>CM046674.1:13998910-14343910 GCA_025594165.1 Tamias sibiricus | reverse complement strand
TCTAAATAAAATACACAATAGGGCTGGGGATGTGGCTCAGTGGCCGAGTGCCCCTGAGTTTAATCCCTGGTACCAAAAAAATAAATAAATAAATAAAAGTGGTAGGGACACATAGAATGAATGACTGTCCTCTTCCTTGAAGAGAAAGAAAAAAATGATGGTGGGTCATGTTGTTTCCAATGCTGGACACAAGGTGGCACTATCAACATGGGACAGCTTGGTTGCTGTGCTGGTTACAAACTGTGCTCTTTAATAATGGGCTCTCTACTGCTAGGCCTGGGAGTTTGTAAACTCTATTTCCTGCCAGCCAGCTTCCTTTTAGGATGCACTATCTGGAGGAGGATATTGGCCAGCCTTACTTCTACAGGACCAGGAGACCCTCAAATTATATTTCTAATAATGCAATGAACAGAGCTAGCCAGTGCTTGGATGCCTGGTAATCTATGTCCAGATTCCTCTTTGGACGTTTATTTTCTCATTTGTCCTCAAGGTGGGCTGAAATGAACCAGTGATATACCAAGTTAGCTTCCTTGGGCATGGAGCCAGAAATTCTGCTTTGTGCCCTCCTCCTAGGCCTTCCATATGAAGCCAGTGGCCCTGGCAGCAGGCAAAGGTAGTACCAAGCTAAACTGTCCACAAAATGGTGATGTTCGTGCACGGTGCCCTCAGTTCTCCAGCCTCGGCCTAGATCATGAGCCCACGTGGACCCTTTCATTGAGGCACCAGAGTTTTCTAGGTGACGTCCGGAGGGCTGGTTGTGCTGGAGGAAAAGGAAACCAGGAGCAGCGGCCGAAGTGTCTCCTGAGGTCGGCGAAGCCCCGAGGCCTCTGTCGATGACTTGAAGCAAAGCCCTTCAGACGCTCGGCAGGGAACTTGTCTCCAAAGCGACTATAATCAGGCTGGCCGGCAGCTGAGGCCACAGGGCTCGACAATGGGTTTTCCATTCAAGTTAGTTCACATCAGCAAGACGCCTGAATCTTGATTTTTTTCAGCCTCACTTGGAGATCAAGGAAAGAGTTGAGTCACCCTGCTGAGGAGAAAAATAGGCCATTATCACCCAGAGGAGGCACCTGTCCTAGATTGGAGGGCTGCACATTGTCCTGGATGGTTTCTGGGTCTCAGTGGGATGGCCTGTTGGCATCAGCTCACCCCTAGGTCCCTGGGAAGGTGATAAAAGTGACGATGGAGTCTTCATGGAGCTAGGCACCCAGGAGCTGATGTGGGAGCGCATCTTCTTTTCCTAGCTTCCCACCAGAGAAATCCCGCTTCCTGACCAGTGAGGGCAACTCCTGTTTGATCTCCATTAAGTAACAAGACAGGTCATTATTGCACTGGTGTAGAGCCGGCGGCAGCAGAGTCTCTGCTGCAGTTTGGATATGGTGTGCTTCCCAAAAGTTCATGGGCTGGGAACTTGACCCCCACTGAGGTGGTGGTGAAACTTGTGAGAGGTGGAGCTTAGTGGTCCCGCGGCCTCCGTTCTCGTGAATAGGTCAACGCTCTCTTGAGGGAGTGGATCAGGTCTGATGATTGGATCAGTTTTTTCAAAAAGAGGCTGTTGTAAAGCAAGACCACTCCACTGCGTGGTCCCTTAAGCAGCCATACACAAGCAGGTTCTTTTCCTGCTTCTTTGCCATGTAGGGACACAGCCAGGGGACCCTCAGCAGGATGCTGGCCCCATGCTCTTCAGACCCTCCAGCTACCAGAAATGTAAGTGAAATATCCCTCTTTACTTATAAAGTGCTCAGCCTCAGGTATTTTGTTATAGCCACAGAAAGGAGACCAAGACAAAATCCATTTCCTTGAGCCAAGCAGCCAGGGTTCAAGTCCTGGTGGGATCTCATCAGAACCATTGGGCGAGTCACTTCCCCTCTGAGAACCTCAGCTTCTCCACCTGTAAAATGGGACGGCGGTTTCCAGTATCCTGGGCGGAGGCAGCACCTTTTGTGCCCTTTCCCCCCCTGGTGGGGAAACTGTGGTCGTCAGAGTCACTTCCCTCATGGCTTGGTGGTGGGCATCCCGCGGGACAGCAGGATGTAAGTGTTGGGCGGCTCTCAGCTGTCGTGGCGTGTGCCTGTCCTCTCGCACACCCACCAGAAGGGGCTGTGTAATCGGCTCAGCCAACAGCCATCTGGTCAACCCTTACGCCTTGACCGAGACCCTAAGACTTCCTGGTGAGAAAGGCCTCAGCTGCTCTAAGCGCTGCTCCTCCGGCCTCTGCGTGCCCACGGATCGCAGAGACTGTGAAGATGCGGATTCCCATCTGGTCAGTCGGAGCCTGAGACGCTTCATTTCCCAGGAACTCCAAGGTCAGACCTGTCCTACTGGCACGAAGAGGCCATTCTGAGTAGCAGGAATTGGAGGACTGTGACCTCTTTCTCTGAGGCTCTCCTGACGCTACGCCACCCTTCTGCTCGTCTCAGACTGGACTCCAACTTCTGAAGTCTCACGGGTCCCACTTGCTCAATTTAGAACTCCACAGTGAGTGACCCAGCTGTGGGGGAAAAAATAGCATTTGCACAAGGACCGGCCCTTGGCAGTGCCCCTCTGAAGGGCGTGTAGCCCACTGCTGGCTGCAAACATTGCACAATCAGATGTGACCATTACAGTGGTGAGGGCGTAGCTGGGCGCGGTGGCGCACGCCTGTCATCCCAGCACTTGGGAGGCTGAGGCTGAGGCTTTGACAAGTTCAAAGCCAGCCTCAGCCATGGCGAGGCACTTAGCAACTCAGTGAGACCCTGTCTCTAATAAAATACAAAAATAGGGCTGGGGATATGGCCCAGTGGTCGAGTGCCCCTGAGTTCAATCCCCCATACCAACAAAGCAGAACAAAACAAAACAAAACAAACAATGGTGAGGGTGTAGATGACCATTTCCTTTCTTGCTTATGAGCCTGAACTTGTCTCCCCTTGTCCTTTCCAAGTAGCACTGACCCTCAGTCAGTGTTTGAAGAGCAAAAAGAAAAAGAAAGCCTTCAGTGAATGGGAAATCAAGCAATGCCCTGGGTGCTCCTAACTTTGGAACACCTGATCCCAACTCCTCCCCCACACTGTTTGAGTGCTGTCTGCATACAGCCGAATTCACCAGGTGACACTGGACCTGTCCCCATTTTGCCCTATAAGTCTAGATTTATAAGGTCAGGGCAGGGAAAGAGCCCTCAGACTCTGCTAGTTGGTATATCCTACAAACCTGAAATAACCACATTTATCTCTTGTGTCCCCCAAATTCCCAGTGAGCCCAAGTCTCCTGTTACGTATTTAGAGGGGATGGGAGGCACCCACGGGTCCAACATCCTTGCATATCTGCTTCCTCAACCCCAGAGCAGGGTACCCCTTGGTCATCAAATCCTTTTGATACACACAAGTCCAGTTTCAGAGTGTGGAGTGACTGAAAATCCCATGCACGGAAAGATAAAATATCTTTTTTTAATTTTTGGTACCCGGGATTGAACTCAGGGGCACTCGACCACTGGGCCACATCCCCAGCCCTTTTTTGTATTTTATTAGAGACAGGGTCTCGCTGAGTTGCTAAGTACCTCGCCATTGCTGAGGCTGGCTTTGAACTTGTGATCCTCCTGCCTCAGCCTCCCAAAGTGCTGGGATGACAGGCGTGCACCAACCGTGCCCAGCAAGATAAAATCTCTCTCTCTCTTTTTTTAATATTTTTTTTTTGCTTTAGTTGTATACAATGTGGTTTTAGTTTTACGTGGTGCTGAGAATCGAACCCCGGCTGCTCACGTGCTAGGCGAGCGCTCTACCACTGAGCCACAATCCCAGCCCAGATAAAATATCTTAATGTGTCTTTTTGCATTATGAAGGATTGGGGAGTATAAGAATCTTCCTTCCTATGATTCTTCTCTCTCTCTCCTTCTTTCCTTCCTTCCTTCCTTCCTTCCTTCCTTCCTTCCTTCCTGCCTTCCTGCCTTCCTTCCTTCCTTCCTTCCTTTTTTTCCATCTTTTCGCCAACATCATCATTTCGTATAACACCCACATGCTGAAGACTAGAGAGAAAACAAAGGGCCAGAAGGGAAAAAGGATTTGCAGCAAGGAACACAAAAGACATGTAGGTTTTTATAATTTTTGAAGGTGCGCGTCGCAGGATTTCAAGCTTTCTTTAACTTCCCGCAACACAAGCGAGCAGGTGAATAAAGAACCCCCTGCGGGGATTAATAGGAGATGAGCAAAGTTTTCAAAGATGTTCTTCAAGAAAAAAACCCACGCTGATTTACAAGCGGGGTATCTGTTGTGAGAAGTTTGAAGGAGATGAAAATGCATCGCTAGCCATCTCGACATTTGTCAAAACAGCTAAATCCTGTGAAGTGGAAAAGATGAGGGAGAACTGATCCCAGGCAGAGAAGTTCCGATGGGCTCTATTGTGTCAGAATTTTTCTACCACGACAGGGAAGCTTTTAGCTTTGTGAGATAAAAGGCTTTTGCTAAATGAGAAAGCAACAGACCTTGGAAAGGGGTGTTCAAGGGCACCTTGAAGGGCATGTGGTTTGTCAACTCTGGATGCGTGGTCAGTTTTCTTGTTTTCCTGCCTGTCTCGATATTCCCCTTTGGCATCCCTGGGTCAACTTGTCAACTCTGGATGCGTGGTCAGTTTTCTTGTTTTCCTGCCTGTCTCGATATTCCCCTTTGGCATCCCTGGGTCCAGGGGCACCCGTCTGATTTAGGGATTTAGTGCCTACCTTGTGGGAATGGGGGGCGGTGGTTCAGAACACCTTGACTGAGAATGGTACCACCATGACTCTTCCCAAGGGGCGGAGGTAATTCCCCAAAAGGAGACAGCCATGCTGTTACTGGAGAAAGAGTGGGTGCTGGGCAACTGAGACCAACCAACAAGCGCCTTCTGCCCGTGGAGAACGAAACTCGATTCTAGTATTGAACTCCGCTTCTGTTGACGTCACAGCTGCCGTAGTCTGCAGACCTCCACGGACTTCCACGCCTTGTTTGTTAAAGGTGCATGTGTTCGGGCTGGGGTTGTGGCTCAGCGGTAGAGCACTCGCCTAGCGCATGCACAGCCCGGGTTCGATCCTCAGCACCACGTAAAAATAAACGCATTGTGTACAACTAAAGCAAATAAATAAATATTAAAAAAAAAAGTGCCTGTGTTCTCTTGAAGCATGACATCCAGTGGTGGTGAGCACTCCTAATGCTCAGATCTTGGTTCCTAAGTACCACTGACTACAAAGAGTTACCAGGGCTCTTAGAGAAATGGCTGATTCCAGGGCTGCAGCAGGAAAGTCACAAGGTATATATGAAGCATCTTTTTTCATTACAAAGTAGGAAGCACACACACACACACACACACACACACACACACACAGACACTCACCCACAAGATAGGGGCATGTCACAGTGATAAAGGAGTTACCTTGACTTTAAAATCTGAGTCAAGCCATCTATGGTGGCACATGCCTGCAACCACAGCTACTCAGGAGGCTGAAGCAGGAAGATCACAAGTTTGAGGCAACCTGGGCAACTTAGCAAGACCCTATATCAAAATAAAAATACAATAAAAGTTTTTAAAAGGCTGGGGATGTAGCTCAGTGATAGAGCACTAGCCTGTGTGAGATCCTATGTTCAATCCCCAGCATTGGAAAAAATTCTGGATTAAAAATCTTTAAATGTGGCTCCTCAGATCTGAGATACTCTGATCATCAAAATTAACAATGGCAGAAACGGATTATAACACATGGAATCTCCAAGTCCACAATGATATCAAAGAAGAAAGAAGAAGGGAGGACAAGGGAAAGCATGCACTCATTGAAGAATGCCAGCTATAGTGATAGGGGGTACGAGAACCTGGGTTCAATGTGCAGCACCCTCTGCCAAAAGCAGAAAGAATGGTAAACTTAAAACTCACGTTTTCCAACTACCAGGGAAATATTCACCATGTGCAAAAATCATCAACACAGGCTAAAACCATTAGACAAAATATTGTTGGGAAGCGTGTGGAACCAGGGTCAAAATGTTTCCCCGCAGACCATCTGTTGACCCGCAGCAAGACACTTCAGAGTGGAGAGAGGAGCAGACGCCCTGTTAATGGAGCAGCGACCCTGGTACTTCCTCGTGGGAGCTTTGAGAACATCACAGCAACACCTGGGCAGTGTCTTGCCAAAAATACAACCCTGGGGGAGGCAATCCAATAAATCCAAATCAAGGGGCAGTGTGACAAGCAAACCCACATCCCTGTGGCCCCTCGTCAAACCTGGAGACTTCTCATCCCAGGGACCAGCACTGCCTGGATGGTGCACTTGAGAAGTGAGGAGCAAGCCTTGCTCTGTTAGCCTGACGTTACAACAAAATGCCCGAGGCTGGATACTTCATGAAGAAAAAAAGGTTTATTGAGCTCTCCGTCCTGGAGTCTGAAAATCCAAGATCAGGTGGGCTCTTCTGGTGAGGGGCTCATGGCGGATGGCATCGTGATGGACGGAGCACATGTAGAAGAGATCACATGATGACACAGGAAGCCAGAGAGACTCAGGGGCCAGTCTTGCTCCCCTGACCCAGCCCCTAATGCTGGGGATCAAGCCCAGATTCTTGCTGTGCTAGGCAAACACTCTACTGCTGAGCCAAGGCCCAGCTCTCTTGCCTGCCTTCCTTCCTTCCTCCCTTCCTCCCTTCCTTCCTCCCTCCCTCCCTTCCTTCCTTCCTTCCTTCCTTCCTTTCCAAATTACAACCCATTCCCACAGGAACTAACTCAGTGAAACTAGTGATGATCCCTTCCAGGGGTGAAACCTCCACTGACATAATCAGCTCTCACCGGGTCCCATTTTTCTTTTTTTGGTACCGGGAATTGAACTCAGGGGCACTCGACCACTGGGCCACATCCCCGGCCCTTTTTGGTATTTTATTAGAGACAGGGTCTCACTGAGTTGCTAAGTGCCTCGCCATGGCTGAGGCTGGCTTTGAACTTGCGATCCTCCTGCCTTAGCCTCCCCAGTGCCGGGATGACAGGTGTGTACCACGGCGCCTGGCTGGGGCCCAACATTGCCATTCTGAGGACCAAGGTCCCAGCACACAGACCCTTGGAGCACACGATCAAACCACATCTAACCCACTTGTACGGATGATTCGTTCTTATCTTCCTTCCTCCCATGCCCAGGAAAGAGCCAGGCCATGGCCCTGGATCTGGTGAGGTGGGTGCCTGGCGACCTCGCTTTAACAAACACCGGGGGCTCTCCAGGTGACACACCTGTGCATGCAGGGAAGTGTGCACTTAAAATGAGCATGTTTTATTCTGCATAGGGTTTATCCTTGTGAAGTTGATTTAAGGAAAGAACAAGGTAGATTTATATATGTTGTTCTGGGAAGACATTTATGACACCGCATCAAGATATATTTTTGCATGAAAGAAGCAAGTTGCAGAGGGATGAGTGAAGACAATATTTTGGTAGTTCAAACAGGGGAAAGGAGGAAATATTCCTATATGTGTTTTCTTTTCTTTCTTTCTTTTTTTTTTTTTTGGTACCGGGGATTGAACTCAGGGGCACTCGACCACTGAGCCACATCCCCAGCCCTATTGCGTATTTTATTGAGAGACAGGGTCTCACTGAGTTGCTTAGCACCTCACTGTTGCTGAGGCTTGCTTTGAACTTGTGATCCTCCTGCCTCAGCCTCCTGAGCCGCTGGGATTACAGGCGTGCACCACTGTGCCTGGCCATTTCTGGATTAAAAACACAATAAAAAGAAAATAATAATGACACTAATAATAACGATGATAGTAAAAGAAGTCAGCTAACCTTGACGATGGTGCTCTGGTTCTAGAGGCAGACACCTCAGTGTTTTTAATTTAAAGGATGATGTCCAGATTTTTATTCCGCTTTGCGATCTCTGTGTTCAAATCTGTTGCTTCTGGTGTGCGCTCTCATCGCATCTTGTAATTTCTTCAATAGTGCTTCTCCCATTTTATTTCTACTTTTTTAATTAAAAATTTATTTTGGGGTTTGCTGGTGGAACCCAGGGCCTCACACGTGCTAGGCAAGCCCTCTACCACCGAGCTGCACCGTGGCCCTCTGTGTTCTTAAAATTCAACTCCAGGCTTTAATAGTATTTCCTAGGTGTTTTCACAAGCATCCTTATCTCTTCCAGGATCCCCCAGGAAAACAGGTGCATTTATTCCCTGAGTCTTCTTGGTCCCCTCTGGTCTGTGACAGTAGCTCTGACTTTCCTTGTTTTCCATGCCTTTGACGATCTCTAGGAGGACTGCTCAGGCGCTGTGAGGAAGGTCCTCCCGTTGGGGGTCAGAAGGAAGTGTTTCTCTTGTGACTTCGGCAGGGCTGAAGGACTTCTGGGAGGAGTGGCACTGAGGGACGTGCTTAGGAGAGCGGGTCTGGCAGTGGAGGGGTCTACAGACAGTATTAAGAATTCATCTGGGAGGAATATTTGTCCTTCTCCCCATGTATTTGTTTATTAATTCAATCAATCATTTATTCTGTCCTTTCAGGCCTGATCCAATACTCCATTATTTTTATTTTTGGTACCAGGGATTGAACTCAGGGGCACTCGACCACTGAGTCACGTCCCCAGCCCTATTTTGGATTTTACTGAGAGACAGGGCCTCACTGAGTTGCTTAGCACCTCACCGTTGCTGAGGCTGGCTTTGAACTCGCGATCCTCCTGCCTCAGCCTCCTATGCTGCACGGGATGACAGGCGTGCGCCACCCGCGCCCGGCTCAGTGGTTCAGGGGTTTATATGGAGGGCCCATCACGTTGGGACGATGGATTATTAATTCAACCTGTCGTCCCTCTCCCAGCCTGGAGGGTGGGGGTCAGTTTGAATGTTCCAAGTTTCTGATCGTGGCTTGGTCTTTCTGATGACTGGCCCAACAAGAGTCACCTCACCAGAACAAAAGATGCTTCAGTCACCCTGAAGGTCAAGGCATTAGGGGCTGTGTAGAGGAGCCAGGCTCCAAGATCAAATATCTGAACAAAAGGTTCTCCTTGCACCACAACTGCTCAGGAAATCATAAGGGTCTTAGGAGCTCTCTGGTAGGAACTGGGGATGAAGACTAAAATACATATTTCTTATTAGAAATCACAATGTCATAGAAAGATACATTGTTGCTCCCTTTTGTCTTTTCCTTTCATTCATTTCCATATGTCAAAATTGGACCAGGGCCTTAAAGCTTTACCCCAGTCAAGATCTTCAAACTAGGCTGGGCATGGTGGCGCACGCCTCTCATCCCAGCACTTGGAAGGCTGAGGCAGGAGGATCGTGAGTTCAAAGCCAGCCTCAGCAATGGTGAGGCACTTGGCAACTCAGTGAGACCCTGTCTCTAAATCAAATACAAAAAAGGGCTGGGGATGTGACCCAGTGGTCGAGTGCCCCTGAGTTCAATCCCCGGTGCCACATACACACACACAAAAAGAAAGATCTTCAAACTGCTTTTTTAGCTTTCTGCTAGAAATGAGACCTCCCATCTCTGAGTCCCAGAGATGCGTTACCACTTGCTTTGTGGAATTCACATTTGATTAATCAAATTTATGTATATGTCATAATTCTCCTATACCGCTGCTATATGTTAATCCCAGGCAGTGATCTGTACCGGATTCAGCTTCTGGCCTATAAAAAACAACAAGAAATTAATTCTTCAAAGGGAATTGGAGATTATAAAAATTAAATTCTGATGTTGTAATAATAGCCAAATTCCAGGAGGAAAAAAAAAAAAAAAAAAAACCCCAAATAAATGAATTGGCCAGAGGAATGGAAAACTATACAATTAAAATTTAGCTATAAAATTATGAGAGGTTGTGGAAGGGTAGCTAAAGAAGCTAATGCTAAACAATATTTGTTTTATTCTTAAACCCTTAGGTTTTCTCAAAAAAAAAAAAAAAAAAAAAATCCCCAAACATACACAAAAAGCAACTCAACCCAACTCAACCAACCACAAGGCAAAACCAGTCAGTAACATCTGATGGAAAGATCAAATCTATATAGTTGGAGGAGGTAGAAATCGACCCTAGAATTATAATAGATGAAGCTGCAAAAAATTTTTTGCAGCAGTCCTTGTATTGATGCAAAACAAAACCAGTTGGAAGTAGCTCGAATGCCCATGGGTAGCAAATACCTGGATAACATTTGTTCCATCTCTACCGTGCAATGTTACCTAGCTGTTAAAAACAGATCCGCTCTCTAGATATTTTCCTGGAGAGATGTCTGTGGTGAGGAAGGGAAGGGCGGGGTGATTGATTCCAGGTTTGCTGATGCTGCAGCCCACCTGATGTGGGGGAGGGGTGGGAGGTGACCAGCCGGGCTGGCTGGAGCAGCTGCCCGATTTCCTGCAAGGCCAGGCAACCTCCTCATCCAGGAAAGGACAGGCTCACCATGGCAGGGTCTGCGATCTGTTGGTCTCATCAATTCCCACAAGAAGGACACATTTGGGGATTTCCCTGAGGGTAGCTCATGTTATCATGATGTCTTGAACTTTAGATGAAATAGAACCAATTCACACTGATTAATTTCCTTTCTTCTGTTTGTAGCATTTTAAAAAACCCTGAGCTTTCTCTTTCAGAGGGTGATGAAAAGGGCTGAGTATCAGTCTCCTCTCTTTTACTTCTTTTAAGAAAGAGTCTGGAGCCCAGTGCATGGTGCACATCTGTAATTCCAGTAACTCAGGAGACTGAGGCAGGAGGATCACTAGTTTGAGGGCAGCCTCAGCAACTTAGCGAGACCCTGTCTCAAGATAAAAAATAGAAAGGGCTGGGGGTGTGTAGCTCAGTGGTAAAACATCCCTGAGTTTGATCTCCAGTGCCCCCCCAAAAAGAAAGAGTTTGTAGATCATTTAAAATTCCATTATATCCATTCAAATGGATGATAAATATATAAAAGATGCAAAGATTCACCAGTGTTAGAGAAATGCAAATTAAAGTAACAGTGAGCTATAGCTCTCAGGTCAGGGACAAAATGGAAAAGGCTAATCACACCTATTATTTGGAGAAGCCCAGAAAGTGTTACTGTGCTGTATTGTTGGTGAAGACAAGCATCCTTGCAGTCACATTGATTGAAATTAAAATATGCAGGTTATTTCAAAATTATTGTGCAATATGAAATATATGCCAACTAATACAGGTGAAAATGTATATGTAAACTACAAAGAGTTATGACAAAATGAACCCACCTCCCAGCCAGGAACCACGTCATCACGGACACTGTTGAAGCCACCTGCAAGTCCTTCGAGTTTCTTCCTCCTCCTCTGCCCTTGGAGGAGCAACCACAGTCCTGTTCTCCTGCTTTTCCTTTTTTTTTTTTTTTTTTTTTTTTTTTTTTTTTTTTTGTGGGTACCAGGGATTGAACTCAGGGGCACTCACCCACTGGGCCACATCCCCAGCCCTTTTTTGTATTTTATTTGGAGACAGGGTCTCACTGAGTTGCTAAGTGCCTCACCATTGCTGAGGCTGGCTTTGAACTCACGCTCCTCCTGCCTCAGCCTCCCAAAGTGCTGGGATTATAGGCGTGCGCCACCGCGCCTGGCGTGCTTTTCCTTTTTAAATAGAGTTTTTTTTTTTTTTTTTTTTTTAAAGTAATGCATACTCTCTTTGACCCGCGATCCCATGCCTGGGGCTCCGTCTCCTAGAAATAAAAACCATAGTAGGCATGTAAGGACGTGTGTAGTGAGGATGTTTATTGCAGAATGGTTTGTAGCTGCAAAAGAGGGGAAATGAGTGACTGCTCATTAATGATTGGGTAAATTGTAGGACATCCACACCATGGAATTTTCTGCAGCCATTAAAAAGCGATGAATTAGAGCAATACCAGGTGCCTTGGAGGGATTTCTGTGGCGTATTGCAGAATGACAAAGCGGGAGCCAGGAAGGTGTGTGGAAAATGATAAAGGCCCATGTATTGTATGGAATGTGTAAATGCATATATTTGCATGTGATTATACGGGTCCAGAGACAAATGGGAAGAATGAATGGTGAGTTGTCAAGGGGATGACCAGAGAGAGGAACGGGTGGTGGAGAGAGGACTGGGGGTTCGAGCAAAACAGAAGGAAAAAAAAATCCCCCCCCTCTGTTACTTCGTCATAGAAATGAGCTCAAAATCCCTCTGGTCTTTCTGTGTAGGGTTTGTGGGAGGATTTCAGGAGACCACGAGAAGGCTTTCTTGAAAATGCTTGTTTTTGTCAGCCTTTACTCCGCTATGAATGAAAGACCTGGCCAGAACAGTGCAGAGAGGCAGAGTCCACGTGGGGCTCCCGGTGTCTGAGGTCCCCGTCCACGGACAGCCGAGGCCACCGCTCTGGGGCTGAGGTGAGGCCCATCACGGTGGGAGGGTGTGGTGGGAGAGATCTGCTCAGTCCAGGAGAGAGCGAGAGAGCGAGAGAGAGCTAGGGGGGGAGTGAGAGAGAGAGGGAGAGCTAGAGAGAGAGAGAGAACGAGAGAGCAAGAGAGAGAGAATGACAGAGAGAGAGAGAGAGCTAGAGCGATAGAGGGGTGAGAGAGTGAGAGAGAGAGAGAGAGAGAGAGAGAGGGAATGAGAGAAAGGGAGGGAGAGGGAGAGGGAGAGAGAGGGAGAGAGAGAGGGAGAGAGAGTGATATATATATATATATAGAGAGAGAGAGAGAGAAAGAGCAAGTGAGGGAGTGAGAGAGAAAGGGAGAGAGAGAACGAGAGAGAGCAAGAGAGAGAGAATGACAGAGAGAGTGCTAGAGCGATAGAGGGGTGAGAGAGCGATAGAGAAAGAGCGAGAGAGAGAGCAAGAGAGGGAGGGGAGAGAGAGCGAGAGAGAGAGAGGGAGAGAGAGAGGGAGAGAGAGGAAGAGCAAGTGAGGGAGTGAGAGAGAAAGGGAGAGAGAGAGCGAGAGAGGAAATGAGAGAGAGAGGGAAAGGGAAAGAGGGGGGAAAGTGAGAGAGAGTGAGAGAGAGAGTGAGAGAGAGAGGGTGAGATAGATAGAGAGAGAGAGGTGTGACAGCCGAGTGACAGCCGTGTGACAGCCGAGTGACAGCCATGTGACAGCCGTGTGACAGCTGAGTGACAGCCGTGTGACAGCCGAGTGACAGCCGTGTGACAGCCGTGTGACAGCCGTGTGACAGCCATGTGACAGCCGTGTGACAGCCGTGTGACACCCATGTGACAGCCGTGTGACACCCATGTGACAGCCGTGTGACAGCCGTGTGACACCCATGTGACAGCCGAGTGACAGCCATGTGACAGCCATGTGACAGCCGTGTGACAGCCATGTGACAGCCGTGTGACAGCCGTGTGACAGCCGAGTGACAGCCGAGTGACAGCCGTGTGACTCCTGAGCAAAAAGTTCGGTGGCTCGAGGTCTAATGGGGTCTCGTCTGTTTGGCAGGATGGTACTGACCAACCTAATTAGTAGCCGAGGTTCTTCCAGATGGGCAATCGCAGTCACTCTGCCGGGGTCAAACACACAGTGTCCACTGTGATGGCACTCAGAGTGTGGCCGCTGGCGCTGGTGGCCTCGTCGCTCTTCCCTCGCTGGAACCGCACTCACACCCTCTTGACAACAGCATCGCGGGGTCTGTCACCGGGGGCTGTGCACTCTCAGGGCCCCCATGCTCTTGGTGGGCCTGACAGCCTCGTTGATGAGACGAAGATCTTGGACTAGCTGGTAGGAACAATCGCACTCCTTAACTGCCAACACGGGAGGATTATAAGGGGAGTGAGGGGTCGGAGAAAGCGTTTCTGCAGGAGGTCTGAGATAATAGGTTGAGACCCCTGAGGCCAGTGGCCGGAAGTGGGTACTGGGCTCTGTTGGGGTAACACTGAGGGTCTTTAAGGTGTATGTGTACGGGGTTGCAGCGAGCAAGGGAGGGAGTCTGAATGTTCCAAACTTTGGGGTCTACCAGACGGGCAGGGGCAGGGTAACGGGAGGTCTTTTAAGGGTTATCAACTTCTAATATGGTGAGAAAAATGGAGTCGCAGACGGAGTGAGAGGAGTCGGGGAGTACAACTGAGCGAGGCAGGTCAGAGAGCACATTTGAGGCCTGAAATTTGGCCAGTATCTCTCGGCCCAGTAAAGGCACGGACATTGAGGCATTACTAGGAACTGATGGGCGACGGATGGAGGCGGAGGTGGCAAGACAGCATGGGAGTCTTGTGGGGGTGAACGGTGCGTCCCTCTACCCCGACAATAGGGGACGATATGGTGGTGGGCCCCCAAAACTCCCTCAAGACTGAGAAAGTGGCTCCCGTATCTACTAGGGAAATTATGGGGTGGCTATCAACAAGAAGGGTGATCCTAGGTTCCTGTGTGGCGATGTCAACTGTCGGGAGAGGAACCCCTGGGCCCTGTTCACCTTCCGCAGCCAGTCCCAGCAGGCCGGGTTTCACGACTGGTCCAGCCCCCCTGTGGGAACTGGGGCAGTCGACACCCCAGTGGCCCATCTTGGAGCATTTAGGACATGGGCACGTAGCAGGCCTGGGGTTGGGGCAAGCTCTAGCCCAGTGTACTTCTTTCCTGCACCTGAAACAGGGCCCTGGAGGTCCCCTCTGAGTGGGGTCATGGCCCCCTGTTTGTGAGGCCCGAGCATCGGAGCCCCGAAAGGCCTGGGCCAGCATTTGAAATTTTGTTCGTTCGGCCTTTTCATATTTCTGAAACCTACGGCGTTCGGTATTCTCATCTCTATTATGATAGGCCTTAAAGGCCGTGGCCAAGATCTCGGTCTGAGGTGTTGCAGGTCCCTGTTCTAATTTTCTCAATTTAACCCGTATGTTGGGGTAACTTTGGGACAGAAAGTAAGTCATAAGGACCTGACGTCCCCCTGGAGAGTCAGGATCTAAATTAGTGTATCGTTGGAAAGCTTTTGTCAGTTGATCGAGAAATTCGGAGGGGGTCTCCTCCCTTTTCTGTATGATTTCCTGCAGCTTGTCAAAATTAATGACCTTTTGTGCTGCACGCTTAAGACCAGCTAGTATACAAGTGGAAAACTGACCTCGCAAGGCCACGTCCCCTGGGGAATTATAGTCCCAGTTAGGGTCCCTTTCGGGGACAGCCTGAGGTCCAGTGGGATGGTTAGGGTTGGTTCTACAGTTCTCATCAGCATGGGCCCTGCCTGCTCCCAGACTCGCCTACACTCCTCAGGAAGGAGGGTATTTGCCAGAATCATATATAGATCATGGAAGGTGAGGCTATGAGCTTGGAGGACCCATTGAAACTCCCCGAGGTACGTACTGGGGTCCGTGGTATCAGAGCCCAACCGTTTCTCGATTTGCACTACCTCGGTCATTGAGACGGGAACGTGGACACGGACAATTCCTTCTGGACCTACAACTTCTGGGAGTGGGACCAGGACTTGGGCGGGAGCATGGGAAGGAGGTGAGCAGACATTGTGCGAGATCGCGTGAGGGGTGGGCTCAAGGAGGAGGAGGTGGCAGGAGTGGGTAGAGGTGGGGCTGGAGGGGCCGAGGGAGGGGGAGGGGCTTCAGGCCAGCATAGGGGCGGCTCGACCGCGGGATCGAAATCAAGACAGGATGGGGGTGGTAGGGGAGCAGCCGGTTGACAAGCTAGGAGGGTATTTTGGGGGCTGCAGCAGGTACAGAGTGAGGGATTTGAACGGAGGAGGGAGAAGGCCTGGACATACGGAATCTCTATTTGTTTGATCGCTTGTAGAAGTTGAAAAGGTCTCTCAGTGTAGCGGGATCCAGGGACCCAGAAGCAGGCCATTTGTTTTGGTTATCTAAGGGGTACGTGGGCCAATCTTGGGTGCAAAACCTGGCGAGTCTTGCTGGTTGTGTATCGGGAGTGAGGCCAAGAGTGGCTAGGTTGTTCAAGAGGCATTGTAGGGGAGAGTCGGCTGGGAGGGATCGGAGTGGGTACGAGAGCGACAAAAAGTAAGTGATAGCGAAACAAAGGACGAGTGAGGAGTGGGCCGACAGATAGGGATGAAGAAGCCCCCATTTTCCCATTCTGAACGGGAGAGATATATTACCCTGAGCAGCGTTCCCCTCAAGATATACATACCCGCCGGGCACGGTGGCGCACGCCTGTAATCCCAGCACTTTGGGAGGCTGAGGCAGGAGGATGTGAGTTCAAAGCCAGCCTCAGCAATGACGAGGCACTTAGCAACTCAGGGAGACCCTGTCTCTAATAAAATACAGAAAAGGGGCTGGGGATGTGACCCAGGGGTCGAGTGCCTCTAAGTTCAATCCCTGGTACCAAAAACAAACAAACAAAAAAGATATACGTACCCAAGTCCATGAGACCCAGTTGTCACTGGAGTCAAACAGACATGGGGTCCAAAGGACCGGAGGACAATGGGCCAACCTGCGCCCTTGGCTGCACGGCCGTCCCCGGTGAGTTTTGCCCTCATTGGTGCCGAAACCCGGGACCCTGTCCCGAGCTGAAGGGCATGGTCACCTGGGACGGCCTCGGCTCAGCGGCTCCGACGCATCCACCACCAGCCATCGGATTGGCAAGTCCCCGTCCCCAGAGCTCCTAAACCCATGGGGCCTTTCACAGTGGAACTGACCGTTGATCGTCCGGCAGCCCCGCCTGTGGCCCGTATGGGGAGGACCGCACCCCACCTAGACCTTCACGGTCACAGTGGACTCAGGAGCTCTCTCTCTCGTTCTCTCTCTCTCTCTTTCTCTCCCCCCTTCCCCTCTCCTGGGAATAGTTGAAGAAAGCCCTTTTCGGCCTCTGGCCTACTCCGGACTTGGGTCTCATCTCTCCCGTTCGGAACGGGACACGGCGTAGGTTGGCGCATTGTCCTCCGGTCCCTCGGACCCCATGTCTGTTTAAGAGAAGGCAGTCCAGACGCACCGCCTCCAGCCCGACGGCAGCTGCCCCAGCCGACAACTCCAGAGACCGCAGCCGGCGCGACCAGACTCCCACCTTCCCTTCAGAGCTTGCACACTCTTCCACCAGAGCTTGCACACTTCCTGAGCTTGCACACTCCCCTCTCCCTGACTCCTTTCTCCCACCAGAGCTTGCACTCTTCCCTCTCCCTGGTTCCCCTCTCCCCGTTCCTTTTCCACCCTTAACCAGCCATAAAGTCAGGTGAATAAATCCCTTGGCTGCACGGCCGTCCATGGTGTGATTTTTGCCCTTCAAGACCCTGTCTCAAAATAAGAAAGGCTGGGGATCTGGCTCAATGGCAGAGCACCCCTGGGTTCCACTCCCAGTAGCCTCCCCGCTAAAATATTCCTGGAAGAAAAAAAAAGATGTGACTCTAGAGGTGCTCAAAGAGGACATTAAATTTTCTTTTTTTATTTGATTGCAGCTGCTCTCCAGTCTACTCTCCTCACGCTCTGCAGGGCATCAGGTCCCTGACTTGCAGATGGGACAACAGTCTCCTTCCGAATGGCAGAGAGGAGACTCTAACCCAGACGCCACTGCCCTGTGATGTCCACACCCCCACCACTGACGGCTGCTCACAAATTGGTTTGTTCAAGTGCAACGTTCAATGCTACCCTCGGTCCCCCTTTGGAAGAATTTCAATATCACCTAATTAGGTAACAGGGTAACTGGGCAACCATTACTTATAATAGACGTGGAGTTGTAAATTATTCTATTTAATTAAGGACTGCGAGTTTCCTATTAAAGAAAAGCTTATCATAGGTTGGTAAATTTATTGGGAACACTTAACTTTAGCTAATTAAGCTGTTTGAACTCAAGGCAAGGGCATTCATTAATAATCAAGCCCAAGCAGTTCAGGGCAATTAGTGAAACAGCTGGTCTTTATCTCACCGATAAAGGATGGTTAATAGAGATCTTTACAGCTGTTATTAACTTCCCCAAAGCAATATCTTCTTCAAAAGTTTGCATTAGTAAAAAAGGAGGAAGGGGAAACGAAATTGAAAAGAACTGAACAGTTGGGAGCAATCAGGTTTTCCTGGGCCAGAGACGAGGGCCAGAAGGAAAATGAAACCCACCCTGGTGGCCTGTTCCCTGGTGGTCTTCACTTCCTGGTAGGAGGACCTTGAAATCAGCAGCAGAAGCTGGGCGCCGTGGTACATGCCTGTCATCCCAGCGGCTGGGGAGGCTGAGGCAGGAGGATCAAAGCCAGCCTCATCAATGGCGAGGCGCTAAGCAACTCAGTGAGACCCTGTGTCAAGTGCCCCTGAGTTCAATCCCTGGTACCCCTGCCCCTCAAAAAAATCAGCAGAATTGTGGTTATAACCCCCCCATGACCCGGGATGTTTCTGGTAGCAACGTGCCCAGATGTGGTCTGCCCATGTTTTTTTTTTATTCTGATCTGAGGATGTCACACACAGTCCTCACCTGTCAGATTCTGTCATCCATCGAGATGAGTTTTATTTTTTTTAAATATTTATTTATTTACTTCAGTTGTACACAATGCAACACATTTATGTTCGCGTGGTGCTGAGGCTCGAACCCGGGCCGCGCACGTGCGAGGCGAGCGCTCTGCCGCTGAGCCACAACCCCAGCCCCATCGAGTTGAGCTTTTATCTAGAAATTTTAAAATGGGCTTACTTATTAGGATCATCTTGCATTTCGGGAAGAAAGCCGCATGATTTGTGCTGCGATTTGAGGGACACTAGCCAGGCTTCCGCCACCGCCACGCTGGTTTTTTTTTCTTCTCTGGCTGGAGTCACATGTATGTCACTCATTCCGACACTGGCGGGTTACCTAGGGTGCCGGGCTGCGGGGCTGTCATGTGATGTCACGCGGCCCGTCAGGGTCCCTGCTTCCTAGAGCTTGCCACCTCCCGGGCGGAGGGTGGGCGATGACGGAGGTCACGGGGCAGGGGCCTGCCGGGCAGCTCGCTGGAGGCTGTCCCAGCCCGGGGGCCCTGCAGACTCAGTGGCCTCTAGAAAATTAAATCCCCAGAGGGGACAAGATCCCTTAGATAGGGAAGAAGGCCTGGGACTGAGAAAGGAAAAGTAGAAGAAGGGCAGCGGCTTCGCTAGGAAAGCCAGCAGCCTGGGCGCCCCGGAGGCCAGCTGAGAAAGAATTTCAAGAACCCAGTTCCCTTATTCTCTCTCTCTCTCTCTCTTTTCTTTTCTTTTTTTTTTTTTTTTTTTGGTACCTGGGATTGAACTCAGGGGCACTCGACCACTGGGCCACATCCCCAGCCCTTTCTTGTATTTTATTTAGAGACAGGGTCTCACTGAGTTGCTAAGTGCCTCGCCATGGCTGAGGCTGGCTTTGCACTCGCGATCCTCCTGCCTCAGCCTCCCCAGTGCTGGGATCACAGGCGTGCACCACCGTGCCCGGCTTACCCCTTACTTTCTCTTTCTGTATTTTTTCATCAACTTAAAACTCATTGTGGCCTGCCGCAGTAGTTGAATAGTGGCGCTGGGGCAGTCAGAGCGAACGCAGCAGACATGGCAGAGTGCGCAGCAAGGGCTTGCAGCTGGAGCCCCTGCCTCACCCCGTGGGGTCCTCGCCCCAGCTCTTTGGGGTAGCACTGTGGCTATCCCTGTCCTGTGATGGAGCAAAGCCAGGCCCAGAGAGGTTAAGTGAGTTGCCCAGTGTCACCCAGCTACAAGGAGCAGAGCCAGAATCAGAACCCTACACACCTAAACTCCTTCCTGAAAATGGGCTCCTTACAAACGAGTGTCTGGCGGAGTCCCTGGGCACCCTGGTGGAGGACGAGGAGACGCAGGCTGCTATTTAGCAGGCATGTGCCACGGACCTGCTAGGCATTGCTCTGGAAGCAGAACAGAGGTAGGAGTGCGGACCAGCGCTTTCATGGGGCGCCTCAGTGTCCTCATCCGCGGAATGGGCCAAGCCGTGCAGCCACCGCCTCCGCTCTCTGAGAGAACTGAATGTGTCAATGCTACGGAAATGCTTAGCACAGGACCTGGCTCGTAGGTGACGTACAAACCCTCGCTGACCACCGTCAGGGAGAGATCGTACTGCTTGGTGGTCAGGGGACCGCATCTAGAGCCAGGAGGCCCGGGTTCGAATCCCAGCTTGGCTCCTTCCTCGCTGTGTGACGCGGGGCAGTTCCTTGCCCTCTCTGAGGCCGACTTTCATAAGCTGCAGCACGTGAAGCTCTGGTGCACGATTCCCTCTGGGGTTTCAGCTCTTGCTGTGGGGCTAGAATTTGGCAGGGAAGGAGACAAAGGGCTCATCCATCAGCAAAGAAGCGCATTAATAATATCAGTTAGAAAGAAGCAGGACCAACAAAGTCCCACGTGTGTGTGTTGGTGACAGGCAGCCTGCATTAAGAAGCTGAAGTGTCACCGTGGGTGGCAGTCTCTTGTTCCCAGAGGAAAACAACAACGGGCAGCCCAAAGCTGGGGGCAGGGAGGTGGTGGCCTGGGGACGGGGGAGGGCGAGGGTGCGGGAGTCTTCTCCGGGGCCTCAAGCTCCGGTTCTGCACTCGGGGCTGCCTCTGGCCCCTGGGCCCCGCGGAGCCGGAGCCTGCGGGGAGCAGTTTCTCCTCTGCGCTCATCCCCGGGCCGCCGAGCTCCCGCGGCTAAGCCGCCCCTTCCAGCAAAGCCACGCACGTGGCCGGTGATGCGAAGGCCCGGCCTTGGCGGGACACTGTCCCCCCCGGCCCGGCCTTGGCAGGACACTGTCCCCGGCCCGGCCGCACGGGCAGATTTTGGAGCATTAGAAGTGACCCGCGCTGGGGCTGCCGAGGTGGAGGTGGACCTGCTGGCCTTGCAGGCGGGGAGCATTCAAACGGGAGGGACCCCCAGCAGGAGCGTTTGTCCCGCAGGTGGCCCTCCCGGACTTGATGGGTCCCTGAAGATGCCCGCGGGCCTGGACGACCGGGTGCGCCTTGGGCCGCATCCCTTCCTCCTGCGGGAGATGATGGCCTAGCTCACACCCCTCCTGCTGGCTCGGGGCGAGGGGGGTCGCAGGGGCGTCTCCCACCCTTCCCAAGGTGGCCGGCGCCGGGGCCAAAATAATAGGAAGAAATGATTGCATCTGTGCTGGACAGCACGGACTCTTTTCTTGTCATTAGTCCCTAAGCAATACAGTATAACACCTCTTTACAGAGCGTTTTTGTGTACTGGGTATAGTGTTAATCTAGAGATGATTTAAAGAATATGGGAAGCCCTGCCCGGTGGTGCATGCCTGTATTCCTGGCAACTCCGGAGGCTGAGGCAGGAGGATTGTAAGTTTGAGGCCAGCCTCAGCAACTTAGCAGGATCTTGTCTCAAAATAAAAAGGACTGGGGATGTGACTCAGTTCCCCAGTATATAAAAAAAGTATACAGTAGAGGATATGTATAGGTTATATGCAAATATTACAACATTTTACGTCAAGGACTTGCATTTTGGTGTCTTTGGGGGTCCTGAATCCAACCATCTGTGGATATCAAAAGATGATTAAAATATATAATCTGTCTTTATGTTTCTGTTCTGCATATTTCATTTAAATACTGGTATATAAAATGTAGTCTTTTGAGACTGGTTTCTTTGATTTAACTAATAATTTCAAAGTTGATCTATGTTGGAACACCTATCAGTCTTTTTTCTTTTTCATTGGTGAATTATATTCCACTGTTTAGAGATTCCAAAACTTGATTTATTCATTCATCTTTTGGTGAACATTGGGATTGCTCCCACCTTTTTGCTCTTACAAATAATACTTCTATCAACATTAGTGTATGAGTTTTTGTGTGGACATGTTTTGATTCTTTTGGGTTCCAAAGTAGCTGTATTAATTTACTTTCCCACCAGCCACATCAATTCTACCTCTCTCTCTGTGTGTTTATAGTCATCCTACTGGGTGTGGAGTGGCATCTTATATTGGTTTTGATTTGCATTTCCCTGGTGGCTAATGACGTGAACATCTTTTTTGCGTATCTACTGTATCCTGTATGGAAAAAGGTCTATTCAAATTTTTAGCCCATTTTGTCATTTAGGCCACTTGTCTTTTTATTATTGAATTGTGAGTGTTCCTTACATACTATGAATACAAGTCCCCTAGAAGATGATTTTAGCCATTTTCTCCCACTGGTTACCTTTTTACCATCTCAATGGTGTCACTTACAGCATGAAGGGTTTCAAGTCCCATGTATCGATTTTTTCTTTTTTCCCTTGTACCTTAGAGGCTGGATGTAGTAACTTTTCTTTTAGAGGTTGGATTCAAACTTTGCCTAATTCAAGGTCATGAAAATTTGCTTCTGTGTTTTCTTCTGGGAGCTTTTAATAGTCTGTCTCATTGAAATCCGCAGTCCTTTTACTGAGTTAATTTTTGTGTGTGGTGTGAGGCAGGGGTCCAGCTTCTGTCTGTTGCATATCCAGTTGTTCCAGCGCCATTTTTTGAGAGCGATGTTCCAGCCTTTCATGGTCCTCTATCATAGCAGTTTTAGTGTCCAGTTGTTCTTCCTTTCTCTCCCACTCCAGGTTCAACCCAGGAACAAATCTTGTAGGATCTACCTTCAGAATAGACAGGGATCTGAGGGCATCCTGCCAGGTCCCTCACCACCGCCCCGTTGATCATTGAGAGCGCCCTGCCCTCTGACCCCTGCACACCTCCGTGAGAGGTGTGAGCGGCTGTGAAGCCGATCACGTCGATCACGTCGCTGCCTGAGACTCTGGTGTCATCCCCTCTCTCTCCGGGTGCATGCAAAGTCTTTCCCATGACCTGGACACCCGTTGGGGTCTATTCTTTGCTTGTCACAGTAAACATCTGGCTTGTCTCCTGTCCTTCTTCCCTGGTGTCCACGGCTCCAGCCACCCTAGATCCCACCTGTCTCAGGTGCGCTCCTCCCTCGGGAAGGCTGCATTTACTACTTCCTCTGCCTGGAAATCCTTCCACCCGCAGAGCTCCTGTGGCTCCCTGCGTATGGCCTCTGGCCTCTACTCCAGTGCCAGCTCATCCCTGTGATGTCTTTGTGCATCTTACCTAAGATTCACTCCCATGACCTCCTCCTCTCCCCGTCCCTGTTTCCTTTTTCTTCCTGTTTTCACCACCTGACACAACGTGCATTTCACCTGTTTATCTTGACTTTTCGCCTTCCCATTCAAAGGCTTTCCCTGAGGGTAGAAGTTGTTTTTCCTTTCTGTTGACCCCCAGATTCTAAAAACTGTAGCTGGTGCATAGTTAAAGATCAATAAACAGATGCTAAATAAAACCAGCAGACAAGTATCTCCCTGCTGCTTCCTATAATATCTTTGCAACATTGTTGCCAGAGCCATTCCATCCACATACTATCTAAATAGTTATGGAAATGTGCCGGGAGGGGGGGGGGGGGGGGGGGGGAGCCGACTCCTGCCCTGCCTCCCCCGCTGCTGCAGGTCCCGACTGGTGGATGCTCCTCTAATATTTGCAGGGGTTGGGCTCACAAGGGGAGGCTCACCTGCTGCGTGTTTGTATTAAACACAAGCCAACGTACGGTATATCCTCCTTCCAAGGCACATAAACCTTTGTAATGACAAAATTTTATTTTATTTTACTTTATTTATTTATTTATTTTTGGTACCGGGGATTGAACTCAGCGGCACTCAACCACTGGGTCACATCCCCAGCCCTTTTTTTGTATTTTATTTAGAGACAGGGTCTCACTGAGTTGCTAAGTGCCTCGCCATTGCTGAGGCTGGCTTTGAACTCGCGATCCTCCTGCCTCAGCCTCCCAAAGTGCTGGGATGACAGGCGTGCGCCCCCGCGCCCGGCTCAAAATTTTAAAAAGACAAATAAAGCCAAGGTTTAACATCACCGAAAATGGTCACACTACCAAAGGTCACCCAATGGACATTATTAATGGACACTTCCTGGATATTCTGTTGGTGGACTGACTGGCAATGTTTGGATAGGTAGAAAACGATACCCCAAGTCCATAAATTGTATATTCTGTAAAATTTCTTTTTCTTGCCTTAATCTTAGTAAAACCACTACTAATGGTTTTAGCATCAAGACTTGCATGAATTCGCTTCCACTGACAGTGATGATTGAGTGGTCACAAAAAAGAATCAATAGATATAATATATTTAGTAGTTATAAAATATAATCGAAATATGCAGCTCAAATAAATTTGAATTATATTCAGAATATTTGGAGATAGACGGGAGGGGGATGGGGTAGGAGCTACGTCCGGCTCCACCCCCTCAGCCCTCGCTGCATGTGGAGATCATCGAGAGGGCACTGGGCAGCCTAGGGCCGGCTGGACACTGGGTGATGGCCGTGCTGTGTCTCCATGAGGCAAAACAAGTAGCCATGGGCAAAGGGGATTCCAAAATCTGGGCATTTTTTGGAGGATCTCTGCATTTTTTTCTTTTGGTACTGGGAATTGAACTCAGGGGCACTCGGCCCCTGGGCCACGTCCCCAGCCCTTTTTTGTCTTTGATTTAGAGACAGGGTCTCACTGAGTTGCTAAGTGCCTCACCATTGCTGAGGCTGGCTTTGACCTCGCGATCCTCCTGCCTCAGCCTCCCGAGTGCTGGGATGACAGGCGTGCGCCACCGCGCCCGGCTGGGCCTCTGCATTCTTTGTGCAAACTCTCAGGAGGAGCGCCAGAAGCACTTAGATGCTTCCGTCCACTTCTCAGCCCCCAGAAGGGGTCCCTAGGTCTTCTTCCTGTTCTGTATTGAGCATCGCCTCCGAATCAAAGGGAGCCCGCAGACTCTCCCTTGGTGACTTTGGGACAGGGTCTTGCTAAGTTGCAACACCCCGGACTCTCCACTGGGAGAGATGTGGAAGCACAGCACTGCAGGTGACAGGCAGGCTCCCAAGGACAAAGCGTCAGCTGAAGGAAGAATACCAAGAGGATATTGCTGCCGCCCATGGGGACAGAAAGTCTGACACAGCAAAAAAGGGAGTTGTCAAAAAAAGGAGGAAGAGGAAGAAGACAGAGAAGAAGGTGAATAAATCGGTTCTTGTGCACGTTTTTTCTTGTCTATAAAGCATTTTAATCCCCTTCACACAGCTCTCCCCTTTTCAAGAAAAAGAAAAAAATGGAAATGCAAGATGTGTAAGATTTGTTTTTAAACTGTACAGTGTCTTTTTTCATATAGTTTACACACTACTGAATGTCTTTAGATAGCCCTCTCCTGATGGCATTTTCTTTCTTTTTCCCTTTTTTTTTTGGTTCTGAGGCTTCAACTCAGGAGTGTTTAATCACTAAGCCGCATCTCCAGCCCTTTTATTTTTATTATTTTTTTTAAGTTTTGGGACACAGTCTCGATAAGTTGCTGAGGCTGGCCTTGAACTTGCAATCCTCCTCCCTTAGCCTCCCTGGGATTACAGGCGTATGCCACCATGCCCAGCCCTGGTGGCCTCATCAATAGCCACTAGCCTTGCCTGGTATAGTATGGGGGTTGTAACTTGGCATGGAAATTTAAAGAAGGTTCCTGTTGGTGTACTGCACAAATTAGTTATATATGGGGATGGTGGTTTGTCCAACTTCAGTTGTCTCTGATGCAGCTTATATGAAATAATTATTGTTTGTTAACTGAATTGTCAACTCTGTAATTGCAAAAACAACAAAAAAAGTTGTAGTTGTTTTGTTGACATTCCAAATGCTTCTAAGTAAATACATTTTTTAAATTTAGTTCACCAAGAAATTATATTACGGCAAAGTTAAAAATTAAGATTATTTTTCACGTGTTTTTAAAAATGTTATTTCTTCTTAAGGCTTTCAAAATTCTTAAAATTTAAAGGTTATATACAAATTTTGAGTAAATACTAACCCTCAAAGTATTGAAAATTAAAGGAAATTTAAATTGAAATATGGTTTCAGAAATTCAAATGAGATGCTTAAAATATGATTTTTGCACCATCATATATATCCACAAGACACTAATTAAAAAATGTAAATAGAATGGGGCGGGGCGGGGGAGGGCAAGTACTTTGGACTTAATTGGAGCCAACTGTATTCTGTGCATTTATAATTATGTCAAAATAAATCCCAATGTTATGTATAACTATTATGCACCAATAAAAAATAAAATAAGAAATTTCAATGAGATCTGATTACATATTTTTATTTTAAAAATTGTCATTCTAGCTTTCTAGGTCTGTTCAATGTCAAGGTCAAGGGTCAGTAGTATGGCTGGACAGACATCTATACAGTATTTTTTTTTGGTACCGGGGGATTGAACTCAGGGGCACTCGACCACTGGGCCACATCCCCAGCCCTTTCTTGTATTTTATTAGAGACAGGGTCTCACTGAGTTGCTAAGTGCCTCGCCATGGCTGAGGCTGGCTTTGAACTGGCGATCCTCCTGCCTCAGCCTCCCGAGTGCTGGGATCACAGGACATCTACACACTATTAAGAGTGACATGAGCTGTTGAATACTGTGGTATTGAACTTGACCGTGACATGCCACTGTTGCAAAAGCCATTCTGACTGCTGGGTCCAGTCACAGACAGGAACAGGAAGTGAAGCCCCCAGGAGGCGGTGGGCACCATGGAGAAAGGAGTCCCAAATCTGCAAGGATCTGCTGCGTTCACTCCACCTGGGGCCGTTTTGGACAACCGACTGAGTTCGTCTCTTCTCTCCCTCACACACTTTTGTGACTTGTCACGGTGGCACCCCACAGCGGTGCTCCTGTCTGAGTCGGGCGGGGTGTGTGTGACACAGTGGCTGTCGTTTGGAGGACGGAGGGTGAGATCTGGGCCTGGCTGGTGTCACTCGCAGCGTGGTTGTTTGGAGTCAGCCTGCAGCTTCGACAGCGCCAGGTCTGCATCCCAGGTGACAGAGGAATCCAGGTCAGGAGCCCCCGCTGCTCACGTGGTGCTGCAGATGTGCGTGGGGGGAGACGGGTCTGGGGAAGAGCTTCGGGACCCACCACCTGGGCGGTGCCTTGGGATGCTCAAAGCATCTCTTCTGACACCCGTGGGGACCGCTCTCCCGATTTCTTCCCTGGGGGTGTTTTCTCACCTCTGATTTGACAGCTCCGTGAACAATCCCAAGCACCGAGTCTCTAGTGGGTCAAGTTATGGAAGGCTTTCTCCACTCTATTTAAGGATGCAAGTATTATTTTCCTCACGGAGACAGCTGTCATCTATCCGTGGGACAAAAGCATCAGCATAGACACACATTCTGAAATATCCTTATCTGCAGATAAAGAACTTAGCAGATGCTGTGGTGTTTGCATAAAAAAGACAGCAACACGCCATCCAGCCTCACTTGATCAATTTTATTTGGGCTATTAGCAGAGAATATTTTGCACTGGAGACTTCTTACATCAAGCAATAACTGAACGTTAAGCAAACAGATCATCAATTATTAAAGTGTAGTTGTTGTTAATGTACATCCTTTACATCTCAGCAATGCCAGCATTTGGAGGAAATGTAAAACTAGTTAAAAGCATCTGATGTGCAAAATAGGAGTAGAACTATGTTGCCTTTGCTAACATTTTTTGGAGGATCTATCTCTAAATTTGCCATTTGGGAGTGGGTGTTGTGATGGAGAGAGAGAGGTGTAAAATCTGATGTAGAAATATCTGATCAAGATGGAAGCAAAGGCACTGCTTTGAAGACTTAGGGCTTTTTTGTTTTTATTTGGTTACTGGAGATTGAACTTGGGGGCACTCAACTACTGAGCCACACCCCCAGCCCTATTGTGTATTTTATTTAGAGACAGGGTCTCACTGAGTTTCTTAGCGCCTCCCTTTTGCTGAGGCTGGCTTTGAACTGGCGATCCTCCTGCCTCAGCCTCCAGAGCTGCTGGGATTATAGGCATGTAGTACTATCACCAGCAAACTTAGGGCTCCTGCAAAACCAAAATTAACCCTTCCTACAGGATCTGGATACCTTTCTTTTTTTAAAATTTATTTTTTATTTATAATAATTACAATTCATAGTGCACATATAGAGCATCTTTTTACATACAACTGTTTGTATACAAAGTATATTCGTACCATTCAGGTCTTCAATCATGCATTTAGGATAATGATATCTGTCTCATTCGACCACCTTTTCTTTTTTTTTTCTTTTCTCCCCCTCCCTCCCCCCTTACTCCCTCCCTTTCCCTCCCTTCCCCTCCCTTTCCTTTGACCATTCTAGTGTTCCTCTAATCCTCCTATGTACCCCCATCCAACAACACTGTGAACTAGCCTCCTTATGTCAGAGAAAACATTCGGTATTTGGATTTTTGAGATTGACTAATTTCACTTAGCATTATATTCTCCAACTTCATCCATTTACCTACAAATGCCATTATTTTATTCTCTTTTATTGCTGAGTAAAATTCCATTTTTGTATATATACCACATTTTCTTTATCCACTCATCTACTGAGGGACATCTAGGTTGGTTCCACAACCTAGCTGTTGTGAATTGTGCTGCTATAAACATTGAAGTGGCTGTGTCACTGTAATATGCTGTTTTTAAGGCCTTTGGGAATAGACCCAGGAGTGGGATGGCTGGGTCATAGGGTGGTTCCATTCCCAGTTTTCCAAGAAATCTCCATATTGCTTTCCATAACGGTTGCACCATTTTGCAGTCCCACCAGCAATGTATGAGTGTGCCTTTTCCCCCACATCCTCTCCAACATTTATTGTTGCTTGTGTTCTTTAGATAGCACCTTCTTTATTGGCCAAATTTAGGACTTCTTTCCACAAACACATTTTCTTTCACTGATTGTTTTGTACAGAGATGATACATTCCCAAAGTTCAAAAATTAATAAGTAAATGAAAATTATGGTGAAAACCCTTCCACCCATCTCTCCTTCTGCCTACAGTACCCCCCCCCCCCCCCCTGGAGTTATCACTGACATTCTTTTTGGTTGTCCTGGGTTTCTTTGCCTCTCTCAGCAAATAACGAATTTCTACTCTGATTTCCTAATTTTGCACCTTGGGATTTTGGTTTTCTTATTTATTGAGAAATCCTAGAGGTCATTCCACATCAGTACACAGAGAACTTCTTCATTCTTTATTTTAACCTCATAGTTCCTATTATAGGTTGTGCCATACTTAATTCCACCAGTCTACCATAGATAGACATTGTATTATTTCCAGCTTTTTTTTTTTTTTCAGGCCAAACACACTGCGGTGAATAGCTGAATAACTTTGTGCATGCGCGATGAACGCGCACGCCCTTTTATAGATACTTAGGATATGTTCTAGCAGTGGAATTGATGGGTCCAATTGTACACGCCCTGATAATTGTGATGGAGATTGCCAAATTGTCCCCCACAGTGGTGGGAGTCACTTGTGATCTCACCAACAATGAGTAAAACTGAGTTTCCCCAAGGGGGGGATTTGAGGAATTGCTTGATAGAGACTATGCTGCTCGGCATCAGCTTGAAAGGGGGAATAGAGTTGCTTTATTTTATTCCCCAGTTGCTTTTATTCCTTGCCTCTGGCTCGCTGCAACACAGTAGCCAAATCATTGAAGTGCTTATGCCTCAGTCTCCTCGCCTATAGCATGGGGCTGCAGGAGTGCCCACCAGTTAGGTTGTGGTCGGATGACTTCCACGAGCACACAAGGCACAGCCCAGTTCAGACGGAGCAGCCTAAAAATGTCATCAGTGGGTCGAAATGCAGGCGCCACCCAGAGACTCTTCTGTCTTTGCTTTGGAAGTGGGACGCCCAGGTTGTAAATGACAATGACACTGGAACTTCTTTTGGAAAAGGAGGGATCTTGGGTCTAGGTCAGCACGCTTGAGCCCCCTCCGTTGGTGTCATTGGAGAAAAGGCAACCGGGCTTTGCACGGAAACCCATGGCTATGGGAGGAGGCTCCTGCACGGCGTGTCACAGGTACCGTGTCCCCTGGGCACAGTTTGTTCTAAAGTGATCTCTGCACATCCAGGGTCTCAGGATCCGGGTGCTGAGGAGGGGGTGGAGGGATGCGCACCTGGGCCAGGTGGAACTGGCAGGAGAGCTGGATGGTTGAAATCTCTTTCTCTAGAGACAGTGGTCCTGGTTCAAATCCTGCTAGTACCACCTGCTAACCGGTTGACCTAGGAAAAGCCCATAGTTCTTTTTTTCTTTATTTCCTCCCTCTCTCCTTCTCTCCTTCTCTCCTTTCCTCTCTCTCTCTCTCTCTCTCTCTCTCTCTCTCTCTCTCTCTCTCTCTCAGCTGGGGAATGAACCCAGGGCCTCACACAGGCCAGGCAGACACTCTTCAGCCCAAGTTCATAGTTCCAGTCCCAGCTTTCCTCCGCTGTCACGGGAGCGTCGATGCCGCTGTCGTCCCTGGGCTGCCTGAGTGTCCACAGGGAGCTTGTGAGGGTTTCATGCTGTCGTCGTTCCAGGACATTCAGCGTCACGCCTGGTGCGTGTGAAGCACTTAATAAATGTCAGCGGCAATTAAGGACATCGGATGAATAGGCAAGCTTCGTGTCTCACGGCAAGGTGAGTGTGTGCGGGTGCACGTTAACAATTCATGTCATAAAATCAAAAAAGGCCCACGTGGATGGGTGTGCAGTCATAGAGAGGAAAAACATGCCTCTTAGCATACATGTTATTTGCAACAAAGAAAAACAAATCTGTGAGCTGCTTATTGCAGAGGAAGGTGAGGGAGAGCCTGAAAAATTTCCCTGCTGTCTTGAGGCAGTAAATAGAAAATGACTTGTGTGGTACTGATTGCTGCTAATTTAAGACGTGTCAAAGTCACTTTCTGTGCTCCACTTTTTATGCTATTTACAAAAGGTAAAACAGCAGCCAGACGCACCATGGTGGCGCATGCCTGTTAATCCCAGCAGCTTGGGAGGCTGAGGCAGGAGGATTCAAGTTCAAGGTCAGCCTGCCCAACGTAGTGAGGTCCTAAGCAACTGAGTGAGACCCTGTCTCGAAATAAAAAAATAAAAAAGGGCTGGGGATATGGAGGTGGCTGAGTGGTTAAGTGTCCCTGAGTTCATTCCCTAGTACAAAAAAAAAAAAAAAAAGATATGTTTGTGCACATCATATTTACCGCTTTGCCTCATTTGCACGTGAAGGATGTGTGTGCTGCGGACATTGCTACCTCTTTCACTCACTGGTTTTCTTTCTTTCTTTCCTTCCTTCCTTCCTTCCTTCCTTCCTTCTTTCTTTCTTTTCTTTTTTTTTTTGGTACCTGGGATTGAACTCAGGGGCACTCGACCCCTGGGCCACATCCCCAGCCCTATTTTGTATTGTATTAGAGATAGGGTCTCACAGAGTTGCTAAGTGCCTCGCTGTTGCTGAGGCTGGCTTTGCACTCCTGATCCTCCTGCCTCAGCCTCCCAAGTGCTGGGATGACAGGCATGTGCCACCGCGCCCGGCATACTCGCTTGTTTTCAATTAACCCTTCTCTGTAAGGACTCGGTCCCTGAGCCTGGGGACCCTCGAGTGTGCTTTCCTCCCGGCCTGGGGTCCCCTCGTCTGTCCTCTGTAGGGCTTGCCACGCTCCTCTTCCCCAACCAGCCCCGTGAAGCATTTCCCAGTGCCACCAGCACCGAGGGTCCTTTCCTCTTGGTTCCGTGAGCGTGTGTGATGGTTCTTGACAGCATTTCCAGATTGGGCTCTGGTCCTCGGCCTGCGCGTCTCTCTCTTCCTCTACCCTGGGAAGAGCGTCCCTCCCGCCTCCCTTCCCCTGTCGAGCCATGCCCGGCCCCATGCCTGGGCCTGTGGATCTGGAAGCGAGTCAGACACAGCCACTGGCCCGGGAGGGACGTCCCCGACCCTCTAAAGGACCCCGGCTGTGACCATCAGGCTTCCTGGTTTACTGCTGAAGAGCCTGAGCCAGGGAGGAGGCAGAACTCACAGAGGGACCTAGGGCTGCTAAGTGGCTGCTCAGTCACCATCACCGGCGGGGGGTCAGGAGGGTGTCTGGGGAGGTCATGGCTGTCAGCATGCAGGAGCATGTGTCCCGGTGAAGGGACGGAGGAACGGAATTCCAGGAAGAGGGACAGTGCCAAGAGTCTCAGTGGCCTCTGCATTGCCACATTCAGCACACAGTAGGCGCCCACTGAAGAGTTGCTGTAAGAATGTTTTCCTGTCGCTGACATCCCTGGAACCGGTCACTGAAGCCTGGATTTGAGTTCATGACTTTCCTCTGATTTTTTTTTTTTGTAAAATTCCTTCCATCTCCATTTTTTTTCCCTTCCTGAGCCCCTGGGGTTGCGTGGGCCAGGGTCCCAGCTTAGGAGTGTCCTCAAATTGTCCCCATTTAATCCCTTTGAAATACAGGGAAGAGGCTTCTTCTCCTGCCGCCACCCTCCACGTGTCCAGGGAGTGTGTGTCCACTTTTGGATTGGACAGACTGGGCAAAGTTTTGGGCATGGATGGGCCACCGCTGGGTGGGCAGCTGATGGAGTCCCTTGTCTGAGGCCACCTGTAGGCCACACAGCTCTGGGGAGCTCAAAGCTGCCCTCTACAGGAGGGGGACCGGCTCAGGGGCCGGGAGTCCTAGCGGGGCTGCCACCGCCAGGCTGAACTCCTGACTCTCCTGTCTCTGCCTCCTCTGCTGTCCTCTGGCCCTGGGGAAAACCTGGCGCCCCCCAGACAGGGCGGGGTAGATGGAGGAGCTCTTCTCCTCTTCTTCCTTTTGTCCAAGATGCTTTTTCAGGGCCAGAGGGTCCTCTCTTGTAGAACAAGGCAGCTAACAGAAAGGACTCCGGACTCAGTCCATTGGGGTTTAAATCCCGGCTCCAGCTTTGTGACCTTGGATAAGTTACTAAACATCTCTGTCGATTTCCCTATCTGCAAACTGGAAGTTATAAGCGTGTCTATTTCATAGGGTTTTGGTAAGAATTTAAAGGAATTAAAATATTCAAAGCACTTGGAGCAGGACCTGGCCTGTTGTGGGCACAGGTGGAGGAGGATGACGGTGGCCATGGCGATGACCATGATCAAAGCCACCACACAACGCCCTTCTGTACTAGATGTTAGTGGCCAGGTTAGTCCCAAAGCCCTGATCAAATGGAGACTAGTTGTTCTTTTCCTCAAAGACAGGGAGTGCTTAGACTTGAAAGTTTAGAACTTCGTGTTGGAGCTGTCTAGCCTAAGACACTACAGGTCAAAACAGAAACCACCACAGGTCACATGACAATACTTGGACTACTCCCTTAGCAACTTAGCAAGGCCCTGTCTCAAAATAAAAAGGGCCAGGGATGTGGCTCAGTGGTTAAATGTCCCTGGGTTCAATCTCTGGTACAAAAAAAAAAAAAAAAAAAAAAAAAAAAAAAAAAAAAAAAAGAAAGAAAGAAAATAGTTGGACTATTCACCCAAATATTATACCCAAGGTGTTTGGGCTGATGTGTCACTTAAGACCAAAAGGTATCTAATATAGCCTCTTACTGAGATTGTGATGGGTACACTGAATTTCAGAGAAAAGAACTGTTTAGTGCAACATCACCCAAGTGTAAAGCTGGAAATAAACCTACCTCCTGATTCCTGCTCAGGTTTCTTGCAATGACCGTGTACAGCAAGTGAGGAGATTCTGCTACTCTCTGAAGCTTTTCTAATTTCGTCTCTGAGGGGGTCAGCAAGTGTTTTCTGAGAAAGGCCTGGTCTTCACTGCTGCAGGCTTTGCAGTCCAGGTATCTTGGTCACAACCACTCAGCGCTGCCATTGCAGGTGAGAGTAGTCACAGACAGTTTGCAAATGAATGGACGCAGCCGTGTTTCAATAAAACTTTATTTTGGATGTGGCCGTGTTTCAATAAAACTTTATTTTGGATGTGGCCGTGTTTCAATAAAACTTTATTTATAAAAAAGGTAGTGGGCCAGATTTGGCTGTGGTTCCAGATCCTTGCCCAGTGGCATTGCCAGTTGGAGATCTCAGAGTGAACGCTGGAGCAAGGAATGGCTTCTCTACAAAAAACCAGAAGCTGTCGGGCAAGAGTTCAACATGAAGAATTGGGCAGAAGAAAGTGCTGTGGTGTGTAAATTAATAAAGATGATTAGGAAGAAATTGGCTTTAGTTTGCCTTTCTGGCTACCTCTGCTTCTTTTTATTTCTAATTTATTTAAAGAGGGGGAAAATAGAGATGGAAATTTTTCTACCCTGACAATGAGATTAAAGGAAGAATTCTGTAAGGGATGTTGTTACCATGGTATTCATACCACAAGTTTCCAGAAACTCCAAATAAAAGAGCAAGCTTTTATCTCTCCATGCGACTCAATTAATTTTAATCTATAGTATGAAAATTATCCACTTAGCTCCCAGAGATTAGCATGCTTTATTAGGGTATCAGAAAATAAGCAGAAAGAAGAGGAAAATGTGTTTGGAGATGTTCACTTTGGTTTGAGGGAAATCAGGCCACAGTTAATTAGGAAGAACTTGGAGGCGGCAGGTAGGCAGTTGTTAGTGGGTAAGCAAACAGTCAGGAGACCGCCGTGCAGCGGTATCTCTGTGCATCTTTGGAAATACTTTGTGAAGGGGGAGTGTTTTAATTATCTATTGCTGCATAAGATTCCACACCCACATTTCGCAGTGTAAAACAAAACACATTTGTTATCTCGCAGCTTCCGAGATCGGGCCTGGCACGACCCAGGAGCCTCCTCTGCTCTGAGTCTCTCTGAGGATACAGCCATGGAGCCCATCAGACTGGGGTCTCATGCGACAGCTCAACTGGGGAAGGGCTCCATCTGTGCTCGCGGGCACGTTGGCAGGATTCGGTTTCTCAGGGGTTGCAGGTTTGAGAGCCTCAGTTCGTCGCTGGCTGGGGGCTGGAGGCCCCCTCAGCTCCTTGGGATCCTATCCAATATGGCGGCCTGGACCCTCAAGCCAGCCTCGTAGCCTTCCTGGGCACTGGTGTCTGCCATCAAGAGGGGAGTCACGATCTTGTGTGACCTAGTTACAGAGGTGACACACATCACCTCTGCCGTCGTCCATTGATTAGAAGTATGTCACAAGTCCTGCCCATACGTGAAGGGAGGGGACTTCCCAAGGACTCGAAAGCAAAGCTCTGACCAGGGAACCACTTGGAAGCTCCCTGCCGGGGAGGGCAGAGGAGTGGTGGAAGCCTGCGGCGTGGGGTCTGATGGGCGAATGTTATTTTTTTTCTCATTTAATTTTAAAGAGATTTTTCATTGGCACACGATAATCATGCGTATTTATGAGGCACAGTGTGACATTTCAACGCACGCGTATAATGCACACGATGAAACGGGGGTGACTGGCACACCCATCATTTCAAACAGTTACCATTTCTTTGTGTTGGGAAGATACAAAATCTCCCCTGCTAGAATTTATTTATTTATTTGTTCATGGCACTAGGGATTGAGCCCGAGGGTGTCTTCCCATGGAGCTATCTCCCCAGGGTCTTCTGATTTCTATTTTGAAACAGGGTCTCGCTAAGTGGCGTCGGTCCTCTCTCAGTTGACGAGGCTGGCCTCCGACTTGAGATCCTCCTGCCTCAGTGGCTGTCCAAGTCACGGGGATTACCACTGCGCCTGGTCACCGCTAGAAATTCTGGAACATACGTGTGGTTGTTGTCAACCGTGGTCATCCCACTGTGCTACGGAAGGCCGGGAGCTAGCCTCCTAGCCAGCCACGCCCCACCATCTCCCCGCCTCCCCGCTCCCTCATTCCCAGTTGTGGGTAACTTATATTCGACTCTTTAATTCAATGACATCAGCTCTTTCGTCTTCTACACATTAGCAAGAACAAGTGGTGTTTTGCTCCCTATGCCTGACCGACTGCACGTAACATAAGTCTCATCCAGGTTGCCCCAAATGATAGGATTTCATCTTTCTTCATGGCCAGATGATAGTCCACTGTGTATATTCCACATTTCCCTGATCCACTCATCCGCCAGTGGACAGCGAGTTTGGTTCCGCGTTTGGCTATTGTGACGGGTGCTGCAAGAAAGCCCAGAGTGCAGCTGTCTCTCTTCAACCCGCGATTCCTTTTCCCTTGAGTATATACCCAGTGGTGGAATTGCTGGACCAGGTGGTAGCTCCGCGTCTAGTTTCTGAGCCTCCTCCCACTCTTCCCCGTGAGGGCTGGACTGGTTTACCTTCCCACCAGCAGCCCGTGAGAGTTCCCGTTTCTCTGTGAGGATAGGTGGCCTGAAGAGGCAGGAGCTGTGTGCCTGGGTCCCACCATTGCGATCCTGAAATCACAACTCTGCTGGGGTCCTGGGAAATTTGAACTGTGGGAGACCCTTCATCCACAGTGAATCTAGATGTGGGGGTATCCTGGTGGATGTGAGGCCGCCGAAGGTCCAATTCAAGGGGCTTTTGAAAAGAGAACATATTAGTTTATCTAACTGGAAAGTTCAAGTGTAAATCTCACTTCAGGTATGGCTGGATTCAGGGCTTAAACCATGTATTACATTTTTTTGTTTATATTTTTTGGTTAGTGAGGTATAATTTATGTATGGTAAAATCTACCCCTTTAGTACATAGATCTGTGAGTTTTTTTTTTTTCATTAGATACAGTATTTTCTTTTTTTAGTTTTAATTTGTTATGACAACAGAATGCATTACGATTCATAGTACACATATAGAGCACAAGTTTTCGTATCTCTGGTTGTATACAAAGTAGAGTCACAGCATTCATGCAGATCAGTGAGTTTTGATAAACATCTGGTCATATGACCACCACCACGATTTAGATATAGAAATTTTCATATTCTCCCAATTCCCTCTTGTCCGTTGATCACCAACTCCTCATTAACCTCAGATCTGACAGCTGCCAATCTCTCTTGAGCACCTACAGTTTTGCCTTTTCCAAACATCATTCAATGTAATCATGCACTCTGCAGCTTCTGGAGTCTAGCTTCTCACCCTCAGAATAATACCTTTGAGAGTCCCCCATGTCCTTGCATGAGTTAGTAAACCGTTCCTGCCAAGCACCGGTGCCTTGTACAGATATAGAACAATTTGTTCACCCATTAACCAGTGAAAAGACATTTGGCTTGTTACCACTTTTCAGCCACTATAAATAAAACCACCATAAACATTTGCGCATATATTTTTTTGTATGTGAACATAAGTCTTCATTGCTCTGGTATAAATACCTAGCAGTGGAATTGCTGGCTCCATGGTAAATCTATATTTAGTGTTACAATGAACGGTCATATTGTTTTCCAAGATGGCGGCACCATATTGCATCCTTATTGGCAGTGAATGAAAGCTCCAGTTGCTCCCTATCTATCTTCATCAGAGCTTGGTAATATCAGTTTTGTTTATCTATTTTTGACTTTTAACCATGCTAGGAAGTGGGTGGTGGCATCTCAAGGAGGCTTGAATTTGCACTTTGCTAATAAGTAATGATGCAGATCACATTTGCTTGTGTTTATCTGTAGGCCCTCTTTGGAAAATGTCTGTGCAAATATTTTGCTCATTTAAAAAATTGAATATTAGGGCTGGAGATCTTGCTTGGTGGCAGAGCACTTGCCTAGCCTGTGGAAGGCCTGAATATTGATCTCCAGCATCACACACACACACACACACACACACACACAGAGCATATTTACTATTCTGATTACATATCTACCCCATTTTTGGATGGAATTCTCAAAGGTCAAGGTTTTAGTAAATAACAACAACACTGAGAGCTATATAATGGGGCCTATTTTTTTTTAAGACCATGAAACATGTAAAAGAACACAAGTCCAAAGATAACATCATGTAAGAAATGGATTCTTTTCTTAATATTTGGTTTTGAAAATTCCTTGTGTACTGTGGATGGGAGTCTTTTACTAGATGCTTAATATGCAAATACTTTCTTCAAGTTGGTGGCTTGCATTTTTATGATCTTAGCAGAGTCTTTTGAAGACCAGAAGTTTTAAAATGCTGATGAAGTCCAATTTATTGATTCTTTCTCGTGCAGATGATGCGTTTGGTGTCATGTCTAATCATTGCCTATCTATTGATCACAGAAATTTCCTTCTGTGCTTTATTTTCCAGATGTTTTATAGCTTTAAAATTTTTACATTTGTCTGTGACTCACGTTGAGTTAATTTTTACATGAGTGTCCGGATTTATCATTAGTGTTTCTTTTGCACGGGGCTGTCTGACCTTTTCCTACCTGAAAACAGTGATTCTACACCTTCACATTACCTTCTAGAAGAGTATTGTGCTACCTTTCAACATCTATATCTGCAAACTATTTGGAACTTATTTTTGTGTGTGGTGTGAGTAAGGGGTCAGTTTTTTTTTTTCCATGTTTGCATTTAGTTGGCAAGAACCATTTATTGAAAAATCTTATTTCCTCACTGTCCTGCTGTTTTGTAATAAACCAAGAGTTCATAAATGGACCGGTCCGTTTCCGGACGCTTTTTTCTTCTATTTATTTCCATGCCACCATCACCCTCTTGATGTCTACCATTTTTTCCTTCCTTCCTTCCTTCCTTCCTTTCACCAGGGATTGAACTCAGGGGCACTCGACCACTGGGCCACATCCCCAGCCCTTTTTTGTATTTTATTAGAGACAGGGTCTCACTGAGTTGCTAAGTGCCTCGCCATTGCTGAGGCTGGCTTTGAAGTCGCGATCCTCCTGCCTCAGCCTCCCAAAGTGCTGGGGTTGCAGGCGTGCGCCACCACTCCCGGCTATTATATTTCTTAATACCTGGTGGAATGCTCTTCTTGTTACCTGGACCCTTTACATTCATATATACATTTTAGAATCTGCTTCTCCATTTCAAAAACAACAACAACAATAACAACAACAAAAACTACAAGCTGGGATTTGATTGGAGTTGTGTTCAACCTGCAGGTCAAATTTTCGGAGTATGGAATCTCCCAACCCATGACCATGGCTTAGCCCTCCATTTATTTAGATGTTAAAAAAATTTTTTTTAATCAATGATGCTTTAAGGTTTTTCATGTAGCAGGTTTACACCTATTTTGCTAGATTTATTCCTAGGTATTTTTTTTAAATAGAAAATTCTTTTCCATATGTCTTTTTAAAAATTTTATTTATTTGCTTTAGTTGTACACAATACATTTATTTTTACGTGGTGCTGAGGATCGAACCTGGGCTGCGCACGTGCTAGGTGAGCGCTCTACCGCTGAGCCACAACCCAGCCCTGGTATTTGATTTTTAATAGCATCACAGGTGGACTTTCTGTTGTCTAGGTGCTTGCCAGGAGATAAAATCACACTCGATGGTTTTATATTTATCTTTTTTGTTTTTGGTATTGGGGATTGAACTCAGGGGCACTCGACCACTGAGCCACATCCCCAGGATATTTTTTTTGTATTTTATTTAGAGACAGGGTCTCAGTGAGTTGCTTAGCGCCTCACTATTGTGGAGGCTGGCTTTGAGCTTGCGATCCTCCTGCCTCAGCCTCCCCAGCTGCCGGGTGTGCCGCTGCGCCTGGCTTTTCTATTGATGTTGATTCTGATTTTTTCCTGGGAGGCTGGTTGAAGCATGAGCCCAGGTGCCGTCTGGACTCCCAGAGGCAGGGACACGAGGTCCAGCGTGGTCCTACTGCAAAGTGCCAGGGCACTGATGACATCTCAGTTGACGTCACTAGAGAAGGCTCCATTTACACGTGGTAGGTCATGGGTAGTGCCCTTTGTTCCATATGGCCTCACGATCATATTGGGAGTCTATGAAAAGTAGCAGCTGTCCGCAGAATCAGCCTTCTCTGGATTGGAAAACGCTTCTCTTTAGTGACCCATCTATTCCTCACGAGTAGGAAAGATTTCACCTCCTCCACCCTATTGTGCTTGAGTAGAAAATGATAGCCTCGCCAAATGTGAGAGCCCTACTCTCCCACTTCCCCACAGTCTAGCTGCTCATGTCACATTCTGTATCTAGTTATCGCATCTCTTGAGTCCCAAGCTCACGTAGTTGATTCCTGACCTAGCCGGGAAGAAAGGGAAACCAATGTTATGAAGGGGATGAGAAATACGAAGTGACCTGGATTAGGGTTGTCATATCCAGTTGTTCAGTGCGTGCACTGCACAAAGGCCTGGGTCGGAATAATGAGTTTGGAAGAAGAAGGCCGAAACCCAGTACCGTGTGTTCACCAAGCTGTAGGCCCTGGCACAGGGCTGTGTCCATCCACAAGGGGAAATGTCTCCTAAATCATCTGCCTGGATGGGGCACTTTTTTCCATTTTACAGCAAGGAACCTGATAGGCCCCCAGGTCTGGGCCTTGAAGGTTAACCATCAGTGGCTGCTTCCATCAGCCTCTCTTGCCACAGATCTGCCGTGGTGCCAGGATGCTGACAAAATATTTCTGGAGAGCACCACGGCCTCTCCTACCCTTTCTGTTCGCCTTTTATTGATTCTCCCCTCTTGCTTTGCTAAGCCGGAGCCAGGAACCCTCCTGTTATTAAAAGCAGTCCCGTTGCCCATACCTTTAATTTCCTTTGAATTACATTAATTGCCTGACAGCTAAAAAGTGAGCTGGTATTTTCAGACCTCAGCTGCTGGTCGGCAAGAAATATTTACCAGCTCCTGCAGATTTATAAAGATGCCACCGAGATGCCCGCAGACTAGCAATCAGAAAATACAGCAGCAAAACAACACTATTTTTCAAGGTTAAACGCTCAGAATGCTAAAAAGAAATTGTCCATAAAGAAAAAAAAAAAAAAAGGATTCGAGGAGCAGCGTCTGGTATCCTGGACAAAAGAAAGGAGCCAGGAGGTTTCCACTAAGATCTCACAGCTTCACGATGATTATGAATCTAATAAGGGGAGCTTTATTTTTAATTTAGTTCCAGTCTGGCAGCTGGTCGACTCCTCCCAGCCCCCGCTGCACTGGTGGGGGACGCACTTTCATGTGGGCGGGGTCACGGTCAAGGTCAGCGGGAAGGGCCCCCAGCTTGGGGCTTTCTGAAGGAGAAGTATTAGACAGATCCTGTTCTGGCCTCTCTGCAGGTGGATCCGACCAGCCCCCGCGGGCTTAGTCCCTCCTGGCTCTCAGAAACGTCTCTGGTTATGCAGGGAGACAGCGCCTTCTGCAACTAGGAAGATTTCTCTCTCTCTCTCTCTCTCTCTCTCTGTCTCTCTCCCTCTCTCTCTTTTTTTTCTTCCTGATAAGACCCGGGGCTTGTCTCCTGTTCTATGGACAGAATAACAAAAGCTCAGCCAAGGCCACCAAGAACCGTCACAGATCCCCAGGCCAAGGCCATCTCCAGGGCTGACTCAAGCCCCACACGGGGTGATTCCACTGTGGTTGGGGAAGGGCCACAGATTTCCCAGAAGTGATGTAACCCTCAAAAACCAGGTGTGGGATTCACAATAGCTAAACTGTGGAACCAACCTAGATGCCCTTCAGTAGATGAATGGATAAAGAAAATGTGGTATATATACACAATGGAATATTAGTCAGCAATAAGAGAGAATAAAATCATGGCATTTGCAGGTAAATGGATGGAGTTAGAGAATATAATGCTAAGTGCAGTTAGCCAATCCCAAAAAGCCAAATGCCAAATGTTTTCTCTGATATAAGGAGGCTCATTCACAGTTGGGTTGGGATGGGGAGCATAGGAGGATTAGAGGAACACTAGAATGGCCAATGAGGAGGGAGGGGAAGGGAGGGGGCAAAAGGGTGAAGGAAAATAAAAAGATGGTAGAATGAGATGGATATCATTACCCTAAGTGCATGTATGAAGTCACGAATGGTGTGAATATACTTTGCATGCAACCAGAGATTTGTAAAAAAGTGCTCTATATGTGTAATATGAAATGTAATGCATTCTGCTGTCATTTATAACATCTTAGAATAAAAAATAATTAAAAAAAAAACAAACCAGGTGTGGGGGCTGGGGGTGGGGCTCCGTGGTAGAGCGCTTGCCTAACATGTGTGAGGCCCTGGATTCACTCAGCACTGCATATGAATAAATAAATAAATGTCCATTGACAACTAAAAAATATTAAAAAAAAAAAAAAAGAAGAAGAAAAGAAAGAAGAACCAGGTGTGGTTGCACCTCTAACTCAGCCCAAGGTGTTTCCCCGGGTCAAACGCCTTTCTTTGCAGGTTGTTCACGCATCCAGCAAATAGCTATTCAAAAATCTATTTCGGCCAGGCGCGGTGGTGCACACCTGTAATCCCAGCACTTGGGAGGCTGAGGCAGGAGGATCGCGAGTTCAAAGCCAGCCTCAGCAATGGTGAGGCACTGGGCAACTCAGTGAGACCCTGTCTCTAATAAAATACAAAAAAGGGCTGGGGATGTGGCCCAGTGGTCGAGTGCCCCTGAGTTCAATCCCCGGTACCACAAAAAAAAAAAAAAAAAAAAAAAAAAAAAAAAAAAAAAAATCTTTCGGAGGCAGTCTTTTCTCCATAGAGGTTCAATTCACATAGCCAAATCGATCATTCCCAAGTGAACGCGTCAGTGGCATTTAACACACTCACAATGTCGGGCGGGCACCACCTCTGAGTATCTCCAGAACATCTTCTTCGCTGCCAAATAAACACCTGCACCCATGCCCCGCTCCCTCCCGCCCCCTCTGCCAGACCCTGGACCCCGCCCGTCTGCTGTCTGTCTCCGTGGCTCTGCCCAGTCTGGCTATTTCGTATAAGTGGAGTCACACACCGCACAACCTTTTGTGTCTGCTCTGTATAAAGTTCCTGAGCTCCCTCCGTGTGTGACAGCCCGCAGCAGCCCTTCCTTCCTCTCCTGGCTGAAGGGTATTCCAGGGCCGGACGCCACGCTGGGCCGACCTGTCCCCAGCGGTCCACACCCTTAGGGCTAGTGTGACCAGCGCTCCCAGGATCCTCTGTGTACTGTTGGAGCACTTGTGTGCCTACGAGGGGACTTTCTGGGTCATATGGTAACCAATTCTGTGTGTAGGAACCACCGGAGGCGTGGGCTGCCTCTCACAGTTCCATCTTAAGCTCCTTTGATATGTTCGGATACACCAGTGAGCAAGGCTGGCGCCACGTGTTCGCAAGGTAGACAGGGAAGCATCAATGTAATAAATAAAAAATTATATACGATGTAGAAGGTGGTCTGTGCTAGGCCAAAAAAAAGAAAAAAAAAAAGCCGGGGAAGGATACTGGGAGTGTTGTGGGGGAGTGGGCAGGGGGCTGTCATTTTAAATAGGTCCTGACAGGCCTCAGTGAGAACCAGAGATTGGGACAAAGACTGGAAGGAGGCCCAGGGGTGAGCCCAGTGGGTATCTGGGCTGGGTTGTCACAATCAGAGAGGACAGTACGTGCAAAGGGCCTGAGGCAGCTGACAGGACCAGGAGGCTGGTGAGTCCTGAGAAGAGTGAGCAGGGGCTGCAGGAGGGGGAAGAGAGGGACAGAGAGGCAGCGGGTGGAAGCACCCCAGGAACCTTAAGGACTCTGCTTTGGAACTGAGTAAAACTGGAAGCCAAAGGTGGGGGGATTTGATTGTAAAGATTATTAAAAAAAAAAAAAAAAGAGGCAGTTACGACCATCCAAGGGCAAGACATTGGCAGATCTTCCCAGAACCAACGTGGGGAGGAGCGGTTGGATTCCGGACCCTGTGTGAATAGAGCCCCCGGGATTTCCTTAGGAATCGGTGAGGACAGGGGGCGGGAGGAGTCAGAGTGGCTCCCGGGCCTCTGGCCTCAGAACCTGGAGGCTGGGCGGGGCCTCACCCAGGAGGGGGCAGGCCATGGTGGGTCGGAAGGGGGCTTGGGGAGAAGCCGCCTGGACCGCCTGTGTTAGCCGTGCTTCATGCTTAGATGTCCATGGAACCCAGGGGCTTGGCGTTCCTGCTGGAGGACCAGCCGGGAGGCGGGTCGGCCTGGCTGGAACTTAGCGGGTGGCGCCCCCAGGCAGAGGGGCAGCCGGCTCCACTGTGATCTCAGGGAACTCCTTTTGTCAAGGGTTGCACAAAGATTTGTCCAGGACCCGGTGAAAAGAACAAGAGTTAGAAATGGTGGCAAAATGACAGGTCCTGGTTCGTTCCAGCTAATTCTTTTTTAATTTTTATTTTTGGTACCCGGGATTGAACTCAGGGGCACTCGACCACTGGGCCACATCCCCAGCCCCTTTTTGTATTTTATTAGAGACAGGGTCTCACTGAGTTGCTAAGTGCCTCGCCATTGCTGAGGCTGGCTTTGAACTCGCGATCCTCCTGCCTCAGCCTCCCAAGTGCTGGGATCACAGGTGTGCACCACCACGCCCAGCCAGCTAATTCTTCTCCATGTGAGAATTCAGTCTTGGTGTGGTCAAGATCTTCTCATTTGTCAGGAAACCTGAAGCCCTGAGTATGTGAAGTCGCCACATTTGAACAATGAGCTGGTCAACAATCACAGTAGGTGTTGTTTTCAACTAGAGAGACAGGGACATCATAGAGTAGAACTATTGTTCATTTTCTTAGGTGTGATAATTGTTTTGTGGCTATATTAGAGACTGTTATTGTCCATCATCATCATCGTCATCGTTATTATTAGGTGTCCCTAGCCAGAGACTCTCCCGATTAAGAAATCCCACTGACGCATCCCAGGGGGACGTGTTCTTTTATTTGCAGCTCATTTTCAAAGAATTCAGAAAAAAAAAAAAAAGCATGCATGCACGTAATAGTGATGTCTGCAGAGTTAATCATAAGATAATTTGAACTTTTCTTTAGCTTTGAGAACTTCTGAAACAAGAAGTGGGGGGGTGTGTGGGGCCGGGGCGGGAAGGGGGTCGCATAGACTCACTACGGACGTCCAGTCAGGAGCCGACACACAGGCTGCCCAGTTTCCAACTTCTGCCCTGAAAACCTGTCAGTGGATATTGGAAATATCCTTTCCCCACATCTGCAGTTACTACAAGATTCTTAGTTATTAGGGAAAAATATCTTCTGCCTTGACCAGCTCCTGGTTCAACCCGATGGCCAGAGCCCAGAAGCCAGTGACAATGTCTCTGGTCAGTAGGCAAGTCACAGTGTACCAAAGTAAGGGGGGGTTATTTATTTATTTTTATGTGGTGCTGAGGTTCGAACCCAGTGCCTCACACCACTGAGCCACGACCCCAGCCTGTGGGGGGAATTTAGACACTGCGGAGTCCTACAACACCTGAACGCGTTCTGTCACGCTGGTGAACAGGAAAGCACATCCTCTTAGAGAGAGAGCTGCCTGAGGGATTCCTTTGGTGACAGGTGACAGGAACTCAGGACATCTGCCTTTCTCTGTCTCTTCCACATGTCTAGGGCCCACTTGGATTCTCTTGCAGACCTGTGATTTAACTACTCCGAGTTTGGGAGCCACCTAATCTGCAAAAGTTCCCCAACGTGTTTCATTTCAGCACCAGAGACAGCGCCCCAGGCGTCCATGGCTAGACACGGGATTCTGCATTGTACCGGTCTCTATTGGTCACTAGGGAGGGGCCCGTGTGGAGTTTCCTGTATGAGTTTGGAAAATGCTGCAAGATTTTATCTTTTGGTGTTTAATCTTAGACCCTTATTCCCACGGGGGGCCCCAGGACTGGTCCATCTTAAGGAATAAAAACAAAAAAACACAAAAAACAAAAAAACAATGTTCGGATTTCAGGTTGCCTATAAATCTACCTCCCGCATGACCATTTTTTATCTGTCTACTTCTTGTTCCCCTGGGCTCGAAGGGAGTGCTTTACCTTAGAAATGATTCACTGCTCCTGGGCCACCGTGGGCTTCGAAAGCCACACAATAGAAGTTCCATTTCAAATCCCCCCATTTATAACCATGGGGTGGGGGGAGGCCAGGTGTTGTCTTGGGGGTTAGCAATGATTTCAAAAAACTCCACCTTTGTTCCTGGTGTGTCCATTTTTCAAAACCTCACCACTTCAAATCTCTGGGAGTTGTAGCCTCCGAGGGAACATTCATCTTTGCTTTGACGTCTTTTGCACGGTCTCCTTTTCCATTCTCCTTACTCATGTAGGATAAATGGCTCTTTGGGGTTTGGAAGGGAAGGTTACATCTTGCAGCAGATTTTTGAATGTGTGCAGACTCCTGTCCTCCTTCCTGTCCCCCCACCCTGGGCCTCTGGGTCAAAAGATGGAGGAATGGTCGAGGCAGGTGGATTGGGGTGACATTCTGGGTTGAGTTGTGCAAGGTCCCCGTGTCGAACTCCTCACCCCCTGCTCCTCATGATGGGACCTCATCTGGAAACAGGGCCCTTGCAGAGGGAATCTATCAAGAGGAGGTCATGCTGGTGCAGGGAGGGCTCCTAACCGGATATCACCCGTGTCACTAAAAGGGAAATTTGGATGTGCGTGGGAAGATGCAGACAGAAGTAGGCAGAAGACTGCAAGCCAAGGAATGCCAACAAGAGCCAGGAGACACCCTGGCCCTATGAGGAAGGTGGACAGGCAGCAGGTTTCCCTGACCGCTCTCGGAGGGAACTGTGAGAGCATGAATTTCTATCCTTTAACTCACCATTCGGTGGTCTTCAGTTACAGCAGCCTAGGAGAGGAATGCTGGTGACCTGCCGATTCCATTTGTTTAATGGTCTGTGTTTGCTTGGGAGGTGAGGCAGCATGGTGGATACCCGGAGCTGGAATGTTCTGGAACCGGGTGCCTGGAGCTGGAATGTTCTGGAACCGGGTATCTGGAGCTGGAATTTTCAGGTGGGTCATCTGGGAGCTGGAAAATGACATCATCTCCAGGCTCCCCTTTTTCCTCAAAATAAAACGGTGTCGATTTAGACCTCATAGTGCTGTCATGAGGATCAAATCACATGTCAAAGGGGCTAAGCCAAATGTCTGGCGTGCCGTGAACGTTTGATGAGTGGTGGTCACTATGTGGTCATTATCTGTAGTAACTGGCAATGTGTACTGACCCCCCAAGACCTCCACTATTCAGAACTTTCACATTTCTCCTCAGACCACACTCAGCGGAGGGTTGGAATCTGTCCCCTCTGGGACTCTGGCTCTCTGGGTGAGTGGCCTGGGGTTCGATCCCATCTCCATTCCCTCCCACAGATTTAATCTTTCTATGAATCAGGACTCGGTATGGAACTGGCAGATGAGACCACGGAGTGGGTCTAGGAGTCGGGTGAGGATTTGGAGGGACTGGAACAGTTACCAGGGTCAGTATTCGCTCGTATTCAAATGGCGCATACCAGATAGATTGCAGGCCAGTGGCTGGGTGAGGACCTGGCTAGGAGCAGGTTGTTTCTCTCTGTCTCCTGCACAGGGGAAGGTATGTGACATGACAGCCACTCCAGGACAGCCACTGCTTTCTGAAATGCAAGCCAGGCAGCCCATTTTCCAGACGAACAAACTGCGTCACCAGGTCATTAAGCAACTTGCTCAAGGCTGTGGCTGGTTGGTGGCAGAAGCTGCCTCTGCACCCTCCGACTCCAAAGCCCACCCTCTTAACCTGTAGGAGCCACCGTGACTGCGACCGTAGCATTACCAGGAACCTGGTGTCCTCGGGTGTGTATTTGACATAGAGGGCGAATGAGGCATAGGGAAGCCAGGTTATTAAACCGAAGGCCGGCACACGGAGCAGACCCCACACGTGGAAAGACCTCACATACACCCCAGACACAAAAACCTGCTGCAAATCCATGACCAGAGCCAACTGAGCATCTTCCTAACACTCGTATCTGGCGTCGGCACCACAGATTTGTTTTAATTTTGCAATTGTCTCGAAGCTGCTCATCCGCCGGGCATACGGCGGAGGTGAGTCGGGCCACACGGTTCTCCTCAGAAGCGTTTGATTATGGTAATAACCACCAGGGTGGCCCAGCCCCTCTGTTTATCCCCCACCATTTCCTGTAGTCAGTGGCATTTCTGCAGTCTGCCAGCCTCCCCGCCGCCTGTTTGTTTATGGAGAGAATATTAATTAGTGATGCTAAGGAGATTGTGGGATCCAAATGAAATTTGGATAATGGAATTCCTTAGCCTGTCTTCGTCCCCCAAGGCACCCTCTATTTAAGCCATCCAATCGAATGTAATTATTACCATAAGTACTAATATTAATTATCTGAGTTTCCTGCTTTGGTTGTTATTCATGGAAAAGCTGCCAAGCTCTTTTTTCTCTATTGGCCTCAATTCCAAGTGGAAAGTAGGTTCTCAACTTAGGTTTTCTTTATCATTTTTGCTTTGCTCAGCTCCTCAGCCTAGTAGTTTGACCCTTAGGATGGTCCTTAGTGGAATTTTTATGAAGAATGAAGAGGTTTGTTCTTTATTGGAGAGCGGAGTCTGTCTGTGGAGGCCGGCCTCTACCAGACCCACTTTCCTTTTCCATGAGAAGTTGTCTTAAAGCTCTGTTTGAAAACCTCTGCTGATTTCTAGCATCTTAATCTCCAAGCTCATCATCTGGAGGCTGTGACACCCATGTTCCCCCAAAGCAAATCTGTTTTTCTAACTCCTTTGCTGAGAAACCTCAATAGGGTTCCCTCTGCCTTCAGGGTAAAAACCTAAATTTCTTCTTATGTCCTCAGGTCACAGCCTTTATCTCCCCATCTGGCCTTAACCCTCCTCACTATAAATTTGCCTATTTTGAACACTTCATATAAATGGAGTCCTGCAGGATGTGGCCCTTAGATTCTGGCTTCTTCTGCTTAGCACGATGTTTTGAGGTTCACTGGTGTTGTGACATGTGTCAATACTTCACTCCTTTTCATGGCTCAGTACTATTCCATTGTATGGGCATGCCGCGATTTGGTTATTATGGACATTTGGGCTATTACGAACAGGGCTGCTAGGAATGTTTGGGTGCAAATTTTTGTTTGAACTCTTGTTTTTAATTCTTTGGTGTTGCCGCCTGCAGCTATGTTGTAGCTGGAAAGGGATTGCAGCCCGGAACGGCGGCGCCACGGGAAGGAGTCCGGAGACAGGATGGAGACGAAAAAATTCTTTAATCTTTCTCTCTCTGTCTCTTGTAATTTCTAACACCACATATACACTCTCACAAGAAACCAAGACACCTACTCTTACAAGAAACTACAATATATCTACACAATAGCGATAACCCTGTCCGTTCTCTCTCAGGTCTCATCCCATGCGCCCGAGCAGGAATGGCGCTAGCTCGATCTGCTGAGTCACGGCTCAAATCTCTCGAGATCCTGGGCCAAGTCCCGCGAGATCCCAGGCCAAGTCCCGTGAGACTACGGAAGGCAACAATGCCCAAAAATGTCTATGGCCCATAGTCAACCGCAATCTTGGCTATCTCCCCAAACAGGGCTCCTGCATTTCCCCCCTTTTGTTTTAAAAGAGGGGATGCTCTAGGACGTCTATGTGCAACCAGCATTCTTACCCGTCATCGGATAATCAAGGCTGTGCCCTTGACTCCTGTCTTAGGTTGATATGTCAGCCACATGAGACTATCCCGTGCGACTGTGCCTGTCTTAGGTTGTCCCCCTCTGGGGATCTTACCCGTCATTGGCTAACCAGCCATCCAATGGAGCCCTTTAGGATCGACTGTGTAAGATGACTAATAGTCCAATTGTGGGGAGATGCTGCGGCTTTAAGGCGACAAGCCTTTTGGTGACGAGCCAAATTGCATAGCATATCAAATTCTTTAAACAAATTAGCTGCCCTAAGTTCCATCAAATAACACAGTGAGTTCTCTAGACAAATACCCGCAAGGCATTGTCCCATGAAGTCCCAAACAATGAAAGATCAAAATGTCTACTTGTTATAACATGTAGATCTAGGAGGCCCCATGCATGCAGAGCAGAGGCCACACTGCTGGTGAGGTTGTTTGACACTTGAGCAGCAGGGATGCTTGCAGCGACTGCGATCCCTGCAGCTGTAGCAGCAGCTGTCTTTTTTATGTCTAGACAATGCCACCGGCAAATCTTCAGGGCCCGCTACCTAGAGACTCAAGCATCAATTATTAAAGGAAAGGCAGTGCTATTCCAGCACTGAGTCAAGAGGCGAATTGTCAAACTAAAAAATAGAATTATTAGATTAGAAAATTAAAGTTGATTTCTGCTCACACACATTGCAGCCTGAGCTCCCACAAACATAAGCTGGCAAAACATCATATTTAGAACAAAACAAAGAAAGACTGAGGGTATTTACTGCATTAAAGATAGATTAAAGAAAAACTAAAAGCACTTTGGAGAAATAATTTGTTAGCTGGAACTCTTGAGTTTCTGCATACACAGCAGTCCTTTACCTGTCGAAATAATTGAAATTAATCATTTATTAAACAAATGAAGTTAATAACAAATAAGCAACCTTATATCAAAACACCAAAATATCAGGTTATACAGCCCTAGTCATATTTTTCGCTAAAGAGAAGTCCCTGGGACACCTATAAAACAAAATTGAAGGTACCTTCACTTATTAAATTATTTACCCAATTTGAATACTCTTAAACTTAAATGAATTAGAGTTATTTGGATCCATATATATATATACACATATATGTATATATTCACAAGCGCTTTGTTATTTTTGATGTCACACTGGACAGACAGACACACATACAAACATATATTTGTGATGTCACATTAACATGAAATTTAGACAAATACACAGACATAAACACATGTATAAGAAGAAAAAAAAAATACAATTGTGTGCACACTAAAGAGAGATCTCTTCGTCCCAGCCGGGAGGAATGACACTTAAGTTGTGACATATTTTGAAGGACTCTTTTAAGGGAATCATTCCATATCTTCATCATGGTCCTCTTGATTTTGTACCTTTTTAATTAATCTTGATTCCTCAACAACTACATCTTGATCCTTTTGATGTGGTACCTGCTTTATTAATCTAGATGGTATCCATATTGGAGAGGATTCATGCTTTAGAAAAACACAAACAGATCCTCTCCCCCAAATTAATACTGGATCTGGACCCTTCCATGTACCTGAAAGAACATCCTTCCAGTAAACCAAAGGTTTATGTTGTTGATGTGGGTTCCAATGTCTGTCTCCAGCAGAATAACCATCAGAGTCTAAAGTTAAAAAATTTAAGGTAAACAGGGCAACTGCCAATCTGTCCTTAGGATTTTTCCAGTTTCCTTCTTTCTGTTTTAACAACATAACTTTTAGTGTGCGGTTTGCTCTTTCAATAATGCCCTGACCCTGAGGATTGTATGGGATGCCTGTTTTATGGGATATGTTGAATTTTGCGCAAAACTCTTTGAAAGATGAGGACGTATATGCGGGGCCATTATCTGTTTTAAGCATTTTGGGGATGCCCAATGCAGCAAAAGCTTGTAAACAATGAGATGTGACATCTTTAACTTTTTCTTCGGAATGTAAGGAAGCAAAAATCATGCCTGAGCATGTATCTATGGTTACATGAATAAATCGCAATTTTCCAAAACTTGGCTCATGAATAACATCCATCTGCCACAAATGACTGGGCATTAATCCTCTAGGGTTAACACCAAAATGAGGATTGGGCAAATGTGTCATACAAGATTTACAATCTTTTACAATTGTTCTGGCTTGCTCCTTTGTGATTTTAAACCTACGTTGCAAGGTGGTGCTGTTGACATGAAACTGGGAATGAAATAAAGTAGCTTGTTGTAGTGCTGAAAGTATAAATATTGTTTTTGAAAGTTCATCAGCCTTTTGATTACCTTCATGGAGGGGGCCAGGCAAATTAGTATGTGCTCTAATATGGCCTACGAATAGAGGTTCTTTTCTAGCCCACAAAAGTTTTTGTATTTGATAAAACAATTTAAAGGCTGGAGTATGAGGTGCTATTGGTCCTGCTAACTCTAATTTTGGGACGGCTTGTACAATATAGTGGCTATCTGAAAAAATGTTTATGGGCTAGTCTCTAAAATTTTCCAGAGCTCTTACCACAGCCTCCAATTCCACTAGTTGAGCTGATTTGTGTGCAGTTATGTAAGTCATATTTTCTTTTGTAGTGACTACTGCAGCAGTACCATTTGAGGACCCATCTGTAAATACATTAAATGCCTTAGGAATAGGTTGATTTTTTATTACCTGTGGAAATATAATAGGATGATTAATACAAAAAGATAATATAGGAGACTTAGGAAGGTGATTATCAAAATTTGCAGAGGTAGAGCATCTAGCTATAGCCCAGTCATTATCGTTGAAGCATAACTATTCAATCTGTGACAATGAATAGGGAGTAATAATAGTAGCAGCGTGAATGCCAAATATTTTAGTAGAAGTTTTAAGTCCTTGAAGAATAAGTTTATCCACCATGGAGGTATAAGACTCAATTATGCTTTTAGGAGAGACAGGCAAATGTATCCATAATAAAGGCCCTTGTTGCCAAAATACTCCTGTGGGTGTATATTGTGAAGAAATAATAATCAATATCAGCGGTTGAGTTAAATCAAATCTGTCACAATGAGCTCCTTCGATGGCTTTTTCTACTACCTTTAAAGCTTTCCTAGCATCAGGAGTCAATGTTCGCGGTGAGAATGGATCAGGGTCCCCTCGAAGGATATCAAATAAAGGTTTTAATTGGCCAGTAGTGAGGTTTAGTGTAGGGCGAAGCCAATTAATGTCTCCCAGTAGTTTTTGGAAATCATTGAGGGTGGTTAAATGCTCTTTATTTATTAAAATTTTTTTGGGGTCTAACAAAAGTATCCATGATTTTAAATCCTAAATATAATATGGGAGATCTGGTTTGAACTTTTTCTTCTGCTATATATAATCTGTATTTTTTAAAATTTTCTACCACGTCACTGAATATATTAAATAAGATTTTTTGATTAGGGTGGGCCAGTAAAATATCATCCATGTAATGTAGACACATGAGGTTTGGATATTTATTTTTAATGGGTTGGATAGCCTTGTCCACATATATTTGGCATATGGTGGGGCTATTAGCCATTCCCTGCGGCAAAACCTTCCATTGATATCTCTGATCATGGCCATTATTGTTAATAGAAGGCCAGTGTTTGGGCCATTGATGTAAATTAATGATGGAAGAATCAGCTCCAGTATGTATAAGACCCTCCATTTCTATTTCTTGGGTTATTATTTTTACACATAGGCCTCCTTGTACAGTCCCGAACCCAGCAAACCATAGGTTTCGAATCAGTGAAACAAAATCCTCTATTGTTCCTATTTAGAGGCATATTCATTTTAAATGAATTATGTAAATTTGGAAGGAGGAGCAGCTGAGCAATTCTATCTCCCTGATTAATAGAACTTATACTTTGGGGTGAGCTAAGCATTATTTTTATTTCCCCTTTGTAGTCTGAGTTTATTACACCTGGGGTCACTTGCAAACCTAATAAGCTTTCAGGACTTCGCCCAATAATAAGTCCTACAGTCCCTGAGGGAAGAGGTCCCCTGACTCCTGTGGGAATCAGTTGAACCCCTATTTCAGGTGTTAACACTATTCGGGCGGTGGAACAGAGGTCTAATCCTGCATTTCCTCCTGTTCCTCTGGCGAGGGAGTGGATGGGTAGTAGGGATTGTGTCGGGGAAGCATCTGAGTGGATGCTTGAGGATACTCCTCCTCCAATGCCTCGTACATTTGTGGGCCCCGGGGCATTGGGCCCTGTGCCCCATTTTTTGAATTCCTGAACAAAGGATTTCCATGGATGTCAAATTTTGAATAGCATTTATTGGCCCAATGATTTCCTTTCTTACACCTGGGGCAGCAACCTGGAGCACGGTATGAATTTGGTCTTATTTCTCTTTTGGGATTTTGCCTAGAATAGCCTGATTGATTATGATAATTTTGCCTAGAATATCCTGATTAATTATAATGTCTATGTTGAGCCCTTGTAAAATTTTGAGGGGCAGCATCTCTCACAGCTGCTGCAATCATATTCCCTGTGACAAAGGCATCATTTATATCTTTACATAATTGTATATATATGGAAAGATCCTTTTTATTTTTCCATGGCCTGATGGCTTCCTGGCAATACTTATTAGCATTTTCGTACGCTAATTGGACAACTAATGGCATAACTTGATCAATGTCTCCAAAAACTCTACCTGCAGTTCTCAAAAGTCGATCAGCAAATTCAGCATATGGTTCATTAGGTCCTTGAATTACTTTGGACAAGCTACCTTGTAGATCCCCAGGTCCTTGTACAGTTTTCCATGCCTTTAAGGCAGCTGCATTTATCTGAGCATATACTCCTGGGGTATAATATTTTTGATCCTGTACATCTGCGAATTGCCCTTCTCCTGTGAGCATTTCTATATTATGGTCTCCAAACCCTGCATCTGCGTTTCTTTTAGCTGTTTCTATACAAAGTTCCTGAAATTGCGATCGCCAAACCAAGTATTGTCCCCTACTTAATGTTGCTTTACATAGACGTTTCCAGTCTGCGGGGGGCTAAGCTAAAGGTGTTAAGGGACTCCAGTATACTCAACGTGAAAGGAGCTTGGGGTCCATAAGTCATTACTGCCTCTTTGAGATTTTTTATTGTTTTGAAATCTACTGACTGGTGGCCCCTCTGTCCATTTTCATATTCAAATACTGGCAGTTCCCAACGTATCTGTGAGTTACCCTCGAAAGCGCATAAGCGCTCAGAAAGACTTTTTATTTCTATTTCTAGGGTATGCAAACGCCTAGTGATACCCTTCATATTTTCTGTAATCGATTTTACCCATGGGGGAGTAGAGGACACAAGTTCCTCCACTTGATGATCCCTTATCTTGGTCTTCCTTAATTTCCTTTTGTTCATTTTCTCAAAATCACCTTTAGTTAATTCCTCCTCACTACTACTGCTCTCATTGGTCCTAACTGACTCAGTAACATCCTGAGTCCCAGGTTCAATTGAGAGCATGTATCCTTGAAGTATCTCTAATAAATCTTGAATAGCTTTAGCAGCTCGGATCTTTGTCATTTTTGGGACGCTTCTAATACTCTCCTTACTGGTCTTAGTTGAGTCAGCGGAATCTACGCTTTCATGATCGCCTTCACTGTTTTCTAAATCCTCCTCACTAACGACAAACTCATCTATATCAAAGAATTCATCAAGAGCCTTGTACACTTGGGTCTTAGTTATTTTCGAACCCATTTTAACCGCTCTGACTAGAGACTCCTGCGAGGTTTCTCAGTTCTTACCTGCCGTGCTGAATGCCCCGAACGGGCCACCAACTGTTGTACCCGGAAAGGGATTGCAGCCTGGAACGGCAGCGCCGCAGGAAGGAGTCCGGAGACAGGATGGAGACGAAAAAATTCTTTAATCTTTCTCTCTCTGTCTCTTGTAATTTCTAACACCACATACACACTCTCACAAGAAACCAAGACACCTACTCTTACAAGAAACTACAATATATCTATACAATAGTGATAACCCTGTCCGTTCTCTCTCAGGTCTCATCCCACGCGCCCGAGCAGGAATGGCGCTAGCTCGATCTGCTGAGTCACAGCTCAAATCTCTCGAGATCCTGGGCCAAGTCCCGCGAGATCCCAGGCCAAGTCCCATGAGACTACGGAAGGCAGAAATGCCCAAAAATGTCTATGGTCTGTAGTCAACTGCAATCTTGGCTATCTCCCCAAACAGGGCTCCTGCACAGCTATTGCCGCCTGCAGCAACGATACCGTGGGAAAGAAATCGGAGGCAGACTGGAAATGAGTAGATTCTTTATCCTTGCTTCTTCTCTGCTTTCTCCTCTGTATTCTCCTCCAACTCCAACCACCCCTCTCACCAGCCCTACCTGGTTAAATACTCTTCACCTTAACAAGTATACACGTGTCACAAGCTCAACATACAGGTGTGTCACACAGTGTTCACGGGCACAGAAAGAGTCTTAGTTGATTACATTAAGGTCAGGAGAAGACAATTAAATGCCTCCTCTTTGGCTCTCAGCCAGCCGCCATCTTAGCTACCTCCTCATTAAGGCTCTTACACTTTGGGGCATACATTTAGGAATGAAATTTCTGGGTCCTATGAACATTGTTTTACCTTTTAAGGAACCACCAAGCCCAATTTCTGTTTTTGTAAGTAAAGGTTTTTTCTTTTTTTTTTTTAACACGGGGCCACAGCTGTGCTCCTCCATTAGCTCACAGCCCAAGGCTGCTTCTGTGCCACAATGGTGGTGCTGTGGTAACATGCCCCATCTGTCCCCTGGGCCTCTAGTGTGTCTGGAACCTTACAGCAGTTTGCCCAACGCTAAGGTAGCACACCTGCAGGGCGCGAGGCCAATTCCAGACTTTTAAAAGCAAAGGTGGGGTGAATATAGTAAAATCAAGGTCTCTTTTCCTTGTCCTAGCACAGAAACTCCTGATTCGTTGGGGTATTTAATGCTGGCCTATGTTTCTGGGGGCGATTTCGAACATCAGAACATGAGGTGAAGTCTTAGGTGACAAGTGGCCTGGAAGATTGAGAGGGAGCAGCCTCCAGAGTCAGGATTTGTGGGCCAGGGCCTCTGTTTTCTCCTCTGTGAAATGGGGATCACGGTGGCCCTGTCAGGTTGGACGGTGCTGAGGACACACAAAGAAAACACTTGGAAAGAGCTTAGAACGGAACCCCGATAAACACCAGTGCTTATTCTGCGCAGCTCAGAGAACTCCTAGGACACGTCCCGAAAATGGGTCCAGGCGCTACTTATCTCAGGCCTCAGGGGGAAACGCTCTCCTTTCCTCTCTCTTTCAAAATTGAACAGCATATATGCAGGAGCACGGAGCTCTGGGTTTGATCCCCAGCATCACATGCACACACGTACGGCTATTCTGTGTCAGTAAAAATATTAAAAATGAGCTGCGTGTGTCATCCCAGCACTTGGGAGGCTGAGGCAGGAGGATCGTGGGTTCAAAGCCAGCCTCAGCTAAAGGAGGCACTTAGCAACTCAGTGAGACCCCATCTCTCAATAAAATACAAGAAAGGGCTGGGATGTGGCCCAGTGGTCGAGTGCCCCTGAGTTCAATCCCTGGTACCCCCCACCCAAATTATTAAAAATGAATAAACTATGCCTTGGTTTTTAGAGTGGTGAATATATGCAGCACAAGTGACCCGTGACCCTCTCCACCCTCTGAGTGTGACTCTGGCCGTCGGGGCAGCTGCGGTCCTGTGCAGCTGTTGTCACCATCAGTTTCTAGAGCTCTCTGTGTTCTGCCAAACTGAGAACTCTGCACTCCTTCAACAGCGGCCCACCCTCTCTCCCTGCCTCTCTGCTTTTGGCCTCTCTGGAGACCCCAGCAGGCCGCACGGGGTCTCTCTCCATGCGGTTTCCGGCCTGGCTCACGAGAGAGCAAAGAGAAGGGTGACCCTGAGCTACGGTCACTTTGGTGGGGCTGAAATATCTGGGGAAACTTGTGGAGGGCCTCCTGGACGGGGCCCTGCCGGAGCCCCACGGAGCAGGAGAAGTGTCAGGACTTTCCCGGGACTCCCAGGCCAACCCGTCCTCCTGCCTCTGCCCCTGGGTGCGGCCCTTGTGGAAGGCCTTCCCGGCAAGCTCCTGGCCCTGCACCCCAGAGTTCAAAGGTCGCCTGGTCGTTTCTGGCCCTCAGTCGCACACTGAAGCCCCTGGTGTGCTTCACACCACGCCTGCCCTGGGTTCCCAGAGCTTGGCCCAGCGTCTGGCAGGCGGCTGAGGCCAAAGATGCGTTTCTTGGGTCGCGAGTTCAAAGCCAGCCTCAGCCATGGCGGGGCACTCAGCGACTCAGTGAGACCCTGTCTCTAATAAAATGCAAAACGGCTGGGGATGTGGCCCAGGGGTCCAGTGTTCAATCCCCGGCACCACACACACACACACACACACACACACACACACACGATGCATTTCTTAGAGCTTTTGTGATTTCTGGGTGGAGCACGGAATTCATGCACTGCAGAGTGGATGGCCTTGCTCCCAGGCACGGGATCGGGTCAAGTGACCGACTCACTGGAGTCTAGAACACGGCCCTGCAAACTGCGGTCTGCGGCCACCTCTGGCCCACTGCCTGGTTCCATGAGTGACGTCTTAGGGTCACCCGCTCACCCCCATTTACCCACACGCTGCCTCTGTCTGAGCGTGTGCTCGGGTGGCGGAGTCCAGGAGTCGTGGCCAAGACTCTGTGGCCTCCCAAGGCCGCATCCTCACTCTCTGGTGCTCCGCCCTAGGAGGCCACGCCCGCGCCGCGCGTTCCTTTGCAGGAACAGACTGAGCGTCTGCTGTGCCTGAGGGGCTTCCGGGGACACCCCGAGCGGACGAGGTCCTTCCACTCTGGCACCTGCTGGTCAATGACATGGGGGACAGGGAGGGAAGGGTGGGGGCACAGAGGCCAGCCAAGGAAGGCCGCCGGCTGCCCACGTCCCCAGGGGCTTCAGGGACGCCCATACAGAGGGGCGACGGTGGCTCCGTGGTGCGGCCACTTTGCAAGGGAGCACCAGGGCCCAGGGCGTGGAGGAGGGGACCCGGGGCGCTGCAGCCTGCGGGAGCCACGCACTCGTCCTGCTCTGGGGAAGCAGGGATGAACGTGTCGAGCTGAGTGGGAGGAGGAGGACGGTCTGAGATGACAGAGGGACACCTGGGCAGGACCGCGGGCCTCTAGGGGCTGCAGGGGACGCGGAGCCTTGTTCCTGGAGAGGTTGAGGCCAGCCGGGGAGTCACGTGATCACTTCAACCTCTGGACAGCGGCCTGCCCCTGGACCTCAAGAGTGCTTTTTCGTTGGGACGTGAAGGGTGACTTGACGGCCCCCACCCTGGTCACGGATGTCTGTCCCGGGTGCCCTGAGCGGGGCCACACATCAAACCCGTTGACTTCCTACTTCCGAGGCCCCGAAAGCTGCAGGACCGAGGCCCTGCTTGAGGTTGGCCGGACGCTGTTTACTGGGGTCAGGGGCAAAGGGGCAGCCGTCTGAATCCTGCCAGGTTCTCCCCAAGTGGCGAACACCGGGGACACCGTCTGCAAGGCCTAACTAGGGACGGGGGACGCCTGGACTTCTTGGCACCTGCTCTGATTGTTCCAACAATGCTTGGAGGAGCGGGGGAGACAAGGCCGTGGGCAGGCCTCGCTCCGTCCTCGTGATTTTCTGGAGAAGGAAGAAGGCGGGAAGGAGAGGAGAACAGAAGGAAGGCTTCCGAGGTCTACTGAACACGAATGGACACACATGTCCTCCTTCCTTCCTTCCTTCACTGTTCAAGAAATGTCCACCGGGGGCTGGACGTGTCAGGCCCTGCTCTGGGCCTTGGTACGGGCAGTGGACGCCGTGGACAAAGTCCCTGTTCTCCTGGAGATGAGTGTCTGGCAAGGGAGCAGTCACTAAATAAATAAGTAGAAATCAGGCGGAGAGGTCCTAGGGTGAAAGCCGGGCTGCGTGGTGGGATGGAGGGTGCAGGACCATTTTACGTGGTGGGCACGGGGACCGGTCAGCAGAGGTGTCTTTGAGAAGGTGGAATTTGAGCAAAAGACGAAAGGAAATAAGGGAGAGGGACGTTGAGGTTTCTGCGGGCACAGGACGGTGTCGGTCCTTCTTAGAGAAGAGGATGCAAAGGAATCCGGTGACCCTCCCACCCTCAGAAGATGACGGCGGCCGGAGCAGTAGCAGGAATGAAGGCAGGTCAGGGTTAGTAAGCACTGGTTTTATGCCAGACCAATGCATTTTGTCTATCTCACCTTATTTAGTCCTCACAACAAAAGTACGAAGTAGACATTGTGATGTGAGGCACGTTTTCTAGATGATCCTCAGGACCAGAGGGGGCAGCATCCTCGGCCAAGGTCACGTGGGGGAATAAGTCAGGCTGAGTCACACCTGGGTTCATGGGTCTCCAGGACACTGTGACGCATCTTGGTGCATAGTCAATGAAGCTGGGATTTATTTATTTGGTACTGGGGATTGACCTCAGGGGCACTCGACCCCTGGGCCACATCCCCAGCCCTTTCTTTGTATTTTATTAGAGACAGGGTCTCACTGAGTTGCTAAGTGCCTCGCCATGGCTGAGGCTGGCTTTGAACTCGCGATCCTCCTGCCTCAGCCTCCCAAAGTGCTGGGATGACAGGCGTGCGCCACCGCGCCCCACTGAAGCTGGGATTTAAAGTGAAGTCTCTGGAAACACCTCTGTTCACGTGTCCCTCTCGGCTTTCCATAGAAAGCCTGGCCATCAATCGCCCTGGCATAGGGTTAGTAAGGTGGGTACTGAAGGCTTCCTGGGCAAGGGGACGGTGTGTCTGCACCTGTGACCTCAGGCATCACAAGTCCCACCATCTCTGATGCACACAGAGACCTAAGCACGGGAGGTGTCCGGAGAGAGTCGAGAGCAACGTAAACCTTTCCTGGCAGGAATGGGCTGTCAGGCTGCTGCACTGGCCTGGGATCACCTAATCTCTGTTGGACAGCCACCCCCTGCCTGGTGGGGAGAGCGCACGCACAGGCGGGTCTACGCGCCTGCATATGTCTCGCAGCAAAATCGCAGTCTGTCTGCAGGTGGCAGCTCTGCTGAGCCGGGCGCAGGTGTGCACGCAGCATCCACTCATCCGCGCCTTCTTCCTGCACGGAGGCTGGAGACGCGTTCTGTTCCAAGTCCTCAGCGGTGCATGAGCAGACAGGCCCTCGTGCTCTGGAGAATGCATTCCAGAGGGAGGGTGGACACGCACTGCGTGCAGAAGGATGGAGAGAAACAAATGTGTGAATGAACTAGAAAGTCTCAGCGAAAGCACTCAGCCAACGCCCTGCGGAGAGCCTGAAGTGTTTCCTTACATTAGGGAACCAATGGAGGTTCTTTGGGTCAGGGGCCAGTCAGCAGAATGCTGGGAGGGTCACTCACGGGCGCAGCTTCATTGAAGAGCATTTCAGGTGAAGGGGATATCTCAGTAGAAGACAGGAGGCTGGTCTGGAGGTTCGTGGCCTTAAGGATGGGGATGATTAGTGGCTGCAAAAGGTCTTTTTTTTTTTTTTGGTACCAGGGATTGAACCCAGGGATGCTTTACCACTGAGCCACACACCCAGCCCTTTTTTATTTTTTTATTTTGAGACAGGGTCTTGCTAAGTTGCGGAGGCTGGCTTTGAACTCGCAATCCTCCTGCCTCAGCCTCCTGAGCGGCTGGGATTACAGGCATGTGCCACCATGCCTGGCTATACAGGTATTTGGATGAGACTTGCAAAAATGAACTCAGGGAGAATGCAGGCACGAAACTTCCAGTCTGTGACTGTTAGAAGTGGCCAGCTCATTATAACTTATAAATATGACCTTCTGGGACATTTGAAGAGTGTGGTCCAAGTGACGGGGATTGGCTAACAGAGAAGATATAAAACATGCCTTAAAATAATATCATGATGGGAAATTCCAAGTGCTTGCAAAAGCCCAGAGACCTCACAGTGGAGTTCCAGGCGCGCATCACCTCACCTTGCAATGCCAGCTCTTGCCCAGTCTTCTCTGCTCAGACCTCAGCCTCTCTCCACCACCTTCATTCTTCTGCAGTCGATTCCAGACACTAAAATGTCACCTACAAATGCCCACGACAAGCCTCCGAGGGAGAGGCTGTCAGAAACATAGCCACAATGTCACCAGTATACCTGTACTACTGACAGTTCCTTAAAACATCAAATATCCAGTTATTGCCCTAATTTCCCACTAAACAGTTGATTTTTTAAATAGTTTCTTTAAATCCAGACCCAACTAAAGTCTCACACCTTGTGATTGTTTTGTGAATCCTTCCATCTGTCGGTTTCCCCTTCAGCTTGCTAACGTACGTGGGTATGTATTTACAGGGGACGGAGCTCAGGACCTTGTGCGTGCGAGGCAAGTGCTCTACCACTGAGCTACATCCCCAGTCTTTTTGATTGGAATTAAAAAAATTTTTTTTTGGATATAATATCTTGCTAAACTGCCCACACCAGCCCCCAATTCCATAATCCTCTTGCTTCAGCCTCCTGCATTGCTGGGATTATAGGTAGGCACTACCACGCCCACGTCAGATTTTTATTTTTTTTAATTCTTGGAAAAATGGGTTATTTATCTTGCAGAACTTTGACCCTCAGAAATGTGGTCCATGAATCAGAAGAATCAGCACCACCTGGGAGCTCGTTAGAAACGCAGACTCTCAAGCCCCAGCCCAGGCCCTCGGGGTTAGCATCCGCCTTTTAACGAGGTCTCTGGATGTCAGCATTCAAGTCGGAGAAGCTTTGTTGTAGAGTTTCCCGCCGTATGGACGCTGCTAATTGCACCTTGGTGGTGTCATTTCACACACTCCTCTGTCTTCTGTATTTCCTGGATGTTGGTGCTCGGATCTAGAAGTTATATTCGGTTAGGTGTGATTTTTTTCCCCCCTATCAGGCGGTACCTGATATTTGGTTCTCTCTCGTTCGGTGATGTTAGCTGCTGTATAATTAACGACTGGATCCAGGAACTCATTAGGAATTGCAAAAAAGAAAGAGACGTTGACCTAAGTGGATCTGATTTGTAAGGGGCTGATTCTCTGCTTCTGCCATTTGTAGAACATTAATAACGCGTAGCACCAATTATGCACGAGGCACGGTTCTAAGGGCTCTGCATAAATGGACTCACTTGTTAATCCTCTCAAAAACTCTCTACAACAGCGTATTAGTTTCCTGTTGCTGCTATAACAAATTGCCACGAATGTAGTGGCTTAAAACAGCCAAAGATTGATTATCTTACACTTCCGGAGGCTGGAATTCCGTAATGGGGCCTTGCAGGGCCAGAATCAGGGTGTTTTCAGGGTCACATTCCTCCTGAAGGTTCTGCAGGAGAATCTTTGCCTTCTTCCAAGTTCTAGAGACCTCCTGAATTCCTTGGTTCTTTCTCCATCTTCCGAGCCAGAAGCACAGCATCTTCAAATCTTCCTCTGACTTTCTTCTTCCTCCTTTCCCCACATTTAAAGATCCTGTGGTCACCCAGGGTCCCGCTGGAAAATCCAGGATAGCCTCCCTATCTTTAGGTCAGCAATCTTTGCTCCACCTGCAACCACTCCGCCTTTTCCTGTAGAAACTAACATATTCACGGTTCCAGGACTTAGGACACAGGTATCTGTGAAGGGCCATTCGTTATTCCAGCTACGACAGTGAGGCTCCATGGTCCCTGATTTACAGAGGAGGAAACCAAGCCACAGTGGGTGAACTAACTTCCCACGATCACACCGATTCTAACAGGTGGGCCTGGGTACGCAAGGTGCTCACAGCAATGGGGTCTATGCTTTGAAGCCAACAGGTGTGAACTCTCGTTGTTTTTGCTAAAGTCCAGATTTTCTCCGAGACCTTCCTCTTGGCAACCAGCATGCATTTGAGGAAGGTGGTCTCCTGTGGTTTTCAAGGACTTCCTGCCCACCACTGTTAACCAGGGAGCTGATTCTGTGTTCTCTAGGATGGTGAGTTGGGGGTTTCTGCCTCCCATAGGGTGGCAATGATGGGCTTGTCCTTTGTTAAGTGTTTTTCCGTAGGCTCAGTCAGTTGCAGGGTACACTGGGGAAACCGAGCCAATACAATGGTGGATCCTAACCTTTATTTTCTGGTGCCACAATCCCCTTTGGCATCTGGCAGAGTCTATGGACTTCCTTCTAAGGGTGATAACCGCATGTGAAAATTAAAATGCGTAGCATTACAAAGGTATATTGGTCAGCTTTCCAGTGCTATAATGGAACACCTGAGGCAATCACCTTATAACGAAAAAAAGTATTATATTGGTTCATGGTTCTGGAGGTTCCAGTCCTAGGTCAGGTAGCCCCATGGCTTTGGGCCTCCGCAAGGGCAGCACATCATGGCGGAGCCAGGGGTTGAGCAACTGCTTGCATCATGAGTTAGGAAGTGGAGAGGAAGAAGAGCCTGTGGTCCCACAATCCCCTTTGAGGAAATGCCTTCTCGCTAGGCCCCACCTCCCGAACTTCCCACCATGTCCCAGAGCTCCGTGATGGGGACCCGCCTTTAACGTTCAGCCTTGGCATTTTAGCTACCAAATGTAATTTGGCCTCAGCTTTTCCATCTGTAAAATGGGGAGGAGAAAGGCCAGAGCCCAAGCTGGCCACTGTCGGCTGGACTGTGACAGTCCCCACTAACGCAGCTTCCCGGGACCTCCGCAGGGGATGGCGTCAGGCTGGCCGTGCCCTGCAGTGAGGCAGGTCTGAGCACGGAGGAGCCTGCCCGAGGGTCCCAGCGTGCCCCTCCCTGGGCAGGCACCAGCAGCTGCAGCCTCCCTAACAATGGCAGCTTCACCCGGCCGGCCTCCTGCCTCCAACACAGACACGGTCAGATGCCCAGGCACAGCAAGGTCCCCTTCCGACAGCTCGCTGTCCAGGCAAGCCCGAGCCCTGGGGCAGGGCCCTCCTGGCACCCGCGTACAAAGCTCACCAGCTCCCCGGGCTGGGGTCCCCTCTGCAACGAGCCACTAAATTCATCTTTGTTTCTTTCCCTCATTTTAAAAAATTGGTGCATTATAACTATAATGCGTGTACGGAGGGGGTGTGTTGATACACATCTGTACATGCACACGATACAAAAACCTGACAATCTGATCTGGCCGATACCCTCCCTCCGCACGTCCCCCTCTCTCCCGACCCCCACCCTCCCGCCCCTCTTCTCCACTGATGTCCCCGTGATTCTCAGGAGAGCCACCTGCCTTTGTTCTCCTTTTCCTCTCTAGTTCCCACAGACGAGGGAAAACACAGGACCCTTGACTTCTGAGTTGGGCTTATTTCACTTAACCTGATGGTCTCTAGTTCCATCCATTTTCCTGCAAATGACATGATTTTATTCTTCTTTAGGGCTTAATAGAACTCCACTGTGCATCTTCCACATCTTCTTGACCCGTTCATCTGTTCATGCACACCCAGGCGGGTTCCATAGTTTGGCTGTTGTGCATTGTGCTGTATAAACACGGGGGTGCCTGTGTCACTGTAGTAAGATGACCTTGATCCTCAGGATAAGTACTGAGGAGCGGCACAGCTGGGTCACGCGGTGGTTCCAAGCCCAGTCTTTTGAGGAGCCTCCATACTGATTTCCATAGTGGTGGTACTAATCGACACTCCAACCCACGGTGTAAAAGTGTTCCTTTTTCTCCCCACCCTTTCCAACATTTATTATTATTTATATTCTTTTTTTTTTTTTTTTTTTTTGGTACCAGGGGTTGAACTCAGGGGCACTCGACCACTGGGCCACATCCCCAGCCCTTTTTTTGTATTTTATTAGAGACACAGGGTCTCACTGAGTTGCTAAGTGCCTCGCCATGGCTGAGGCTGGCTTTGAACTCGCGATCCTCCTGCCTCAGCCTCCCAAGTGCTGGGATGACAGGCGTGCAACGCCGCACCCGATTTATTATTTTTATTCTTCAAGACTGCCACTCTGACTGGTGTGAGATGAGATCTCAGTGTGCTTTTGATTTGCATTTCCCTAATTGCTGATGAGGTTGAACATTTTGTCATGTATTTACGAGACCCGTCTTTGTTCTCCTGTGGGGGGTGTCGGCCGTAGACAGGACTCGGAATCCCAGGTGGCCCGGGGATTAAGTGAGTGACTGTGTGCCCACTGCTCAGGGCACGCTCAGTCCCACGAGGACTCACATAAATGTCAGCTGTTACATTATTACTATTGTATCTCATAGCTCCTGGCACCACATCTCCCTGCAGAAGACCCCCGCACTTGTGGGGACCCTAGGTTTGTGGGTCGATTCAAGATGGATGGTGTGTGTGTTACCAACTGCTACAGAACAAAGTATCCAGGATTTAGTGGCTTCAAGTAACAGAGTAGCTTAGTACCCCTGGTTATTTCACAGTTTGGGGGGTGCCAGGGATCCAGGAGCAGCTTAGCGGGGGTGGGGTCTGTCAGGAGTGTGCAACTAGCTGCCGGCTGGGACAGTCATCGTGCCCAGGCTCTTAGGGAAGACTCTCGGCGGGCACGTGTCCACTCCTACCGCGACTGGTTGAGCCTCCTCACGGCATGGCGGTCCCCAGGGCGAGTGAGCAGAGGGACCAACTCCTCCTTCAGCCTGCAGGGTTGGGGACGCCCCACGCGGGTGCGGATTCCAGGAAGGGTGGATCATTGGGGCCACCGAGAAGACTGGCCGTCCGCGATGGCCTCCTGGTTTCTCCAAATGCCCTCCCAATTTCCCCCCCTTGGCTCCAACTTTAATTCAGTCCCAAGAGACGTCCCCGTTCTCCCCGAATAGAGATGGAGAGAAGAATAAACCAGCGATGGAGGACAGCGTTGCGGAGCAGGGTGGGGCCCGCAGGTGTCTGCAGAGCAGAAGTGTGGGGCTGTCTGCCGGCATTTGTCAAGGCCCCTGCAGGGACAGGCCGGAGACGGCTCCTCCGGGCTCCGAGGCGGGCGGCAGTCAGCTCCCATCACGGGGAGGAGGAGCGAGCGCTGCCGCCTCTCCCTCTCTCCCTGCAGGACGAGCCCTGGTCGCTCCGACGGACAGTGACAGATTGTCTTATCAAAGCATGGGCTCGGGACGTGCCCGGAGGGGTCCTGCCCGCCATCGCGGGGCTGCGGATTCTCTAGGCCTTCTAGAAACAGCAGCTGGCCGCCGCCTGCAGCTGGCCGCCTTCATCTAGGCCGAGCAATGACTGCCTCAGGTGCGGAGGGCGGGGGCGGGGGGGGCTCCCCGAGTTTATTTTGAGAGGCTGCTGCGAGCACAGGGGCTGGGCTCTGGGCTGGAGAGGGGTGGGCGGGAGCAGCTTCTCGCAGGAGCCCCCGAGGGCCTCAATCTGGGGCCAGGGGTGCGTGGCGGAGACAGACGCTTCCCCTGTGCCCCGGGGGGACCTTCTGTTTGGGCAGAAGTGGGGTGACTTGTGACCTGGGGAAGGCCCAGATGTTCTGCCCTTGGGCCCAGCCATGTGGATGATGGGCAGGGGCCGGGAAGAAGAGAGGCCTGGAGCTGGGGGCTCTCACGGTGTCCCCTCCACACTTGCCACCCCAGGAGCATCCTGAAGGAGTGTGCGTGGCTGAGGGGGGGCTGGAGGGAGCCGGCGTGGACCTCCTTGCATCAAGCCTCCTGGGCCTTATTCGAGGTGGGACATTTGGTGCCAAGATGGACGGGTTTCAGGCAGGGAGGGGTGACCTTGGCAGTTTTGTAAAACACAGTAGCGTGGGGAGGGGTGCACGGCTCTCTCCTTTCTGGAGGGGACAGCACTGTCGCTGTCCCCTCTCAGGTCCCTCATTTGTGGCCACTTTTGCTGTGGGGATGGAGAAGAGGAAGAGCAGAGAGCTGTGGCAGGCGGGAGGGGGCAGCTCTCGCCGTGCAGGGCGGGCGAGTTAGAGAGAAAGGGGGGAGACGGGGCAGGTGCCTCCGCCAGGAACGGTCCTGCCCGCGCGTCCCCTCTTAACTCCCGCTCGGTGGGCAAGGCCTACTGGACCCAGGGTGCTTCCTCAGCCCGCGGGTGGTACGGGACGTGCGAAGCAGGCCTGCTCTCCCGAGACGGAGGCCGAGCGGCCTTTGGGCACCGCGTCTCTGCTTCCTTGACAGGCGTCGGCTCTGGCCCTCTGTAAGATGAAAACCCAAGGCAGCAATCAATCTGTGGTGGCCCTGGGTGACCGGTGGAGGTATCTGTCTGTGGCTTCAGACCTCAGTGGCCACGTCATGTCCTTCCTCCTCCCAAGTGGTGATTAAACACAGTGAGACGTGACTCTCGCGGGCCGGGGAAGGTTTCTGAATCAGAGACGGCGAGTGGGAAAGGTTCGTAGCGTCCAAGTCCTGTCGTGGGCACAGAGGGAGAAAGAGCAGGGGAACCGTGCTCGAGGCTCGACTCATTCACGCAACAAAAATCGACGGAGCCGCTGTCCTGGATCCTGCCGGTTCCTCGCCTGAGTCCATTGAGGAGTTGTGTTGCCACAATGGAATGTGATGGACTGGGAATCTGTAGCAGTGGAAGTTTCTTTGGCTCCCATTTCTGGGGGTGGGAGCCTAATCTGAAGGGGCTGGCCCGTGGCCAGGGTCACCTTGCTGCATTATCCCATGGAGGAAGGGGAAAGAGAGGAGGAGGGCAAGCTCACCACCTTGCCCTTTAAGAATCAGCATGTCCACTCACGAGGGCGGAGCCCTTGAGACCTAAACGCCTCGCATTAGGCTCCACCTCCCAGGGCTGTTGCACGTGCTTTCTGGGGGACGAAGCCTTCAAGGACATGAGCTTAGCTGAGGGTGCCTGGAAATGCCAGGAAGGTATCTAAGCCCGCTGCCAATGGAGAGGGCAAACGAAAGGCTGGTCCCGGGATGAGGACTGGACACCTCTAATGCTGTCCGCTCTGGCCAGAGGCTGGCCCTGGCTGCGTCCACCTTTGGCTTCCTGCTTCTGCCTTCCTGTCTCACTTCCTCCTTCCCCGTCTCCCAGGAGAACACCCTTAACAAGTCAGGGCACAGAACCTCTGCTTCACTCTCTGCTTCTCGGAGCCTCTGACCTCCTGTGAGCCAGGCAGGCGTCTCTGGCACGGGGACAGAGCACGAAGCACGGAGGTCAAAGTGCAGCTCTGTGCCCCCGGGGGGTGTGATCGTCCCCCCTGGCCTTGTCACCTCGGGAAGTCACTCAAGCTGTGCCAGCCCAGCTCTCTCATCTGTCAGACGGCCATGACAGCGCTTGCCTTGTCTGAAAGCGCAGGGCCCCAGCAGTGGAGGGAGGTCCCTTGTCACACTGGCTTCTGGACAGGAATGTTGTCTTCTCATTCCAGCAAGGTTGTTGCTCCTACGTGTAGAAACTCTGGCTCCTCCCCTGGGTCTGTAGAAGCATGGACTGGATTTCATTTTCTCGCATTCTACATGTTTGTTGAATGAGTGAATGACAGGAAGATGATTGACAGTGACAGGAAGATGATTGACAGTGACAGGAAGATGATTGACAGTGATAGGAAGATGATTGACAGTGATAGGAAGATGATTGACAGTGGTGCAGTCATTAAAGCAGCCACACCCCCAGGGCTCCCTGTACGCCCTAGGATAAGCCCTTCATTACTTTCGTAGAGGAGGAAGCCTGGAAATGCCAAGGAACACCGAACACGCAAGGGCTGATGGGAAACTATGCAAAACACACACACCACGTTCACAGGCAGAGAGCGCTGGGTGGGGAGATTAAGCAGCAGCCCGACTTTTCCCAGGGACATTGATGGCAGGAATCTCTGTTTGAATGTTTTTCTACAACTTGTTCCTTTGCTCAATTCACAGGTGGACGATTCTTTTAACCCAATGCTCAAAGCCACGGTCGTTGCCGCTGAACCTTACACAAACCAAACGCTTACAGATGATCCCCAAAGGGTGGAAAAAAGGAAACAAGAAAAGAAAGACAAAATTGTGGCCACCCCTGAGGGAGGCGTCGTGTCTTACAGCCTTGGAGAAGGGGGGACGGTGTCAGCAGGAGAGCATTTGTTTGATCATGAGCTTTGATAGAACTTCGGTGTGAGGAGTGTGCAGTTAGGTAAGTGCACATACACCAGAGTCCTCGGTATTAGGATCTGTGGCTTTATTTATCTTTGTTACAAGATACGAGTAGTTGAGTATGGGTCAGTGGTTTTTGTGCTGGTTCTGAAATCTAAGAGACTTGGTGGGGTTTTTTTGTTGTTGTTGTTTTTTAACCCCTCTTTCTTCTTATTTATTCTAGTTTACTTTTTGCTTGAGATGTGATATCACCATCTTGTCCAGGCTGGACTTGAACTCCTGGGCTCAAGGGATCCTCCTAGCTCAGTCTCCAGAGTACCTGGGATGACAGGTATGCACCATGGCACCTGGCTTATTTATTTATTTTTTGGCTCTTCTATTTATGGTGTGGATTTGGGCCAGTTGCTAATCTTTCTGAGTTAGCTTCCTCATCTCTGGAATGGAGATCACAAGATGTATCCCTGACCATTGCTATGAAGGTTGGGATAATGCGTGTAAAGCCTTTAACACCAGAACTCAAGTATAGTAAGTGCTCAGTAAAATATAACGGACGACTAACTTGATGCTACCTTCATCACATAGTAAGTGCTCAATAAACTGTAACTCCTGATGCTTGTCAAAATTGCCTGGAATGTGGCTGGAGAGTGAGCCAGACTCTAGTGTGAGGGAGTTACAGTTTCTTGCGGGGTCATCTCCATTGCCTGGTTTCTGCTACATCATGATGCAATTCCTCATGGTGGTCCTTAATACCCCCCCATGAATGGTAGGGCGGGGGCTCACTTTTGGGGAAAGAGATGGTTCTAATTTGTTGTAGCCGGAAAGGGATTGCAGCCTGGAACGGCGGCGCCGCGGGAAGGAGTCCGGAGACAGGATGGAGACGAAAAAATTCTTTAATCTTTCTCTCTCTGTCTCTTGCAATTTCTAACACCACATACACACTCTCACAAGAAACCAAGACACCTACTCTTACAAGAAACTACAATATATCTATACAATAGCGATAACCCTGTCCGTTCTCTCTCAGGTCACATCCCATGCGCCCGAGCAGGAATGGCGCTCGCCCGATCTGCTGAGTCACGGCTCAAATCTCTCGAGATCCTGGGCCAAGTCCCGCGAGATCCCAGGCCAAGTCCCGTGAGACTACGGAAGGCGGAAATGCCCAAAAATGTCTATGGCCCGTAGTCAACCGCAATCTTAGCTATCTCCCCAAACAGGGCTCCTGCACTAATTCCTGAGAGAGGGTCCCTTTTTGGCCTTCATCTCAGACCTGCTGGGCAGAGCCAGGAACCCCGCAGTTCCTGGGGACTGGATTCTGTGTCCGTTCTCGGCTCTTTCTGTCCGCCCCGGTTCAACCCGCGTCCGAGGCCTCCCACAGCAGCCTCCACACGGCCCTGGACGTCCACCTCCTTCTCTCCACCTTGTGTCCCTCTCCTGGTCGAGGGCCCTCTGCTGTGTGAAGCCACACCCGGCGTCGTGGGTCGGGCGTCCAGGTGCGGCCAGCAGGTTCCTGCCCCTCGGGCCCCTCACAGCTGCCACTAGGGCCACGAGGACCGCACTGAACCCCGGGCGGGGGTCTGGGGGCCACAGCTCACGGGGGCGCTGGAGGATTCAGCTTGCTGCACGTCGATGGGCTCCGGCCTGGGCTCCTGGGGGGGGGGGGGGGCTGCTGGCCCAGGTCTGCCCTGGCGCCTCGCTGGACGGCTCTTCCCTGGGGAGGTGACGAGTGTCACCAAAGCCAGCAGGTAGTGAAGGGGGAGGTGAAGGGGGAGGAGGGAGAGCAAGGACGGACAGACCCAGACGGCCTCTCGCGCCTGGTGTGGGCTGACCTGACCTCATCCCCAGGTGCACACAGTGACGTCCTGGCCTCCCCCGTGACGGTATTTGGAGCCAGAGCCCTTTAAGGTGGCATCTGAACTTCAGCAAAGTCGCAGGGAGGGATGGGGTGGAGCCCTGCTCAGCCTGGGTTGTGCTCATGAAGAAGAGGAAGCGAGAGAGGCCAGGCCTGTCATCCCAGAGGCTCAGGAGGCTGAGGCAGGAGGATCACAAGTTCAAAGCCAGCCTCAGCAACTTAGTGAGGTGCTGAGCAAGTCAGCGAGACCCAGTCTCTGAATAAAATATAAACCAGGGCTGGGGAAGGTGGCTCAGTGGTTGAGGGCCCCTGAGTTCAATCTGGTAACCCGCCCCCCCCCCCCCGCCCCCCAAAAGGAAGAGACCCCAGATCTCTCTCCCTCTCTCCCTTGCACACAGTGAGCAAAGCAGGCACCTGTTGCCGAAGCCCGGCCATGGCCTGTTGTCATGGCAACCGCCTGACAAGTAGGACGGCGTGGTGTCAGAGGTGACAGTCCGCCCCTCTCGCCACGTTCTGTTTATTCTGTTCTCTGGCCACGTGAAGTCACTATGCCCAGACACCCTCAAGGGCACAGGGCTGCAATGAGGCTTACGGAGCAAGACGGAGAGGGCTGGGGGCATTCCGAAGCTGCCTGTCACCGGCCACTGCCACCTCGTGCAAAGGCCGGTGACGACCTACCGACCCTTAGCATCTGTCTAAGACGCAGCGCGGGCCGGGCTGTGCGGGGGGACGTCCAGGTCGTCCCGACGTCGCCCGCCCACGAGGAGACCAGGTCTCGGGGTGACGCTGCCCGAGGCCACGCGCCAGGCAGGCTGCGGAGGCGGGATCTGAAGGCGGCGACGGACCGGCCGCGCTGCCTCCCCGCGCGTCCTCCGACCGGCCGTCACTGCGCAGGTGCCAGGGCGCGCGAGGTCCCCTGGCGCAGCCGCGCCTCCCACCCCGGCTCCCGCGCGGAAGTCCCGCCTGTGGCCGTGCTCGGTGCCCGGCGGAGGTCCGGGGTCACGTGAGGTCGTGAGTCTGCGCCCCCGCCCGGCGTGACGGGCGTCTTCGTAAGGACGGCATCTGCAGATGCGGCCCAGGGAAGGTGGCGCAGAGGCGCAGGGAGAAGGCTGCCTGCAGCCCTCGTCTAGGGTCCTCGGACACCCGAAACAGACCAGCCACACGGTCCAGCAGTCCCAGCACTGGGGCAGTCCCAGCACTGGGCATACAGCCCGAGGGAGTGACACCAGCGTGGTGAAGTGCCATCTGCATTCCCTGCGTACCGTAGCGCTGTTCACAACAGCCAGGATACGGCATCCGAGCAGGTGTCTGTTGCTGACGAGAGGATGAAGAAATGTGCGATATATGCACAACGGAATACTATACAGCCAGAAAAATCAGGCAGTCCCGACGTTCACAGGAACAAAGACGAGCCTGGGGGGTATCATGTGAACCGAAATAAGCAAGTTACAGGAAGTCACCACCCACGTGGCCTCCCTCATGTGCAGAATCCAAAAACACGGCCATCCAGAGAAGTTGAGAGTAGAATATCAGTTACCAGGTCTGGGAAGGGGGAGAAGGACTTCCAATGTTCTACAGCACTCGAAGGTACCTGGGTGGACGAGGAGGAAGGGCATATTTCAAAATAGCGGGTAGAGAGGATTTTGTGTGTTTTGGACACAAAGAAATGACCCATGTAACTCCACGTCGTGTGTAACCACAGAATGGGCTCCGGGTTGGAATGGGCGTGTGTAATATGTCAAAGTGCACACTGCCGTCACAGCTGTCTAAAAACAACAGATAAGAAAAAAGAAGAACAGTAAAAAAGAAATGGCGAGTGTCTGAGGAGGCAGACACGCCAGCCAGCCTGGTCTGATCACTGCGCGTCACATACTTTCACTGAAATAGCACCCGCACCCCACGAGTGTGTACAATGCTTGTGTCAATTAAACGTGTTTTCAAAATAAAAAAGAAAGGAGGAAAACCCCTCTCTGGGACAGAGGCCAGAGACGGGCCCTTCCTCACGGTCCTCAGCAGGAACCTGCCCCTGCAGACACTTTGATCTTGAACTTCCAGGCTCCAGAACCGTGGGACAATAAATTCTTGCGGTGTCTGCCACTCAGTCTGTGTAGCATCCTAGAAAACGAACACCTGCCCGGCTCACCTGACTCACCTAGCCCTGTGGCTTCATTTCACAATGCTCGCCACTGCTGCAGGGCCTTTGCACGTGCCATCTCTTCTGCCTGGAACTCTCTTCCTCTCGGCAACTCTCACTGGGTTGATTTCACCTCCTTAGCAAGACCTTTCATCGCCTCCTTATCTAAAGAGGCCCCTAATTGTCCTCTACCCTGGCACATTGTAGTGTTTCTGCTCCGCACGTCCCACCAAGTGCAGTCAGCTGTTCCTTGCTTCTCTGCTGTCTTTCTCTTCCTGGCGCGGTAAGGACAGGACTCCCGTGGGTCTCTCACTGGCCAAAGCAGCCCTGGGTCCACACGGTTCCTGGGAGCCAGGACGTGTGCAGTGGCTGTTGGCGGAGTGACGTGGGCGGTCCTTCTCAGCCCTGCCTGCGCACCAGGACCCCCGAGGTGCGGAGCCCCACCCTCGTCGGAGTCCGTCTGCCGCCGGGTGGGGACGAGTGTCTGAGGCAGGCGGCTCCCCTCCAGCGCAGGAGGCTTCATTATGGGGGACTCCACGGTCACTGTGGTCTGCTAGGGGGTGCGACACGGGGCCGTGGGTCTCTTCCTCCGCGGCCAGTTTTCATGAGTTTGCAACCGGCAGCTCCGAGTCCCCGGGAGCAGCCCCGATCGCTCCGCCCCAGGCCGAGGCCACGACCTCCCCTCGAGGTGGGTTTGGCACTTGCACTAAGTGGCCCCCTCCCGGGGCTCCCTGAGTTCTAAAGCCCTTCTAGAGGCACAGGAGGACCCGCAGGAACTGGCTCCTGGGCTTCCCAGGGACCTCATCTCTTTGTCCCTGTCCCCAAGGCTCACCTGCCACAGCCACGCTGGCCTCCTCAAACACACCGGCCTGCTCCCTGCTGGCTGATGAAATCTGCATTTCTCCGTGGGGCCTGGGCATTGGGATTTTTAAAAAGGGATGCAGTGAATCTACAGCTCCTTCAGAGGAGCCAGGAAGGCCACCGCCTGTGAGGAGAGTGACCTGCGAGGTTAAGTGGACGTCTGTGTCGAGGTTTGTTTCTTGCCATGAAAAGTTCAGTTCCTTTGTACTTTTGTCCTCTTTTTATTGGTGCCAGGGCTTGAACCCAGGGACGCTTAACCACTGAGCCACATCCCCAGCCCTTTTTATTTCTTATTTTAAGACAGGGTCTCTCCCGGCATGGTGGCATGCGCCTGTCATCCCAGCACTTGGGAGGCTGAGGCAGGAGGATCGCGAGTTCAAAGCCAGCCTCAGCAAGGGCGAGGCACTTAGCAACTCGGTGAGACCCTGTCTCTAATAAAATACAAACAAGGGCTGGGGATGTGGCCCAGTGGTCGAGTGCCCCTGAGTTCAATCCCCGCTAACAAACAACAACAATAAAAAGACATGGTCTCCCTGAGTTGCGTAGGGCCTTGCTGAATTGCTGAGGCAGGCCTCGATCTCTGGATCCTCCTGCCTCAGCCTCCTGAGCTGCTGGGAAGTTTCTTTCTACTTTGGTTTATGAAATAAGGAAAACCTTTCCTAGACTATTAAGAAGTTTGTTTGAAGAGGCTCCAGGACCATTAGGACCTGGAGATTTTAAAAAATGGGTGACGGGAAGCTCTATTTGTTTGAACGTTCCTTCTAGAAAAGCCCATCTGTCTTCCTAAGATTGTGAACTAAACTTGTGACGGGAGGTCGATGTGGGCTCTGCTGGATATGAGGTCCGCCCTTTCCTTCTTAGGTATTTAAATGAATTCTCTTTTTCAAGAATGTTATTTTACAAATGACCAAGTGACTCTAATGGATTAACTTGAAGATACTCTACAAAATTCTGACTTTCCATGAATTGATTTTAAAGGAATTCTCGTACGCACTCCCCACAGGCCAGAGAGAGCCCTGCTTGGGCGTTTGATAGCTTTTTGATGCCTGGTTCAAGTTTCTCACGTGGCCAAATTGCTCTTGGTGACCTGGGCTTCTGTAAGCGGTCTCGGATCCCCTGTCAGCAAGGCTTACTTTGGCTTATGCATCTCTAGTGGGTTTCAGCTGCAGTCTCTGACAATCGTGAACCCCAACAGCAGCCATTCAAATGTGTCTTTTGAGTCCCATTTCACGGACTGGTAATTTGAGCCCGAGAGGGCTTGAGAAACAGGCCTAGATTCACACGCGTAGTTTCCGGGTGACAACCCAGGTCTGCCTAACCCCAGTCCTTGTGCCTTTCCACCCTCCCAGAAAGCCCTGGTGTGGCCCACTGTGTTCGTGAAAGCTGAAATATAATTCATAAAATTCGCTATTTAAGTCTGTAATCGGAGGCACCAGGGAGGTGAAATTGACCCCATGATGCTGCGTGCATGTGTGACTATGAATCCCGCTATTATGTATAATTGTAACGCACCCACAGATTTTTTTTTTTTCAAAAAGTCTATATTTCAGTGACTTTATCATATTCACAAAGGTTTTCAACAATCACCACTAATAGCAGTATATTTTCATCACCACCAAAAGATGGATGTTCGGAGTGTTCCCACCTCTGTCTGGGAGGAGGTGTGTTGTTGGTTGATCAGTTTCTGTCTCGGGAGTCTTATTTTTCAAATTAGACAGAAGGGCTCGCTCATCTTGCTTCCAGAGCCTTTTCTTTGTATTAAAAAATTAGCACTCTTTTAGCTGCTAATGGTATATGACAATACCAACAACTAGTGACCTAATCTACAATTTTAAAAAATTTTTTCAAATTTATTTATTTTTTTATTCTAAGTTGTTAGAAATGACAGCAGAATGCATTCCATTTCATCTTCTACTTATAGAGCACAGTTTTACGTGTCTCTGGTTGTACACAAAGTGTATTCACACCATTCGTGACTTAATACATGCACTTAGGGTGACGCTAATCTACAATTTTATTATTTTATTATGTTCCTGGATCCCGGGCTTAAGAATTCAGACTACAGGGAGCGCCTTGCTATTTTACTACATCTGGGGACTCGGTTGCGGGTGACTTGCTTGCGGGGGCCGTGGTCACCCAGAGCACCGACCTGTGCTTTATGCTGTTAGTGGGGACCTCCGCTGGCCAGTTACTGAAACACCTGTGGCGGCCTCTCCACGTGGTCTCTTCACCTGGGCTCCCTGGACTTCCTTCGATCATGGCCGCTGGGGGTCCAAGATGAGTCTTCCGAGAGAGCTCAGGGGGATTGTGTATGAGTTTTATGCTCCGGAGGTCAGATAGCATCTTTCTGCAGTAATCGCATCGATTGGCGCCATTGTTAAGGATTCAAGGAGGAGGAGGAATCATCGTAGACTCTGTCACTGAATGTGAGGCATAGTAGCAAGGTCACTTAGAGGGACATGTGATGTGGAGGTATTGTTACAGCCATTGTCAGCAAAAGCAGTCAGCTACAGGGGACTTGCACGGTCCTGAGCCCCCATGAGAGTCATCCCGTAGCTCCTCATTTTATTATTTATTTATTTATTTATGTGTTCTAATTAGTTACACTTGACGGTAGAATGCGTCTTGACACATTGTACACAAACGGAGTGCAACTTCTCATTCTCCTGCCTGAACGAGGCGCAGTCACTCCCGTAGTGTAATCACACGTGTGTTCAGGTAATCATGTCTGTCTCTTTCTACCGCCCTTCCTGTCCCCACAGCCCTCCCCCTCCCCTCCCCTGTACATAAACCAAAGTTCCTTCATTCTTCCCTATCTCCCCGCCCCACTAGGAATCAGCATCTGCTCTTCAGAGAAAATATTTGAATTTTGTTTTTTTTTGGGATTGGCTTATTTCACTTAGCATGATATTCTCTAGTTCCATCCATTTACCTGCAAATGCCATAATTTCATTCTTTAAAGCTGAGTAATATTCCATTGTGTGTGTGTGTGTGTGTGTGTGTGTGTGTATCACAGTTTCTTTTTAAAAAATTTTTATTATTTTAGTTGTAGTTGGACACAATGCTTTTATTTTATTTATTTATTTTTTATGTGGTGTTGAGGATCAGACCCAGGGCCTCGCACGCGCTAGGCGAGCACTCGACCACTGAGCCACAACCCCAGCCCTATTCCACAGTTTCTTTATCCATTCATCTACTGAAGGGTATCTAGGATGGTTCCATAGTCTAGCTATTGTGAATTGTGCTGCTATAAACATTGATGTGGCTGTGTCCCTGTAGTATGCTGATTTTAAGTCCTTTGGGTATAGACCAAGGAGTGGGATGGCTGGGTCATAAGGTTGGTTCCATTCCAAGTTTTCCAAGGAATCTCCAGACTGCTTTCCAGATTGGCTGCACCAATTTGCAGTCCCACCAGCAATGTATGAGTGTGCCTTTTCCCCCCACATCCCTGCCAACACTTATTATTGCTTGTATTCTTGATAACTGCCATTCTGACTGGAGTGAGATGAAATCTTAGAGTGGTTTTGATTTGCATCTCTCTAATTGCTAGAGATGGTGAGCCTTTTTCCATATGTTTGTTGATGGATTTCATTTCTTCTTCTGTGAAGTATCTGCTTGGTTCTAGCAGCTCCTTATTTAACTCAATGGACTTTGCGCTCATCGAGGAATCACACCTGCGCCTACCTCCCTGCGTGTGTGTTCTTAAATCCTCCTCTTCCTTCCGAAGTGACTCCTTTCCGGTGGAGATTCGGGAGCTTTCCTTTCTTCAGCCGAGCTCGCGGCCTCTTCCTGCAGGTCCCTGACCGTGGGGTCTTGGCAGCCACTTCGCTCTCTGAGCCTCAGTTATCTGATCCACAAAACGGGAGGACACATTTGTTCCCACTCCACAAACTACCTCTGGGCACGGAGTGGGCGAAGGCCTAAAGAAAGCTCCTTCCAGAGCCGGGCTGGGGGTGAGGGTCGGGGACACAGCCGGCTGTTGTGACCGCAGCTGTCACCTGTTGTATCCTGCTTCCCAGCAGCCGTGAAGGTGCAGGTCGAGTCTCTTCCTCCTGGAGAGGACAGACTGGAGTTTTCTTGGCTCCCTCCTCCTCGTCACTCTTTTTCCTGCCTCCCCTCCTGCGGGCCACTTCCCTTGCCTCGCAGAGGACTCGGGCCTGCCACGGTGGACCCTGTCACCTTAAAATAATAAAAATAACAGCGCTCCCGTCTCGGGGAAGTCTCCTCGTCCTAGAGTCAAAATTTCCGACTCTTGCTGCGTTCTTGAATTGCCCTCAATTAGACTCCCCAGTGTCCCCGCTGCGGCTGCCTGTGGCTGTGATTATTCTGTCATCATTAATTCCACGGAGCCGATTAACCCACTGAGACAGTGCGCGACCTGCTCCTCCAGACGGACGGACGGAGGCAGACTCCACGCCTGCAGTCTCCCTGTTGAGGTTCAGTGTCTGTTTGCAAGGGGTTCGTGTTTATGAGGGAACCCTCACTAATGGGGTTCCTGTGCCTCCCCTTCTGAGGCCCACCCTGTAGGGACAGTCCAATGCTCCCTTCTGCCAGTGAGGGAAACTCTGTCCCTCTCCCTGCCTCCTCTTTCTCCCCCCACCCATCCTCCTCCATGGGTCGCTTCTCCGGGGGGGCTGAGAGCCCACGCTGTAGAACCAGCCCTCCTGGTTGAATCCTGGCTCTGCTGGCCACTTCTGCCAGGCTGTGTGACCTCCCTGAACCTCTGTCTCTTCCTCTGCAAAATGCTCACAATCCTGGTGAGAATTAAGAGTGTGGATAGGCTTGAAGCACTTAGGAGCTGCTGGGCGGGCTTGCAGTGGAGGTGTCGTGGCTATGATTGCTATTATCCTTCCTTTCTTTTTCTTCCCTCTCTTTCAAGGGAAGAAAAACTCTAGCTAGTCCTTGTGGTGCTTCCAGTGAGGAAGGGGTTAAAGAACTACTGATTGACACCAATCGTGGTCTTCGCCCCCCCCCCCCCCCCCCCCCGTGTGGGTGGGTGTGACAGACAGGAGTCACTTTCCTTCCATGCGAAGGGTGATCAGGGGAGGCTTCCTGGAGGAAGTGACTTTTTAAAAAAATAAATATTTATTTGCTTTAGTTGTACACAATGCGTTTATTTTTACGTGGATGCTGAGGATAGGATCGAACCCGGGCCACACACGTGCTAGGCGAGTGCTCCACTGCTTGAGCCACAACCCCAGCTCCAGGAAGTGACATCTGAAGAGAGAGCTGAAAGCTAAACTAGAAAGTACAAGCAGGGGTGCAGGAGCCCTGTTTGGGGAGATGGCTTAAATTGCGGTGGACTACGGGCTTTGGCTTTGGACATGTTTGGGCATTGTCGCCTTCCGTAGTCTCAGGGGACTTGGCCCGGGATCTTGCGAGACTTGGCGGGAGATCTCGAGGGACTTGAGCGAGATTGCGGATGAGGTCTGCACCATTTTGGAGGTTAGGGGAGCATGGACGGCGTGTCGGTGTGTAGTTAGAGCTAGAGAGAAAAGTTATCAGAATAAAGAGCTGTTTGTTTCCAGTTCGTCTCTAAACTTCTTCCCGTGGCTTCTTTGCTCCAATCGGCCATCGCTTCAGGCGACTACACAGGGGGAGGAGGAGGAGGAGGAGGAGGAGGAGGGGAAAGCAGATCACCTCCAGCAACGGGAAACAGTCTACAGAAAGCTCTGAAGCAGGCAGGATCCTCCCTGAATGTTTAAAAAAGGTCCAGGCTTTTCCACGGTCCAAACTTCAAAACATGCAAAAGGATTAACAGTGAAAGGTCTTCCTGTCCATTTACCACCCCATCCTCAAAGCAGTAAATGAACCAATTTCTTTGGTATTCTCTTAGAAATATTCTAGATACCCATAAGCAGAATGCCTGTGTGTGCACACACTCACCTACACACCATCTCCCTCGCTTTTCAAGTATAAAAGACACCCACTTTTCTGTTCTTTGCTTTTTCCTCTTTCTTTTTTTTTTTTTTTTTTTTTTTTTTTTTTTTTTTTTTTTTTTGGTACTGGGGATTGAGCTCAGGGGCACTCGACCCCTGGGCCACATCCCCAGCCCTTTTTTGTATTTTTATTAGAGACAGCGTCTCACTGAGTTGCTAAGTGCCTCGCCATTGCTGAGGCTGGCTTTGAACTCGCGATCCTCCTGCCTCAGCCTCCCAAGTGCTGGGATGACAGGCGTGCGCCACCATGCCCGGCTTCCTCTTCCTCTTAGACATGTATCTTGGAGATCTTTTCATATCTGTACACAGAAAACTCCCTCCCCCTTTTTCTTTCCCCTCCTCCCCCTTCTTTTCCTCCTCCTCCCCCTCCCTCCTCCTCCACAATACTCAATAATTTATTTAAGAAGTCTCCTGCCGATGACTGTTTAGTTTGTTTCTGCCCGCGCTGTTATAAACAAACTGCAATCGATAATCTGATGCTTGTGCAAATACATCTGTTGGTAAATTCCTATGACTGTGACAGTCGGGCTGAGGGTCACTCTCCTCTGTAGAGCGTGGACGCTCACAGCCCCAGGGGTGTCTGAGAGTGTCGCTGCCAGTCGCACCAACTGCCACGCTACCAAGCTCTTTCTAGTCTTGCCGATCTGGTAGGCGGACACTGCCTCGGCATGGTTTTAATCTGCGTTTTTCTTACTGTGGATGACGTGAAGTGCGGCTTCATTTGCCCGAGGATCATTTGTATTTCTCTTCTTACAGACTGTCCTATCGTTTTCCCATCTGTCCGTTGGTCTGCTGCGTTTCCTATTGATTTTATCCATTAGGGAAATTAGCCATTTTCCGTGGTACCCGTCACAAACACCATTTCTCCTGATTTGTCACTGGTATTTTGACGTGGCTCCTGGTGGTCTTGTTTCTGCAGTCCTTTTTTTTAATGTTTATTAATCAAATGTAATCAAATGTATATGTGTTTTTATTTATGTCTTGTGGATTTGCAACATATTGAGAAAAAGCTTCCAAGATTCCAAGATGATTCTATTCCTTAAAAAAGTCTCTTCACCGGCTGGGGTTGTGGCTCAGCGGTAGAGCGCACTTGCCTAGCACGTGCGCGGCCCAGGTTCGATCCTCAGCACCACGTACAAATAAAACGCATCATGTACAACTAAAGCAAATAAATAAATATTTTTTTTAAAAAAGTCTCTTCAGTAAAGTTTGATAAGGGGATACATTCTGGGGTTTGCTGGCACAGTGGGGGTGATTACAATTTACAATAATTTATGATGAATTCTGTAAAGAACTAGAAGAGCTGGGTGTGGTGTGCTGGTGGTGCACACCTGTGATCTGTGATCCCGGCAACTCAGGAGGCTGAGGCAGGAGGATTGCAAGTTCAAGGTCAGCCTCAGGGACTTAGTGAGACTCTAAGCAACTCAGAGAGACACTCCCCACCCAACCCTTCTCTCTCTCTCTCTCTTTTTTTTTTTTTTTTTTGGTACTAGGGATTGAACTCAGGGGCACTCGACCCCTGGGCCACATCCCCAGCCCTTTTTTGTATTTTATTAGAGACAGGGTCTCACTGAGTTGCTAAGTGCCTCGCCATTGCTGAGGCTGGCTTTGAACTCATGATCCTCCCGCCTCAGCCTCCCAAGTGCTGGGATGACAGGCGTGCGCCACTGCACCTGGCTCTCTCTCTCTATATTTTTTTTTTAATTTTATGGCTTATATTTCCAAGAAGGGATGTTGGCTCAGCCAAGATCTTTACACACCCATCCACTAACCTAGTAATTGACTGTTTTTTTTTTTTTTTTTTTTTTTAAGGGAATAGAAAGGAACCCCTGGCCATGAATTTGTACAGCGTCTGCCTGCCTGGGTGGTGAATCAGCCTTGATGAGTGACGTTGAGAGGAGGCCCACGGTAGTTCCATCGACAGGGCCTGGGGCCTTAGAGCATGTGGTCCAAATGGCCTGTGCATTACAGAGCTGCTCAGAAGCACTAGAAAAAATGAAGGGTGACAAGTGGCTCTTCCTAGAGGTTGTCATGTCTCAAAATAAAAAGGGCTGGGGATGTGGCTTAGTGGTTAAGCATCCCTGGTTTAACCCCTGGTACAAAACCCAAACATGGATTTACATAACAAAGAGGAGTTCGAAGGTCCCCAACACAAAGAAGTGTCTAAGGATGCGGAAGTGCTGATGCCCCTGATTTGTTCATCGCACATTGAATGCATATATTGAGTTATCAACTTGTGCCCCATAAATATGTCAATTTTAAAAAATAAAATGATGTCGAGTGAAAAAAAAAAAATCTCGATTCCAGATGTTGCTCTAACCCTCTCTGCCCGTGTTCACCCCTCCACACAGAGGAGACGCCGTCCTCACGTCCCAAAGGGTCCCTGATGCTGTAGCATAAGAACCCACCAGTAATGTGGTTTTCATCTTGCCAGCAAATATTTCCTGAGCACCTACTATGTGCCTGTGGGAAGGAGCTAGACAGATCAATAAGGAAGTCAAGCAAAATCAGCTGACACCCAGAAATAACCACGGACAACATCTGGTGTTTATCACAAGTTGATTTTTTTTTTTCTAAAAAAAGACTACATATGCCTTTTAAAAATAAAAAAGACTTATCATATACACGACACTGTATGGTCTGATTTTAAAAATATCTCCTGGACTTTGTCATTCACTGTACGTGCAGATCTAGCGTTGGACGGCGCTGGCAATGAACTGTGCCCAGCGAGATGTGTCCAGTGACCCCTTGTTGATGGGCAGTGAGGCTCTCCTCCCTGATTCACCCTTGGGAACTCTGCTGCGGGGACTGTCCTGCCCTCTCCCTCTCCGTCCTCCCTGCTGGCACACAGAATGGCTGGGCCCGTTGCTCAGCTGTTTTCCAGGAAGATGGTGTGGATTTGCAATCCCACCAGCAGTGTAAGGATAGATCAGAGAGAGAGGTGGGGGAGGAGGGAGGGAGGGAGGGAGGGAGGAAGGGAGAGAGAGAGAGAGAGAGAGAGAGGGGAAGCACGAGAAAGGAAGGAAAAAAAGAGATGATGATGGAGGCCATTTGGAAAATTGAAGGCTTTATTTCAGGATCATCAAACTATGGCCAAATCTGTTCTCTGCCTGCTTTTGTGCCAGTTTTTTTTTTTTTTTTTTTTATTTTTCTTTTTGCACCAGGAATTGAACCCAGGGGCACTTAACCACTGAGCCACATCCCAGCCCTTGTTATGGTTTTTACTTGGAGACAGGGTCTTGCTAAAGTTGCTGAGGCTGGCTTTGAACTTGCAATCCTTCTGCCTCAGCCTCCCGAGCTGCCTCTGGGGATGACAGGCTTGCGCCACCGTGCCTGGCACGTGCCGGGTTCTGTAACTAAAGCTTTCTTGGCCCAGAGCCAGAAACACCGTTCACGGAGGTAGGGTCAAGGCCTGCTTTGCCCTACCGGGCAGAGTCGAGTAGTCGCGACAGAGACCGGGCGGTCGGCAGAGTTTCAAAGAGGTGCTGGGGTTTTACCAAACAGCTTTGCTGACTCCTGTTTTATTTCATTTGAGAAGTTGCTTCACCTTTCCCCGGCTTCGTTCACTTTGATACGCACGTTAGAATGGGAGCCCTGGGGACCAGCCTGGCACTGTGTTAGGGTTTGGCTGTGAGGCGCCCCCAGATGGCACGTCAGAGACGATGCCCAGGTGGGATGACGTGGTTGAGAGCCTTCACCCCATCAGTGAACTAATCGCCTGGTGATTGGCTGGTGACTGGAGGCAGGTGGGGCGTGGCTGGGGGAGGTGGGCCTTGGGGGCGTGGCTTCGGGATACCTGGCAGGTGGACATCTCCCTGCTTCCTGATGGTCCCGTCATGAGCTGCCCCCCTCGGCCACACTCTTCCACCGTGATGTCCAGCCTTACTGGGGCCCTGAGGAAGGGAGCCACTGCCCGTGGGCTGAGACCTCGGAGACCACGAGTCTCCAGATAAACTTTCCTCCTCTAACATTGTTCTTGTTATTTTATTTTATTTTATTTTTGTGGTTACTGGGGATTGAACTCGGGGCCCTCGACCCCTGAGCCACATCCCCAGCCCTATTTTGTATTTTATTAGAGACAGGGTCTCACTGAGTTGCTAAGTGCCTCGCCATAGCTGAGGCTGGCTTTGAACTCGCGATCCTCCTGCCTCAGCCTCCCAAAGTGCTGGGATGACAGGCGTGTGCCACCGCGCCCGGCTTGTTATTTTATTTTATTTTTTTCAGTCACAGCAGTGAAGAAGCCGACTAGCACACAGTGCCACCGTGTGAGGTCCCTGTGCTCGGCACTGAGCTGTCAGTCACATTCCCATCCACGGGGCTTTGGCTCTTGGACGCAGAGGCAGGCCTGGGCAGGTGAGAGGCATCGGGCTGGTGACAGCTGTTCTCTGTTTTGGGCTTTACAGTTTCTGTCCTAAAGTTTGGGGACTTCAGTCCTTTGCCCTGAGTAACTTCTAGACATTTAAAGCCCCAAACATCTAAATCACAAGAATCTTGCCAAGGCTGACAAATGATGACTTTTTATTTTATTGTATTGTATTTTATTTTTACTGCTTTTAAACTTCTTAGGGAAGCATTGTTTCTTCTATTTCTTTTTCTTTTTTCTTTTGTACTGGGGATTGAACTCAGGGGTGCTTTACCATGGAGCAACACCGCCAGCCCTTTTTATTTTTCATTTTGAGACAGGGCCTTGCTAAGTTGCTGAGGCTGTCCTTGAACTTGTGATCCTCCTGCCTCGGCCTCCCGAGTAGCTGGGATGACAGGCATGCGCTACTGTGCCTGGCTGGAAAGTGTGGTTTCTGTTACTTACTCAGACTGGACAACATTCACAACTATTTAAAAAGAAACGTCGGGGAGTGTCGCAGTTGATAGGCTCAGGGAGGAGGGGGCTGTGGGGTAGCTGCAGGTGTCGCTGCATTAGGAGCACTGAGCCCAGGCCTGGGGAGAGCTACCTGCGTCAGGAGCAGAGCATGTGGGGGTTTCAAGCCCAGCACTGGTGACATTTTAAGCTGGGTGGTTTGTCATGGGGGCTGTCGGGTGTCCAGCAGCACCCCTGCTGGGGTTGGCAGGACAACGACTCTCACAGCACAGCTGAGTTCTAACTCCCCGATCTGTGAGTGCGTCCCCTCACTAGGCAACATGACGAAACAGGTCAACGCCCCCGAGAGTTGATTTAGATCAAGGGACTGAGAGGAGCAGACTCTTCTGGGTGACCTACACGGACCTGAGGAGTGCCAAGGCCCCTGGAAGGGAGAGATGGTGTGATAAGAGGATGGAATGACGTCGCCTTCAGCTTTGAGGAGGGAGGAGGTGGCCACGTGCCCAGGGCCACAGCTGCCTCTAAAAGCTGGAAAATGCAGGGGATGGGGTCTTCCCTCGGGAATCCCGAAGGAAAGCAACCTGGAGCCTTGTTTATTTTATTTTATTTTTTGGCACCGGGGATTGGACTCAGGGGCACTCGACCCCTGGGCCACACCCCCAGCCCTTTTTTGCATTTTATTAGAGACAGGGTCTCACTGAGTTGCTAAGTGCCTCGCCATGGCCGAGGCTGGCTTTGAACTCGTGATCCTCCTGCCCCAGCCTCCCAAGTGCTGGGATGACAGGCGTGCGCCACCGCGCCCAGCCTGTTTTAATTAGTCTTTTGACCTCTAAAATCCTAACATAATAAACCTGTTGTTTTAAGTTAGTGGGGATTTGTTATAGCAGCAGCAACAGGAAATGACTACATCTGATCTTTATCCACTAGATGCCACAGTACCCCACCCTGTTGTGATGCCCAAACTGTCTGTGCACATTGTCAAATGTCCCCCCCCCCCATCGAGAGATCCCAACAGGAGCACGAAGCGCCACAGATGAAGACGGCAGTGCGCGAGCCAGGCCGTGGGTCTTCAGGTGGGTGTGGCCCAGGGGTCGCGTGCCCCTGAGTTCAACCCCCGGTACCAAAAAGTAAAATAAAACAAGTCAGCCAGGCGTGGGGAGCTGGGGACAGAGGCCAGCCTCCTGTTCACTGTCACTCCTCTCTGCGCCCCGTGGGGCTTCACGCCTGGATGCTCCGAGTGTGACCACCGCGCTGGCTGGGGATCCTTATTGAAAGTGACAGCCGGCCCCGCCGGGCCCCCGCGGCTTAGCACAAGGATGACAGGAACTCCCCCTGGCAGCCTGTCCCCGGGTCGGGCTCCTCTGCCTGAGTGACCGATTCCCTTCTCGCCGCAGGAAGAATTCCCTTCCCTCCAGGTCAGGAGAGCTGGGTCTCTGCTGGTTCCAGGCGAGAGACGCTGACTCTGGCTAACAGAAGGAAATTGAATCTCTGTTAGGATAGCAGGGCCTCCCGCTGGACGGGAGAGGATGACCAGGAAGGGACACGCTAGCCCTGCTGGGGGGGGGGGGGCGCTCCGTGGCAGATGGAACGCAGGGGCCCTCGACCCCGGGGCCCCATCCCCAGCCCTATTTTGCATCTTATTTAGAGACAGGGTCTCACTGAGTTGCTTAGCGCCTCGCTTCTGACGAGGCTGGCTTTGAACTCCCGATCCTCCTGCCTCAGCCTCCCAAGTGCTGGGATGACGGACTTGCACCACCGCGCGCGGCTCCATCTTGCTTTCTTACCTTCGGAGTTCTAGAGGAGGGAACCTGTTGCTTGGGCTTTGTAGATCCATCAGGTGGGACCGTGTCAGAGGGACTTAAGCAGGTCCCACAGCCCTAACAGCAGAGCTGGGCTTCTTTCCCTGACTTCCCGACTGCTCCTGTTTGCAACGTGGTACTGGGGTCTTCGGGGAGAGCAAGTGGTCCGGTTGGAGAGCTCCTGGGACCGGGGCGCCCGAGTTCTTACAGGGCTGCAGAAACACTTCACCATTCGACATAGGCAGAGGTTTTCTACTGAGTATCAGGCACTGAGACTTTTTTAGGGTCTCTAAGAACAACACAGGTTTCACCAAACAGACTTAAAATGGTTATAATAGAGTCTTGAGGGATATTGTGGTAAACCTTGGTAGAATGGGATTTTAAAAAGCTCCTTTATCTTTTTTAAACAATGTCCAATTCCCACCTACGTTGTCTCAGACCCTTTGGTCATGCCAGGAGCTGTTTGGAATTTCAGTTTCTGAAAGGGCCTCCCCAGAACCCTGTCCCTGGGTCTGCTTGGGCTATGATTGAATTCTTCTCTTTGGGTCTATTTAAACATCACCACCATTTACTTAGTTTTAGTTCAGCAATCAACTCATATTTATCACATAAAACTTTAAAAAACACAGATATGCCAAGTAAATTTTTAAACATCACCTATGATCTTCCCATCCTTAAAATAACTGTTCACATGTTTCTCTTTTACATCCTTCCAGACTCTTTTCCTTACAATTTTATGCTTTATGAAAAATGGGATGACGCTACCCTCTCTCCTGTGATTGACTTTATTCCTTGAGTTATCGAAACATCTTTCCAGATCCTGCATACGTGGCTTCAAGGTCTTCCCTTCCCTAGTCACACCCCGGCTGGCTTCGCTTACCCCTTGTCGAGAGCCCTTTCCGTTTCTGCGCAGTTGAACAGTTCCTGATGTCCCACGGCCACAGAAGCCGTCAGGCCGCGAGGAACAGTTCATGATTTCATTTATAACGTGCTTCCTGTTCGCTTCACGTTGGAGAGTCAGACCGTTCCTTGTCCTTTCTGATTCCAGGATGCTTTGCTGTGACGTTCCCTTGTGACCTTGGGGAAAGCCTGTGCTCTTTCTCTAGGTCCTCTTGATGACACCGCCCTATGGTCCGGCCTTCGTGGAAGGAGGGGATCATCTTGTGCGCACACCCACATTTACCAGCGCTGGCTCACCTAACCTGATTCCCCGTGGAACAGAAGACAGACCGGCTTACTGCAGCCACGGCGTGAGACGTGTCCATAGGTCATTTTCTGTTATCCACAAAACAATCCGCAAAGCATCCTAACTTACTCTGCTCATGGGGCAGAATTTTACTGAGCACGTATTATGTACCGGACAGGCTTTGGGAACATGTACAAATAAATCATTTTGTGACGTCTCTGTAGTGATGTCCTCACTCTTCCTCATTTATTTTTCTCCTGGTGGTCGGTCCAATTCATCTACCTCTAAATATGAGGCTTTATATTGGACAGACCTTGACTTTGTCCTATAGGGTAGCTGTAGGACGCCGGGCAATGGGTTTACACTCTTTGTGCCTATTGTTGTGTTGACAAAATTTATTTTAGTTAGCTTTTTGTTGTTTTAGCAAAAATACCTGACCAGAACAACTTAGAGGAAGGGAGGTTTATCTGGGGCTCATGGTTTCAGAGGTCTCAGGCCACAGACGGCCGACTCCATTGTTCTGGGTCTGAGGTGAGGCAGAATATCACGGGGGAAGGGCTCTCATGGTGGGCCAGGAAGGGGGGAGAGAGGGGGGGGAGTTGGGGGAAGGGGTCACAGGGAAGATGCAGCCCCCAGTGACACCCCCCCTCCAGCCACACCCCACCTATCTCCAGTCACCACCAGTCGGTCCAATCAAAGTCAGATGGCTGATTAGGTCCAGTTCTCGCAATCCGAGTATTCCTGCAGTAGCACAGGAGCTTTGGGGAGAGGCACCTCGTATCCAAATCATATAAAACAATTCAGCGGCATTGTTTGTGTAAAATACGTTGTTATGTACTAAGTGATTTAATAAGCAATGGCCGTAATAATTATTTGCACTTTTATCATCATATTCTGTAGAAAGGCTGACCTATTACACAGAGGGGAAATATATCTGTAGCTGAGTCATTTATCTAAGCAACAGAAGGAGGGAGAACTAATTAGCTCCAGATCTGAGCAGGGTTCAGGAGGAGGCTGGTCTCTGGCATTAATTTAGCCGTCATTCAGAAGGGAGTTGGTAGGTCTAGGCTGAGGGTGGGGCCTGCTGCTTGTTGATCATCAGTCTGGGTTTAATGAGCTATCAGGTGTTAATAGCAGCTCAGGAGCACGGGGCACTTTTTCACAGCCTCCAGAGGAGACTCGGGGTGCTCCCTGGGTTCCTACTTCTCAGGGTTTTATGGGGGTGTCAGAGGTTGATCTGAGCAGAGTCCAACAGGACGGTTCTGTCTCCACGGTTGGCCACACCCGGGGGGAGGGGGAGGGTTGTCCTGACGCCATTCAGATGGCAGCAGGAGCTAGTGGGAGATGTCTCTTCTTGTGTCAAATAATCGTGACAAAACAGTTTAGAAGGGGGGCGGGACCAGCCTGTGAATGACAGAGATTTCTATCTTTGCCGCTGAGGTCCTCCGTATGACAATCTGCTGAGGGACACAGCGTGGCTATTTAAAAGAACAAGGCCCGGTGTCCGAGAAATGCACAGTGCAAGAGAAGTTGACCAGTCACTAGGGCCTGATCTGATGTAGGAAAAGAGGAAGGAGGGGATGGAGGGTGGGGGGGAGCACAGAAGGGAGGCAGTCAGGGGGCATGGGGCCGTGGTGGCTGCGGGGTCAACTTGCAACCACAGAGGGAACTCGCCTTAGGATGAGACCAACCAAGGAAGATGGAGTGGGGGGCGCTTGGGGAGGGCCAGGGTGTCGATGACATCATAGTCCAGGTGCTCATCCTGGGCTGGAAGCCTTGCTTATGGCTGTGCATCTGTACCAGATCCACTTTGAATCAGGGTTTTCAGTTATCTGCACCCTATGACAGCCAGGTATGTGTTGACCTATAATTCCTTATCTGTAAATTCCTTATCAGTCGGGAGTGATTTTGGCAGCAAGTAACAGGAAATGTGACAATCAATGGCTTGACGGACAGGTCCCCGCTCCTCTAACAAGAAGGCTGTAGACAGGCAGCGTCATCCTTGACTGTCTTTTGCATATTTTGTTTCATTCTTTGTCTTGTTGCCTCATGTTCACAAGATGGCTGCAGCATCTCCTGAGTGTCATTTCCATGCTCCAACACACTGCTTGGGGCTGGGCTTACTGCTGTCAAAATAAATTCACATTTGTGTCCATGAAGAGAAAGGGGAGAATGGTTTTGGGGGAACCCTTGATGGTTGCCACCAATGTGTAGACTCTTTCTAGAAGGACACACACACACACACACACACACACAGAACAACTGATAACAATGACACACAATGACAACCTATGTACATAGGTTTAGGTTTTGGAATAATTTTACTTTCTGCCTGATGAATTCTGTGCTTGGTTGAGTTGATTTCTTCAATGACATTTTTAGCATAATGATGATGATTAGAACTAATAAGTTTCGATATGAGTAAATAAGAATCAAGCATAGAAATGGAGGGTTTATAGTTATGGAGTGATTCTTTCCATCATTAATTTTACGTCATTGGCCCAAACACTGGCCTCTGCAAAAAGCTTCAACCAGGGTATGTGAAAATATTATATTTATATCAGGTTTAGTCTAAGTTTTCGAATGTAAGAGGTCATAAATTATTTGTGACTTGTTATTATAGGACTGAAGGGGTGGTGAAGAGATGGGGCTTTGAGTGCCGTTGATCAGATTGTGGTGGCGATCTGGACAGTCTGAGCGCTAGTCGGGAGAGTCATTACAAGCCGGAAGGATAGTGGTCTTGGGGGTATGAAGTTTGTAGTAGAGGGGTATGTTGATTACACTGGTTTTTTGAGTTATAATAATGGTTGTTCGTGGTAGCTGGCGATGGTGCGCCTCTAAATAGGAACAATAGAGGATTTTGTTCCACTGATTCGAAACCCATGGTTTGCTGGGTTCGGGACTGTACAAGGAGGCCTATGTGTAAAAAGTAAGAATCCAAGGAATAGAAATGGAGGGTCTTATAGATACTGGAGCTGATTCTTCCATCATTAATTTACGTCAATGGCCCAAACACTGGCCTCTGCAAAAAAGCTTCAACCAGTTTTAAGAGGCTTGGGATATAATAACCTCCCAGAAAAAAGTGCGGGGTTAATTTTAAAATGGGAGGATGATGAAGGACATAAAGGCACGTTTCAGCCTTATGTTTTACCTAATCTACCGGTTACTTTATGGGGAAGAGATATTTTTTACAACAAATGGGAGTACACCTTGCAACCAAACCTGCAGGTGTTAAATGTAAAAATCTACAGAGTAATCTTAACCCTATAAGAAATCATCAAAAAGTACAGGGTAAGCTTAACCTAAAAGAAATCATTATCATATAGGAGGAAAAGACATTTTTCTTCGGGGCCACTGAGAAAATAATTTTGAAAATACCATGGCTTTCTGATAAGCCAGTGTGGGTCCCTCAGTGGCCCCTATCTAAAGAGAAATTACAAGCGGCCCACCTACTAGTTCAGGAACAATTAGAAGCAGGACATATAGAACCTTCCACCTCGTCCCTGGAATTCCCCCATATTTGTGATCAAGAAAAAATCAGGAAAATGGCGATTATTACATGATCTTAGACAAATTAATAAAACCATGCAAGTCATGGGCCCTACTCAACCTGGACTTCCCCAAATCCTATAGCTAGTCCAAAAAATTTCCATGTTATTAGTCTTGATATAAAGGATTGCTTCTTTTCTATTCCCCTACATCCTCTGGATGCCCCCAGGTTTGCCTTTTCAGTTCCTTCTATTAACAATAATGGCCCTGATCAGAGATATCAATGGAAGGTTTTGCCACAGGGAATGGCTAATAGCCCCACCATATGCCAAATATATGTGGACAAGGCCATCCAACCCATTAAAAATAAATATCCAAACCTCATGTGTCTACATTACATGGATGATATTTTTACTGGCCACCCTAATCAAAAAAATCTTATTTAAATATATTCAGTGACGTGGTAGAAAATTTAAAAAAATACGGATTATATATAGCAGAAAATAAAGTTCAAACCAGATCTCCCATGATTATATTTAGGATTTAAAATCATGGATACTTTTGTTAGACCCCAAAAAATTTTAATAAATAAAGAACATTTAACCACCCTCAATGATTTCCAAAAACTACTGGGATGAACATTAATTGGGCTTTCGCCCTACACTAAACCTCACTACTGGCCAATTAAAACCTTTATTTGATATCCTTCGAGGGGACCCTGATCCATCCTCACCGCGAAACATTGACTCCTGATGCTAGAAAGCTTTAAAGGTAGTAGAAAAAGCCATCGAAGGAGCTCATTGTGACAGATTTGATTTAACTCAACCGCTGATATTGATTATTATTTCTTCACAATATACACCCACAGGAGTATTTTGGCAACAAGGGCCTTTATTATGGATACATTTGCCTGTCTCTCCTAAAAGCATACACAATTAAGGAGCTTTAATAAAGAGGAGGTTGCAGGCAGTCCTGGGTGCCGTGGTAGGATGCAGCGGACAGAGGAATTAATAAAATAAGATGGAGCTTATGCCCAGGTGACTGTCCGTCATCCGGGAAGGCACAGGTCTGCGGGACGCTGGGGCAAGAGCCACTTGTCACACCGAGGTCGTCCGCGGGGTGGGGTGGGGGATGGTGCACACATTTCCTGTTCTGTGACATCCCCAGCACTGAGCTAGTGCATGTTGGATCTAGCATCTACCCTCCTCCAGGGTGATCTCATCTCCACTTTGTCACATCTACTGAGACCCCTTTTTCAAATAAGGTCACATTTATAACTACCAGGGGTTAAGAATTTCAACCTTTTTGGGGGAGACCCATTTCAACCCACAACACACTGTCTTGGAAGAACGTCACACAGACACTCGCACCAGGTCCCCACAGGTGACGCTGACAGCAGCGTCTTAGCTGAGAGGGCAGGGGTGGGTGGGAGGCTTGGGGACTCAACTGCACCGTGTGCAGGAGCTGTGACGTCCTCCACCTGGGACCAGAGAAGGCGTTTGCTGCCCGAGCTTGCTGGGCAAGGCGGGGCCGGCACGGACGTCCCCTGTCACCCCACACACTGCTGAGAGAGTGGGTTAAGGGCATCCATGAAGTTCCTGCCCCATGAACTTGAAAAGGCTTTGACCTCGGGTGTGCTGTCTCATTCAAAGTCACCAACCTAAATCTTGGGACCCCAGCAAGCCCACTCAGGAGCCAGCTTCCTTTATTTCTGAAGTTTCCCAGACTTCGCTGTGACTCTGATGGAGAGGGGGTGTGTTCACGGAGGTCAGTCAGCACGACCATCAGGAAGAGTGTGGGTGCAACCATCAGGCTCCTACCTCCTTCCTGCGACCAGAGCAGTTCAGCATATTTCAACTCTATTGAGACAGTTTACATTCATGAAAGTACCCATTTTAGCTGGGCGCGGTGGCACATGCCTGTAATCCCAGCACTTGGGAGGCCGAGGCAGGAGGATCGCGGGTTCAAAGCCAGCCTCAGCAAAAGTGAGGCCCTAAGCAACTCAGTGAGACCCTGTCTCTAAATAAAACACACAAAAAGAGCTGGGGAGGTGGCCCAGGGTCGATTGCCCCTAGAGTTCAATCCCCAGTATCCAAAAAAAAAATAAAATAAAATAAAAAATATAAAGTTCCCATTTTGCAAGTGACTTTCCATGGGATTCAACGCCGAGGACATGGAAGTTCCTGTTATGGAAACACTTCCTTGCTCCTCTTCCCAGTCCATCCCTGACCCTTCCCTGACCTACGGAGCCACAGAGCTGCTGTCAACCATGACACGGTGGCTTTTTCTTCCCAAGAGGCTCATGCAAACGAGACCCTGCAGAAAACGCTCCTGTATTCGGCTTCTTTTGCTCCAAATAATGCTTTGGCTGTCCATCTCTGTTTCAGTTCATTTCTATTTTTTTTTTTTTTTTTTGGGGGAAATTTTGACTGAACGGTGTTGCATCTTATGAATCTAAAACAATGTGTTCATCTCCTCACCTGCTGAGGGAGCTTTTATTTGAGAAAATATTCATGTCACAGAAAAGCTGGGAAACCATGGCTCTGCCTTGATTCCTGAGAGTGACGGGAACTCAGGATTTTCAGGGAGGAAGCAGGTGGTGTGCTAAGAGATCAGGTGACATAACCCCCGCCCTCCTACTGTGTGCCACCCTTACAGATTCTCCTCTAATGAACTGGACAGGGCAGACATGACGGGCTGTCACTTTGAGATTAGGCTGCAAAAAAAAAAACATATCCCTTGTGTCTTGGAGGCTCCGTCTCTCTCAGAATACTTGTCCTGGGAGAAGCCAGCTGCCGTGTCCCGAGTCAGTCCCGTGGAGGGGACGGTATGACAATGTTGGAAGCTGTACCCACCGTCATGTCAGTGAGCTGAGGAGACCCCCCCATCCCCGCCGAGCTTTCAGACGAGGACGGAGTGCTCTGTGATTTAATTGCAATCTCGTGGGAGGCCTTGAACCAGAGGCACTCAGATCCGCAGAATCCAGGGTTTCGATGCACAGACACCATGAGATCATAAGGGCACGCTGTAAGCTGCTCGTTTTGGGGGTCATTTGTTCCGCAGCAGTGGGTGACTGATACACATAAGGACAAGTCATTGCAGCTGCTGTTGTTATCATCACCACCATGGACCCCTCCTTCCCTTTCAACCCGGGTTTAGCAGAGCCCTGGGGTGCATTCTGCCATGCAAAGGTGGGTTCAGGCACCCTTTCTGTTTTCTTTTTCTTTTCTGTGTCTTCACACATGTTCCTGGGCTACTGATGACCATCGCATTCTACCATCTTTCCTACCCCCTTGCCCCTTTTCTTCCCCTCCCTCCCCTCTTCCCCTTTGCCCTGTCTGGAGTTCATCTAACCCTCCCATGCCTCCCACCCCTGCAGCGTATTACGAATCAGCCTCCTTAAATCAGAGAAATCATTCAGCATTTGGTTATTTGGGATTGGCTAACTTTACTTAGTGTAATATTCTCTAACTTCATCCAATTTACCTGCAAATGCTATGATTTTATTGTCTTTTATTGCTGAGTAATATTCCACTGTGTAGATATACCACAGTTTCTTTATCCATTCATCTACTGAAGGGCATCTGGTTGGTTCCGCAGTTTAGCTATTGTGAATTGTGCTGCTATAAACATTGATGTGGCTGTGTCCCTGTAGTATGCTGTTTTGAAGTCCTTTGGGTATAGACCGAGGAGTGGGATAGCTGGGTCATAAGGTGGTTCCATTCCCAGTTTTCCAAGGATTCTCCATACTGCTTTCCAGAGTGGCTGCACCAATTTGCAGTCCCACCAGCAGTGCATGCGTGTGCCTTTTCCCCACATCCTCGACAACACTTATGGCTGTTTGTTTTCTTAATAGCTGCCATTCTGACTGGAGTGAGATGGAATCTGAGAGTGGTTTTGATTTGCATTGCTCTAATTGCTAGAGATATGCTTGCCCTCATTTCTTCCTTTAGTCCTCACAGCTCCCTGTGAGGGGAACAGTGCTGGTCCCTCCCTTACTGTCCTGGAGAGCAAAGGTTGGAGGGGAAGAGGACTTTAAGGTAGCTAGAGCTGGTGTGGAAAGCCCCTGGGGTTTGGATCCAGGCAGTGGGACTCCAGTGTCCAGGGTCTCAGCCATGGCACCGTCTTAATGCCTAGGAGACGGGCCTGCCTGAGTCTCGGCAAAGGGTCAGGCATCCATATGTCTCCTTGGCCCTTCCTGCCTCTTCCCTGCCAGCCCTCCCTCACCTCCCACCACCAACCATTCCCAGGCTGACTTCCCTATCAAAGATGCCCAGGGGACTCCTGCAGCTGAGACCTTCTGCATCCCTCAGATTCACCCTCTTGTCCTTTCTCCCCCACTCACTTCCTTTTTTTTTTTTTTTTTTTTTTTTTGGTACCAGGGATTGAACTCAGGGGCACTCAATCACTGAGCCACATCCCCAGCCCTTTTTTTGTATTTTATTAGAGACAGGGTCTCACTGAGTTGCTAAGTGCCTCGCCATTGCTGAGGCTGGCTTTGAACGTGCGATCCTCCTGCCTCAGCCTCCCAAGTGCTGGGATGACAGGTGTGCGCCACTGCGCCCAGCCCCTCACTTCCTCTTCGTCTCACAGGTTATCGTCCTCCAGTCAAACAGAAGCACACAGGGCTTCTTTCCATTCCCCACCCCCAGATGCAAGAATTAAAAACAAATTCCAAACGCCGTGAGCGTTAGTTTACATTGGAAGGACGGACAAGGTAGCCAATGACTGAGCCCCCCAGTTGGGGTCAAGGAACAGGAGAGGCGCCGCCCTTTGGTCTCAGGCCTAGGTCTGAATTGTGGTTCTGCTGTCCCTTGACTGTGAGGTCCTGGCCTTGTGACTTCTCTGAGTCTCTGCTTTCCAATCTCTAAAATGGGACCAGGAAATAGTACATCAGAGGAAATTCAGTGAGATGATCAATAGCAGAACGGTTCCTGGCATGGGATCTCCCTCCGTGTAACATCATGGTTCGCGTGGCTCCGTTCTTCTTTGTAAACGCTCAGCTGTGTTTCCTCGAAGCTCGGGAATTCTTGGGTGAAAGAGACGGTGTCCACCAACAGCCTCGTCCACCAGTAAACGCGGAGAAGGACGAATCTGTGATTGGACCGGGCCCGTCTCCTCTTTTGATCCGTGAAGGGCGAGGAGTCTGCAGAGATCTAAGAGCGCGGCCGATGCTGTCAGAGAAGCTGGTCTTGACCTCCAGGCCCTCCGCTTGTTAACCAGGCAACCAGGCTCATTGCTGGAATGAGATTCATAATGACTCCAGCTGCGTGCGTGGTGGTGCAGGGTAATGGAGGTGATGAATCCATGGACAATGTTTAACCTGAGGCCGGTCCACGCTCATCACCAACCAGAGCTCCTGTAATTATTCCTGGAGGAGCAGAGGGCGGGTGAGGAGCCCCCCCCCCCCCCCCAGCCTTTCCCGTCCAGGGTGTCATCTTGAGCAGTTTGGAAGCACCTGCAGGGCGCCTCGCTCTCCTGCCTTGCCTTGGACAGCGGTGGCCCATCTGGGTTTGCAGAAAGCTCTCCCCACCCCCGGCCTTCCTCCCCCGGGTTTCCTTTTGCACTTGGGTTTCTATTCATGGCTCCTTGCCAGAGTCAGGGAGGGAGAATTCTCACTCTTCACAGATTTTCTTCCCTTAATGGTCCTGCTCCGTGCTGTCACCCCGGTGCCCTCCCTCCTCTCCCGCTCTCAGCAGCTGGCAGGAAATGTTGATAGAAGAAGCTTTTCTTTCTCTTTTTAATAGCCTCCTAGGCTGCAGCCTCTCAAATGAGAACCTTGTTAACCAGAGGACTCTGGGCTGCCGGTTTCTATTCCGGTCATGCAGAGAGTGGGGGGAGCTGGAAAGGGAGGAGGAAAACACCGAGGTATCCGTGGACTAGTCCCTACCCCCTCTCTGACCAGGTGTCCCTGTATCTCTTGGTGGCCTGGGTGCTCAGGGACACCTTCCAGATCTTTAGTATCTGACCTGTTGTCTTGGATCACAGGGGTTCTCTGCGCCTCTTGTGGGTTTGCTGAAAGCAGAAGGAACAAGTCCACACTCCTGCGATTTCATAGAAGAAAGACCCTTGTTTCAGCAGAGGTGTTGATGTCTCAGTGAGACGGGGTCCCAGCTCCTGGTGGTTTAGAGGGACCTCCTATCGCTCCAAACTCTTATTGGAAGGTCCCAAGACACACAGGTAGACAATCTTTGGTGGTCAGAACCCTAGCTCAGTTGCTAAGGAAAGCTTCCGGGGAAAGGATTTTAAATGGGGCCTCACGTACTGGAGTCACAGAGCTGGGTGTGGTGGCGCACGCCTGTAATTCAGCAGCCTGGGAGGCTGAAGCAGGAGGATTGCAAGTTCAAAGACAACCTCAGCAACTTAGTGAGGCCCTAAGCAATCTAGCAAGACCCTGGCTCTAAATAAAAAGGGCTGGGGATGTGGCTCAGTGGTGAAGTGCCCCCTGGGTTCAATCCCCAGTACCAATAAAAAATGAAAGAATAGAATTGGTGTCATAGGAAATGCCAGCTGTTAGTATCCACCCTCCTCCTCTTCCATAGACACAGAATCTCTACCCTTCACCTGGTCCTTCACCCCCAGGGTGCAGACCTGCGGTTCTGGGGCACGGTGCTTGCAGCAGGGCCAGGATCACCCCCTGCCTCTTTTGCAGTGTGACTTTGTGACTCGTCCCACTCGGCAGTGCAACCCATTTCTTCATGCTTGTGTCCAGGCCAGCCTCGTGACTTGTGTGGACCACCGTAGTGTGGTGGAGGTGACATCGTGTCCACCCCGAGCCTGTGCCTCAGGAGGCCGTGCGTCCTGTCGCCCAGTCTCTGGGAACTCTGCCCTGCTACCAGGCGACAAGCCAGAGCTGGCCTTCCGGAGGACAGGAGACCCCAAGAAGAGGGACCAGGGGTCCTATCTGAGGGCCGCCTAGGCCAGCCAGGACCCAGCTGCCCAGGTAGCTGACCACGGAGAAGAGATGGGTCCTGCCACGAACACAGGACTGCTCAGAACCCTCCTGCTAGCCCACAGAATCAGGTGCTGCATAGACACTTAACCGTTGTAAGCTACTACGTTTTGAGGTGATGGTTTGTGACAGTAAAGCCCAGACAGATTCCCACGCAACTGGGCATGTCTGTGTGACTGAATTTCTGTAAACAGATATTGTGTGTGTGTGTGAGAGAGAGAGAGAGACAGAGAGAGAAGATTTGGAGGGTATTTCCTTACAGGGAGGAGGCAGGGTCTTTCCCTAGTTTTCTTCCTTCCTGCCAGAATGAGAAGATAGTGGCTGGAGCTCTGGCAGCCATCCTGGTCCATGAAGAGAATCTAGGAGTAGAAGACATCTATGGCAGCACAATGTGATAAGAGGATCTTTTTTTTTTTTTTTTTTTAATATATTTTTAGTTGTAGTTGGGCACAATACCTTTATTTTAATTTTACGTGGTACTGAGGATAGAACCCAGCACCTTGCATGTGCTAGGCAAGCCACAACCCCAGCCCAAGGATCTTGTTCCTTTGAAACCATGGATTACTTTTTCAATCACATAGTGACTACACTTAAATGTACTAAGCAAAAGAGATAAATAAGCTTTCCATCTTATTTGGGTCACTATTGTTTTTGAGTCTTGCATAGCTGAACCTAATCCAAGGTGGTACTGACGGCCCAGATTTAGGTAAGCAGGTGTGTTAGTCAGCTTTCCGGTACTGTGACAAAATACCCGAGAAGAGAAAATTAAAGGAGGAAAGATTTATTTTGGCTCATGGTTTCGAGGCTTCAGTCCGTAGTTGGCTGGCTCCATTTCTTTTATGCCTGGGGGAGGTAGAACATTATGGTGGAGAGGGTGTGGTGGAACAGAGTGCTTATCTCATGACAGTGGGGAAGGAGTATGAAAGAAAGAGGCATGAAAGAGCAGTCAAGGATAGGATGTGCCCTTCAAGGATGAGCCTTCAGTGACCTACATCCTCCAAAGGGCCCCACCGTTGAAAGTTTCCACCACCTCCCAATAGCACCACCAGCTGGGGACCAGGCTTTTAACACATGAACCTTTGGGGGGACATTCTTGTTCTATCCAAAGCATGACAGCAGGTATGGTAGACAAGGGCATCCATGATAGAGAGAGCATGTCAAAGGAATGCTCATGGGCGATGTTGTAGAAAAAGGGAGGTGCGTGGGCAACTCTGGAAAATTCCCTGTGACTGCCCATAGAAGTGATAAAATTGGGAACACTGTGGAGCCAAACTTTGTCGTCTTCCCATCTGTCTCAGTGAGAAATGATCACCATTAAACTGCATAACAAACATCCCCCTAAATCTTGCTGATCACAAAAAAACACTTCCTTCCTCACTCGCAGGTCTGCATGTAGCCCGAAATTCTGTGGGGCTCCGTTGGCTTGGCTTGGCTTGATTCCAGGTTGTTCCAAGTCCGCTCTACGTAGCTCTTCTTTCTGGGACCGAGGGTACCTAGAGTCTGCTCTTCTCAAGGTAAATGGCGGACGTGCAAGAAATCAAGCCACACCACAGAAGCACCCATAAAGCCTCCACTCGGATTGCGTTGACTGACACTGTTGGCCAGAGCAAGTCACGTGGCCAAGACTGACATCACGGGATCAGGAAGTGCGTTCTGCCTGCAGCAGCAAGGTAGTGAAGATGCAGACATACGTACGTTAAGGGTGAGAGTAAAGAGCTGTGGACAACAGGTCGCCTCACCAAGGAAAGGCTGTGCTTCTCCACTTTCTCAGAGCTCTTGCATAGATCTGAATAGTTTTACTATTTTCTTCAAGAAATCATTGATATTTTTTGTTAGATTTGTTGCAAGGTACCACATTTCCTTTTGTTCAACATTTTACTTAAAAATGACATATGCACATGTGGCAAAAAGTTAAAAGAGCAAAACCCAAAGATTTAACAGTGAAAATAATGCTAGTCCTCCCACTGATGTCAATATTGACATTTTTTTTCCCATGGGGTATTCTGTGGGCACACAACCAAATATTTGCATATACTTAAAAAAACCAAAAATGTTATCATATTATCCTTCCTCCCCTGCACCTAACTTTTTTTTTTTCTATTTAACAATAGATCTTTGGAGTAGTTCAATTTCATTTCAGCCAGGACTATTTCACTGTGTTTAATGATTGTGTTGCTTTTCACTGTGAGGCTGTGCCCTGATTTATTTAAACAGTAGCACACCAAAAGACATTTGGATTGTTTCCATTTGTTTGCTCCTATAACCAAGGACTCATTCAATATCCTGGTACATTTACCTTTATGCACATGTCTAAGTACATCAGCATGTTAAATTTCTTCAATAAAAATTGCTAGCTAGGTCAAGGGATATGCTTCCCAAAGTTTGATGGATATTGACTTTCTGTTTCTAAAAAGAAAGAATTCCTTCCAGTCGCTCTATAGACATTTCTTTATTTTTTCCTGTTCTCTTCTGATATTTGCTCTATGATGTCGTTTGGGGGCTGAAAGAATGGATTAAAGCAACTGAAAACTTATTCCTAGAGAATCTCTTGGGAAACTCTTTGGAGTAGCATCCTTTGAGGTTTGGCACGTGGTCCCCAACTTGAACAGAGGAAGACCTAGGCATTGCCACCCACATTATCCCTTTAAGGAATGTGTCAGAGGAGCTTCGAATGTCGTTTTCACAGACACGTTTGCTGAGGGACTCCATGCTGTAAGGGGGGTGATTTATATCCCTGAGAGAGCCCAGTAAAAAATGTGCACAATACCCTTTAATTTGATCTGCTTTCCCTGTAGCACCTAAATATTTAGGGCAAATAGAAAATAGTTCTGATTTACAATCTCTATAAAAATTTTAAACAACCTAATAGGACATTTGATCATGAAATTGCTGGAAATAATGTTGGCAATAGTCAGCCATATTTCTTCTAAATGGCCTGTGACTTCAGTGCAAACCCCCAAACATGGATTCCCCCCCCCCTGCTAATAACAATCTTATTAATAAAAGAATGATTTTCCTTACTGATCCTCGGCAGCTGTGTTCGGGGTGCCTTTGTTCAATAAAGGTAGAAATAATAACTGTCAGTAGGAAGAAAATGGGCTGAGGTTCCCCGGAGAAGCGGTGGAAACAGATCTTTTATTAAATCATATCCAATTGTGTTTCTTGTTTACTTTTTTTTTTTTTTTTTCATTTCAGTGGTATCTGCTGGTTTTGTAAACCTCGTCTCCCATTCGTCAAAAAAGAACAAGGAGGCTTGGGCGTTTTGTTAAATGCTGTGTGATCAATCAGGGTGATAGATTTGGCATAATTAACTGCTCTAATGACATTTCCGAGGCTGTTTCTCTTTCTACCCCTGCTGAATACATGCCCGGATGTGCAGGGGAGGCGTAGAACAAGCACCCGCAGAATTGAGTGTGGGGCGTGCCTGGAGGTCTTGCTGGCCCAGGTCGTTGGCCGTCTTTGGGTAACAGCACCCCTATTTTCCTCTGAGGACTGCCCTTCCCTGCTCCCAGGGCAGGTGACCTCGGAGGCCTGATAGTCCCAGAATCAGAGGAGGACACACAGTCAGACCTGGACAGCTGTCACTCAAGCTGGGCCGAGTACTCCCACCCTGTGAGAATCCTGGGGCTTTGGTTTCAACCTTTACAACCATTGGGAAAGGGAGCGATAGCTTTTTCTTTTTGGTACGGGGGATTGAACTCAGGGGCACTGGACCCCTGGGCCACATCCCTAGCCCTTTTTTTTTTTTGTATTTTATTAGAGACAGGGTCTCCCTGAGTAGCTGAGTGCCTCGCCATTGCTGAGGCTGGCTTTGGACTCGCGGTCCTCCTGCCTCAGCCTCCCGAGTGCTGGGATTGCAGGCGTGCGCCACCGCGCCCAGTGAGCGCTGTCTATTTTTATTGGGAATTCTGAAGAGAACAGTAAATAAACGGGCTCTTGGTCATCTTTCCTCTCCATGGAGAGAGCGCACGCAGAGCACACAGCAGAGGATATCAGGTGTGACATGAAGGAGGCAGATTCCTGATGATGTCCCTCAGAGTTGAGACAGGAGCCGTGACAGAAGTCTGATCTTCAACAAGGCCAGCTAACCATTTTTTTTTTTTTGTTGTTGTTCTAATTAGTCATCCATGACAGCAGAATGAATTTTGACTCGTATACACAAACAGAGCGCATCTTTTCATTTCTCTGGTTGTACACGATGTAGAGTCACGCCATTCGCGCAATCGTACATGTTTCTAGGGTCATAATGTCCGCCTCATTCCACCATCTTTCCCCCTTCCCCTTCCTCCCTCTCTCCCCCCCTCTGCCCAATCCAAAGTTCCTCCATTCTGCCCTTGCTTGCCCGCACCCATTACGGATCAGCATCCACTTATCAGAGAAAACATTTGACCTTTGGATTTTTTAGGATTGGTTTACTTCGCTTAGCATGATATTCTCCAACTCCATTCATTTACCTGCAAATGCCATAATTTCATTCTTCTTTAAGGCTGAGTAATACTCCATTATGTATATATACCACAGTTTCTTTATCCATTCATCTATTGAAGAGCATTTAGGTTGGTTCCACAGTTTAGCTATTGCGAAGGGAACTGCTATAAACATTGACCTGGCTGTGTCACTGTAGTCTGCTGATTTTAAGTCCTTTGGGTATAAGCCAAGGAGTGGGATAGCTGGGTCAAATGTTGGTTCCATTCCAAGTTTTCTGAGGCATCTCCAGACTGCTTTCCAGAGTGGTTGTACCAATTTGCAGTCCCACCAGCAATGTATGAGTGTGCTTTTCCCCCACATCCTCTCCAACACTTATCGTTGCTAGTATTCTTGATAATTGCCATTCTGACTGGAGTGAGAGGAAATCTTAGAGTAGGTTTGATTTGCATTTCTTTAATTGCTAGAGATGATGGACATTTTTTCATAATTTGTTAATTGCACATCCTTGTGTGAAGTGTCGGCTCAGGTCCTTAGCCAATTTAAGAGTTTGCTTAAATTGGTTCTACTTGGGTTTCTGTCCTTTGCCTCCAAGAGAGTCCTGAGTACTTGTGTTTCCCGACTTTCAGTGAAGTTCCGCGTGTAGGTGACGGTGGTCAGAACTTGCATCTCCCAAGTCCATAAGGACAGCGTGGGGCCAGCCCTCTTCTCTCCTGGTGTTGGTGGCCTCCATTGTCATCGGGTTCGAGTGACTGGTTTATACTGCATTGTAGGAGCCCTGTTTGGGGAGATGACTTAAGTTGCGGTTGACTATGAGCCGTGGAGATTTGGGTATTGTCGCCTTCCCTAGTCTCACGGGACTTGTCCCGGGATCTCGAGTGACTTGGCCGAAATTGCTGATCGGGTCAGCGCCATTTTGGTGGTGTGTGTGTGTGGCGTGTGTTTAGTCGTTGTTAGAACCAGAGAGAAAAGTTATCAGAATAAAAAGCTGTTTGTCTCCAGTTTGCCTCTGAACTTCTTCCCGCGGCTCCGTTGCTCCAAGCGCTTCAGGCGGCAACATTGCATCCCAGTCCTGGGCCGGCCGTCTCCCGCCTTCCCGAGAGTTCCCACTGCTGAGATCAGCCACGGCTGCCCTCGCCAGGCTCTCGGGCTGCGGCCTGTCCTGCCAGGCCCTGCCCTCCTCCTGCCTGGCCCCCAGGAGCTCGGTCCCTCCTGAATGCCGTCATACTTCTCTCCAGACACAGCCCTGCTCAGGTTTCCAAGTCGACAGCTCCCGAGGACCTGCGTCCCGCGTCTCTGAGATCCCAGGTCACTCCAGCGCCTCCCTTGCCTTGCTTGGATTAGGTTATGGCCTTTCTGTGGGGGAGAGGTGACGTGGAGGGGTGTGGACTGACATTATAGCGTGCCCACTGCGTGGGGGGCGTGTGCTTGGCTTCTGTGTTCTCCTAGCATCTTGCGTTTTGCATAATACCCGACATTTTTTGAGGGCTAGATGCTGTGAGCGTCTTATCAAACAGCATCTCATTTAACCCTTGTTTCTGCAGAAGAAAGGCATCATTATCTCCATGTATAAGTGAGGCTCAGGGAGGCTGAACAATTTCCCCAGCGTCAGACAATGAGGAGATGGCAGGAGCAACAGCTCAGTTCAGGTCTCAGTGGCTCTGAATACAGTTTTCTCACCTCTGGTGTCAGCTCTTCATGTTTTTTTTTTTTTTTTTTTTTTTTTTTTGTTGGTCTGTGCGCCTCTTCCACCTGTAATTTTATATCTTCTGCATATCTTTGGATTCCCAATCCTTGCTCTAGAGCCTTGTGTGAAATGGGTTCTCAAACACTGTCTACTGAATAGAGGAATCTTTACAACAATTTTATAAGAGAACCATTTTCTTCCCACTTTACACATCAGCAAATTTAGGCTGGGGAGGGTTGAGCAAATGACCCAAGGTCAGGAACTAGCAGTCATGAAATATAATCCTATAGTCCTAAAATTCTCTTACTTGCCTATATTTCAGTATGGGTAGGTGTATCAATCAGCTTCACGTTACTACCACAAAAATGCCTGAGGCACTTAACTCTGTAAAGAGAAAAGGTTTCTGTAGTTCACAGTTTGGGAGGTTCAAGTCCAAACTGCACAGAGCAGACTTGGCAACGTCCACCTCATGGCTCCAATGGTATACTTTTTTTTTTTTTTTTTTTTTTGTGGTACTGGGGATTTAACTCAGGGGCACTCGACCACTGGGTCACATCCCCAGACCTTTTTTGTATTTTATTTAGAGACAGGGTCTCACTGAGTTGCAAAGTGCCTCACCATTGCTGAGGCTGGCTTTGAACTTGCGATCCTCCTGCCTCAGCCTCCCAAAGTGCTGGGATTACAGGCGCGCGCCACCGCGCCCGGCTCCAATGGTATACTTTTTAGCATAATGCTCATACCCAGAACCACAGCAGAGAAACAGGGGACCGGCCAGGGTCTCAAAGTCCTCTTTGAAGATACCTCCAAATGTCCTAAGGTCCACAGCATCTCCTAATAGTGGCATCCTGAAGACAAAGTCTTTAATGCATGGGCCTTTGGGGGGTGTTTAATATTCAAACTATAGCAATAGGTTACACAGAAACATGAAAACAATGTACCACATTTCTTAATGAAGGCTGGGTTTCCATGCAGAAAACAGCAGAGATTTTTATGGGAGAAAGCTGCCACTGTGTTATTCTGTCTGTGTTTGAGCTCCTTGTGACTTGCAAACACAGGCAGAATCTTGTTTAGTGGCTCTGGACAAAGCTCAGATGCAGAAGTCTGCAGTGGGGACACTTGGATGGAGACTGAAGTGGTGGGTGTAGGCACTGGAGCTGTCCTCTTTCACTCCTGAGTCCCTGCTCTCTTGAGCCCTGGTCCTACCGTGGACACCCCGATATGGAATCCTGGTGACTTTGCCCAGTGAGAGGAACCCAGTAAGGAAGGTGAAGGAGTCAGACGCGTGGAGAGAGGTGGCAAGCTGGGGACACTAGCAGCAGCTGCATCTCTGCTAGATGGAACTGGCACCTCTAAAGGGCACCTCACAGAAACGTATTTCCCAGGACATTTGAGAACACGAGCACCAAGCCCAGGAGCCGATGTCGCTCTCTGTGCTAGAAGCCCTGACGTTCTGTTAAGCGAATGATGAGTTTTCTCATCGTCTTTCCTTCTAATGCAAAGACTGGGCAAAAATGCAAGGAAAGGAAGAACAAGAAGCGATTTCAAGGTCTTCAGGGTCCCTGGGATGGTTCCTGACCTGAGTCACAGTGCTGTCGTCCTCCAGGCTGCGTGCTCTTTTAGAGAAGTCACTGGTGGATCAGTAAGTGTGTGAAAGTGAGGAGGAAATGCTGACTGAAAATAGAACTGAATTTTTCAAGAGCACATTTTGAAAGAGGGTGAGATACTATAATCACCCTGATGTACTCAAGGAAGCCTCTAGGTTATGTCATTAGTTAAAAGTCATTTTTTTTTTTTTTTTTGCCGTGGAGTCAAGAGTACATATAATTTAACTAACCCCAAATTCTATCCACCCATCTACCCACCCACCCATCCACCCACATATCCATCTATACATCCATTCTTCTACCCATTCCATTCATCCATCCATCTATCCATCTCCCCACATATCTGTCCATCCATCCATCCATTGATCCATTGATTCATCGATCTATCCATCCATCCACATATCTGTCTGTCCGTCCATCCATCCATCCATTGATCCATTGATTCATTGATCTATCCATCCATCCACATATCTGTCTGTCCATCTGTCCATCCATCCACCCATCCATCCATTCATCCATCCATTCACATATCTGTCTGTCCATCCATCAATCCATCCATTCATCTGTCTATCCATCCATCCACATATCTGTCTGTCCATCTGTCTGTCTGTCCATCCATCCATCCATTGATCCATTGATTCATTGATCCATCCATCCATCCACATATCTGTCTGTCCATCCATCAATCCATCCATCTGTCTATCCATCCATCCACATATCTGTCCATCATCCATCCATCCATCCATCTCCCCACATATCTGTCTGTCCATCCATCCATCCATTGATCCATTGATTCATCGATCTATCCATCCATCCATCCACATATCTGTCTGTCCATCTGTCCATCCATCCATCCACATATCTGTCTGTGTGTCCATCCATCCATCCATTGATCCATTGATTCATTCAATCCATCCATCCATCCATCCATCCATCCACATATCTGTCCATCTGTCCATCCATCCATCCATTGATCCATCCATCCATCGATCGATCGATCATTCCATCCATCCATCCACATAACTTCCCATCCATCCATCCATCCATCAATCCATCCATCCACATATCTGTCTGTCCATCCATCCATCTGTTCATTCATCCATCCATCTACATATCCATTCTTCTACCCATTCCATCCATACATCCACCCACCCATCCACATATCTGTCCATCTATCCACCTATACATCTATTCATCCATCCATTCATCATCCAAATACCCATCCACCCACCATCCATATATCCATTCTTCTACCCATCCCATCCATACATCCATCCACCCATCTACATATTCATTCTCCCATCCACCCATAGACACACTACTCTCCATCTATTCATTCATGCATGCACCCATCCATCTATATACATCCATTTTCTACCCATGCCATCCATATGTTCATCCACCCATCCACATATATGTCCACCTACCTATGCTTCTACACATCCATTCTTCTATTCCTTCCATCCACCCATACATCTGCCCACATATCCATCTATCCACCCATCCATCCTCCCCTCCACTCAAGCATTGATAATGTGCTGGGCATTATTTGGGGCTACCAATGCTTGGTTCTCAGGAAATTCCAAGACTGCACTTTTTGCTATAATATGATTTTGGAAGGCAAATTTACTCTTGAGATTGTTTTTGTTAAGGTGAAGCAAAATGTAGTATTGAGTTTATATAGATTTTGACTCTTATGTAACAGTACATTTGGCATGGAAAATCTTATGCAACTTATTTGGGAAAAGATGGTCTAAGGGTACAAGTTGCTGTATCATGCAAAAAGATGGTTGGCAACAAAACAGATTTTGTTTGGGCTTTGTTTTCCATTAGAAGCTGTGAAATTATTGAGCTCAAGTTGTTTTGCTTGGTCAGGTGTTGCTAGTCAACTAAAAATAATTCTGTATCACTGAATATCTTATATTCTAAGAAAACTTGGATGTGAGTGAAGTAATTTCACGTTCTTGCCTCTGCTACGTTACAGCACTTTGAACATTAGCGGGATTCTTTGAACAGAGGCAGTGGGGTGTGATCATAAAAGTGCAGGCTCTGGAGTCCCCCAACACTAGTTCAAATTCCTCCCCTACTACTAAATTGCTCTGTGGCCTTAGGAAAGTTCCTTGCCCTTTCTGAGACTCAGTTTTCAAAACCATAAAATGGGATGAACAATGGTATCTCGTAATGTCACTGTGATGATTACATGAACTGATGCACGTAAAGCAACTTTCCCACTTTTTTGGGGAGCGAAGTTGCCACTTAAAGAGGCACAGGATAGTTTTGTTCATGTCCTTTAGCCTTCCAGGGCCAAGCAAGCTCCTCACATTTTTTTTTTTCTCCTATTTTTGCAGTGCTGGGGGTAGAACCCAGGGCCTCGTGCATGTTGGCGAGTGTCTACCCATGAGCTGCAACCCCCACCCTCATCCCTTTTTTATATTTTCTCTTCCATCCCTATAAAAAGAGAAACTGAACTCTTCTGTAACCTAAGTATGTTCTAATGTATGGAATATACATTTCCCAGTTCTCCATTCATAGGCTGATGTAGACACATGTAAGTGATGAATAAAATATACAGAGTTGCTTTAAGTGGTTTTGATCAACTTACATAAATGGTCTGAGGCCAAAATCTATTCCCTGCTCTGCTCCTGCTCTCAGCACTGTAGCTTTGAAATCTTTTCACGTTGCTCTATGTAAACGGAACTCATTGAATTCTGACGATGGCCTGCAAGTCCCTGAATGCATAGCCCACGATTGCTTATCCATTCCCCAGAGAGGACTGTGTAGGGACATCAAAGTCTTTGTTGTCACAAATTATGAATGTCCTTATGCGTAATATGTCATTATGGTACTGTGGCATTTCCCTGGGACACCCATCTCAATGTGGGGCTTGGGGCAGATGAACAGTTAGCTGCACAGAGTGTCCAGTGACTGCTGCTTGGATCATACTTCTCAGCACCTGATCACTTCTGACTGTATATAATTTTTTTTTTTGCTGGTATGATGGCTGTAAAGCAGTTTATCATTGTTGTTTTAATTTTCTTTGCTCTGGTTAGTGGTGAAGTTCAGTATCTTTCCATAGACTTAATAGCCATGAGTATTTTCTATGAATTTTCTTCTCATGGACTTTGCCATTTTTTTTCCTTTTGTGTTCCCTGAAATTTTTTTTTTACCGTCTTGCTGGAGTCTCTCTGGTTATTAACGCCAGCTCCACTTTAGATGCTGCAGAGCTCTTCTTACAGCCAGCCACTGTGTTATCTGTGTAGGTGAGGTCCTTTTCTGAGCACAAATCGTAATTTTAAAAATAGTCAAACATTTCATGTTTCTCCATTATGGCTTGTTCTTTTTAGATCTTGCCTGATTCTGAAGCTGTGAAGACATTTCCTGCATTTTGACTACTTTTATAATTTACCTTTCATATTCATGAGAAAAGGAAGAAATCCAATTTCATTTTTTTCCCCAACAGTGAAGTATTTGCCATCCCACCCCAAATCTATAGAGTGATTCAATCTTTTGCAATTGGATTATGACGCCGAATTTCCTAGGTATGTGGGGGTATTTCTGGAATTCTTTGCTGCTTCATTGACACACTTTTGAAAATGTCTGACTTAGCCATGTGTCATGATATTTAGTAAAAAGAATCCTTCCTTTACCCCCATTTTTCAAAATTACCTTAGGTAGTCGCATCTTTTGTATTTCCATTTCCACATACATTTTAATATCAGTTTGTCAAATTACTCCAACATCCTGCTGGAATTTTGATTAGAACTGCATTAAATTCAAGGATCAATGTTGAGGGAAATTAATATCCTTACAATGTTACGTTATTCCATTCATGAATATGGTGTTCATCTTAACCTATTCAGACCTTCTAAAAGGGCCTTTGTAAAAGTTTACTTTTCTCTCTGAATCTCTATTGTATTAATTTTTAGGTCAATCCCCAGACATGTAATTCATTTTTGTTGGTATCAGTTTTATTTTAATTTTGTTGTTGTTGTCACTTGTTTGTTTTGAAGCACTGGGAATCGAACCTAGGACTTTGGGAATTCTGGGCAAACATGGTACCATGAAGCTACACCCCCAGCGGTTTTGTTAGAGTGAGTGAGTGTGTGTGTGTGTGTGTGTGTAGTACATTATCGTTATACATAATATTGGGGTACATTTTGACATAATTATACAAGCAGGGAATAGAATTTGCTGCAATTCAGCCCTCAGTACTCCCCCCTTCCCTCCCCTCCTCCTTCTTCCTGTTCCTTTCCCCTGCTACGGTGTTTCTAGCAGTCTCTGCAGTGCCTGGTCAAAGCGAGTGTTCAATAAGTGGTAGTTATTGTTTTTATTGTAGCTATTATAAAAGGGGAGGGGGAAGCAAAGAGGGAAGGTGTCCAAATATCTCCAGGTACCATTATGATATGCCGGAAATAATACAGGTATCGAGTCAGTCACAAGCGGGGTCTGGTTCCCACTCTACCATTAGCTCTGTGACCTTGAACATATCTCCCAAACCTCTAGGCTTCTACTGGGAGACTAATGCACATCCCACCAGCAATCTGGGTGTGGTGAGAAGAGGCAACGATATCGCAAACTAATAGTGAGGACAGTGACTGACACACAGAAGCACTCAGAATCCAGTTCTCTTTTCTCCCTAGTGAGGGGAGTGTTAGAAAACTGCTGAAACATAGTTAACTTAGCTGGGAACACCGTGTTAGTGAAATAAAAGGGTTTATTGGGGTGCCACATGGGCAAGGGTAGGGAAGGGAAGGGGGGGTAGGGAAGGGATGGAGGGGAATAGGGACAGGCAGGAACAGAGAGCAAGAACAAAAGGCGGCAGGAACAAGAAAAGGGGCGAGTTCAGTCCGGGGCTGGCTTAAATAGAGTAGGGGCCATAAAACCCCCTTGGAGTGAGTCCTTGTCCTATAGGCCAGCAGAGGTCATGGGGGGAGGTAGTGGTAGTGGACAAGGGTCTTGCTGGTCAGGTTTTGGTCACGCTGAGGATCTCGGGAGCCGTAGTTTTTCACAAGGCACCTGGAAAGGTGTGGCCTTCTGCCTGGGAGGCGCGGCCTCTGCCTAGAATCCAACATTCCCCCCTTTTTGATTTCTTAGGAAGTGGGGCGTCGTGTTTCGATCTGGCTGCTTCGGAGCTGAAATGGGGCGACGTGGGGTAGTTTTGGGGGGGGGAGATGTGGGCAGGCAGGTCCAGCTGGAGGGTGAAAAAATTTCCAGGAGGTAGGCGTGGAAAAGATGAATCTGTCCAGGTATGGGATGGGTGAAGTTTCTTTGAAGCCATATGTCGGTGAGGGTGTCAAACCAGGCTTCTGAAGAAAGTCACTGAGGGAGTCAGCCGGAGAGCATGTAGAAATTGTGGGTCTTGCGAGTTTGCAGGTAACACTATTATGGAAGCAACAAAGGGAAAGAAGGTGAGATGGATTATTGTCCATAGGCCTGTGTTCCACCAGGTGGGACTTACGGTGAAGAGGCCAATGGAGAGTGCGAAGCACATCATAATGAGTGTTTGGTGGCAGCATAAGGGCAGGACTCAGCAGGGGTCTCTGGTTGGAAGGTCATTCGTTGGTTTTTAACAGTTGATAGTCCCTGGGAAAAACTGGTTAAAGGTTCAAAACGAGAAAAACAGAAAAGATTATTTTGAGTCAGTATCAGGAACACAAGAGAAATGAATTTTTAGGGGACCAGTGGGAATGGGAGAGCAAGTACACTGAAGTAGTTGTCTTTTGTGGATCTTCAGTTGGTTGATCAGCTGGTTTCAGTCTGGAAATACGAAAGTCTAAGAAGTTCTGAGGTTTCACGAAGTTTAGCAACTGTGGGTGTGCACAGCACAACGTGGAAAGGTCTTGTCCACTTTGGGACAAAGGAGATTGTTCCTGTGTCCTGGGGAAGGGAGAAATATACCCAAGAACCGTGTATTAATGGGAATGAAGCAGTGAGTCTACCTGGGTCAGGGAGGAGAATGAAATCTTGGCACTTTCATATCTGATGTCTGCTGAAGGATAAGAGAGGAGAAGAGAGATCTTTGGGTAAGGGTCCCTGAGTTGGGGAAACTCCGGGTGGAAGGGCTGGTCGCCCAAACATAACCTCAAAAGGGGATAGTAAGGAGGGCTTTTTGGGAGGACTCTGAGCCTAAAGAGGGCGAGGGGAAGTAAGAGTTCTATTACTCTCTACCTTCCCTGAAGACATGGGGTGATACGGGATGTAAAAATGCCGAGGAATGTTAAGGGAAGTAGATATAATTCTGGGTAACTAGTGCAACGAGCACAACTGAATCGGGTTTGATCAGAGGAGGGAGAAAGCTTGGATATAAAAGAATTTTTGCCCATACTTTCGACCGTTAGTAGAAATTGAAAACAAATTTTCTGAGCGACTTTAGAGGGGTGTCAGCCGAGATGGATTAAGAAGTTCCAACGACTAATACAATATTTTGAAAAGCGTCCTTTTCAAAGTAAGTATTAGAGGAGAACCAGGTCTGTGACTCGGTCGTCACGGAGCCAGGCAGACGTGGGATATCGTGAGCCGCTCAAGATATCGGAGGACATGAGCCACCTTGTGCAAGGGTTTTCTGTGTCCTGTCCCGGACAGGAAAGAGAGACTCAAGTCCGGAGTAGGCCAAAGGGCCGGAAAGGAACCTCTGTATCCGTCTCCAGCTGAGAGGCAAATGTTGCCAGAATGACACCAAATTTAATGATATTGCGGTCGAAAAGATGAGCGGAGGCTGAGTCAGGCGATTTCAGAAGGTTTATGCCCTTGGAATGGGATGGAAAAGAGAATGGAAATAGGAGAGGATTGATTGTATGGCAGGGAATGTGGGGGCCTGGGTAGATTGGACTGAAGCCAGAAGAGAAGGAAAAGACAGTGCTGCTTCAGCCTTCATGTTTCCCTGAACTATGGGAGAGTCTCCACTTTGTTGTGAAGGACAATGGGAGATCTCTATTAGTTTGGGCAGAGGAGAGGCTTGCAGGAGTTTAAGCCTGAAGCATCTCTATACAATCATGTTCTGGGGGCTCTGAGGAGACTGGGAGAAGGAAAAACTGGGTGTAAAGAGAAGCAGGACTGGAATGAGGTTGAGGAGCCGAGTGCGAAAGGGCAGGAGAGTTTGAAGGCTCTTATACATTAGTCTTTAAATGGTGAGGAGAGGCAATAGTGACATGAGCACCAAATTTAGCTTTTTAGATTTTTTGTGTAGAAGTAGGTAAGCAGCGGCCAGAGCCCGAAGACAGGGGGCTCATCAACGAACGGTGGGGTCAAAGCACGATGTTTAAAAAGAGTGCAAAGGTAGACGAAGGTGATATTATAAGGGAAATCACGATACCCCTGAGAGGAGAGGAAAGAAAGTTTTGTTTCAAAGAGTGCAAGGGGAGTACTTCCCACGAGCTGTGGAAAGGATGGGATTGCAGAGAAGGTGATATTATAAGGGAATGGGTGGATCTGAGAAAACGTTTCTGCAGAAGATCTGAAGTTTCTAGCTCCCTGTAGGGAGGGGCAATTCCTGAGATGGGTTACCTTGGCAACATGTTGGGGCAGGTTGTTAAGGGTGGAAGAAGGGCTCTGATGGAATCAGCATTTTAATCCCTCAGGGGACAGTTTCCCAACTTCCCAAAATTGGCTCGCTCAAATTGGCTTTCGACCTGACACGATTTATCCACATATGTTGTCTATGAGATTTTGGCTTCACTTTCCTTCTAACCTTAGGAACTCCTTACTACTGTAAGGGAATGGGTCGATGACCGAGTCTGGCTTCTTCAGGCTGAACGGCGGGGCGAAGTGATGGGGGCAGTAGTTTGGAGTTCCTTTTAGAAAGTTAGGTCAGATTGAAGCCTGGGAAGGTTGTAACGTCATCAGGGACGGAAGCTTCTATTGGAGGAACAAAAAACATGAGTACCGAAGAAATGTTGCAGCATCTGAAACGTCAATGTATACCATGAAGATGATAATTTAAAGCTTTAGCATGTATAGAGTTATCGGGAATGTAAACACAACACTTCACTTAGGGCTGAAGTTACCTTTGCTTCTAAAATGTTCAGAAATGGTTGTGCATCTGTTTTAACTGTTACTGGATGTCTAGGATGAAATTTGTCAAACTGACTTCTGTTTTGACCATTGGTAAGAGTCAGCTGTTTCTGATGGGAATCTTGGGGAAACTTGAGAGCAGCTTTTGTGCTCGGTGCCTTCTGTAAGGATGGGTCCAGGTCTTGCTTGACCTTGTGGCTTTCCTCAGAAGCATTAGGGATGTTTCTCCCTTTTTATGGACCCTCCTTTTAGCAAGAGCACTGATTGGCTTTTCCTCTTCCATAGGTCTCTCTCACAACCTCTCTGATCGGGAAGTTATGTGGCCCAGAGATGCAAAGCTCTGTAGAGATGTTTCCTCTTGTCTCACAGGCAGACTCTGGGACAAGAACCAAATACTGGTCTTCTTGGCCCTTTTTGATTAATTTGAAAGTTTTGATCTTAGCCATCCAGTAAGCTAATCTTAAATTGAGAACATTGGGCTTTAATTTATAAACTTACAGTAGCCGGGGTCTGTGGTACCTATCTGTCTTGACGGTTTTTTGAAGGTCAGGTGTTTAAGTTTTGAAGTTGATTTCTGTTAAAGAAAGGCTGAGAGCATTTAGTTGACAAAATATTACAATTAGAACGGATTAAAGAAATTTTGAGAGTATTTAACCTTTTTGGAAAAAAAATGGCAAAATGTTTTTCAAGTTTAGCTCTTAAAGAAAGAACATGATATTTTGAAATAATCGTTGTTTAACCATAGCTATACAATTTTTAATTTCTCTTAAGATTACTTGTTTAAAAGGAAGGAAATTAAAGTTACATTTAACAGTTAGCATTTTAACCTTGTAAATTAATTAGACGTTTCTTGGAAAAAACTTGCGAATTAAGTTTGAAGTTTGAAGGTACCCTCATTTATTGCGCACTTTGGAAGGGGAAGCGAGGAGCTAAAGAGGCAAAGATGATTTTAGCAAGGGATGAAAAGAGCGGATTGATTGAATTTCCCATTCTGAATGGGAACTGAGGGACTGTGTCTTACGTGAATGAGAAAGAGAGAGAGAGAGCAGAGGACAGAGGGAATAAACGGTGAAAGATAAGGCCAGCTGTGCTCGGGCAAGAAGCCAGAGGGAGGGTCGCGCAAGGCAGTGTCTGCTTGGAATGGAATGGCGGGGTCGGAGGATTTAGGGAGAACCAAGCAGGCGGCTCTGGGAGGCTGGGGGGGGTGTGGGTGGAGTTTCGCGGTTGTCACCCTTGCTGCTGCTATAAGGCAGGGCACGGTCCTGGAAGGCAGTCGGAGGGAATCACGTGGGTAGGGATAAGATGGCGGATCAAAGAAGGGCGGAACGTGGAGCGGAAGTGGAGACAGATTTGGGCTGAAGGACATGGCGGATCAGAGGAAGGGGGGAGGGAGCTGAGTCGGGGCTGCACGTGGAGCCTGTTTAGACTTGCTGTGTGCAGCAGCTCGGGCAGCCTCGCTTGGGCAGAGCGCGGGTTTAGCTCCTGAGCACTGTACTGTGGCAGCCGCGTGGCGGGTGGCGGGGGCGGCGGCGGCAGCAGCGCCGGGCAGCCTCACTTGGGGGCGGGTGGGGGGTGCCGGTCACCGTGTGTTGGGGCCGGCCCAGGGCTCGGCGGCGCAGGCGGCCGGGTCGGGCGGCTGGGGCCATTGGTCGGGGGTCGTGGGCGGCGGCCGGGGGGAGCCGCGGGTGCAGCGGCCGGCCGTCAGGCGGGTCTGGGAGGGACACTACGGGAACGGTTGGGGCCGGGAAAATTCTCTCCCAGCGCTGCTGCCGGAGCCATTGGGGACGAAATAAGGGGGGAGGAGGGCGCGGGCCTAATAGAAGTGCGCGAACTTCGCGGGGGGTCAGAGTGGACTGACAGGCAGGAAAAGCTGTTAAAACTTTGTTACTTGCTGCTCTGGGGGCAGAGAGCAAGAACAAAAAACTGGCGAAACATAGTTAACTTAGGGGAACACCGTGTTAGTGAAATAAAAGGGTTTATTGGGGTGCCACATGGGCAACAAGAAGGGGGGGTAGGGAGGGATGGAGGGGGAATAGGGACAGCGGAACAGAGAGCAAGAACAAAAGGCGGCAGGAAACAAGAAAAGGGGCGAGTTCAGTCCGGGGCTGGCTTAAATAGAGTAGGGGCCATAAAAACCCCCTTGGAGTGAGTCCTTGTCCTATAGGCCAGCAGAGGTCATGGGGGGAGGTAGTGGTAGTGGACAAGGGTCTTGCTGGTCAGGTTTTGGTCACGCTGAGGATCTCGGGAGCCGTAGTTTTTCACAAGGCACCTGGAAAGGTGTGGCCTTCTGCCTGGGAGGCGCGGCCTCTGCCTAGAATCCAACAGGGAGAACTTTGTCCAAGGCCATTTTCCTCACAAAACAATCTCCTTTTCTTCATTTAAGATCCACTTCCAAATTTTGCCTGTCCTGGCCAGATGCATTCAGAGAGCAGGAATACAAAAGAAAAGTTAGAGCCGGGCACAGTGGCACAGAACTGTAATCCCAGCAGCTCAAGAGGCTGAGGCAGGAGGATTGTGAGTTCAAAGCCAGCCTCAGCAAATTAGTGAGGGACTTAGCAACTCAGCAGGACCATCTCTAACTTTTTTTGTTTTTGTTTTTTAAAGAAAGAAAAATCTATTCTTCCAAGCATCCCCTTTTCAAAGACCATTGCCTTTTTTTATTTTTTATTTTTGGATACTGGGGATTGAACTCAGGGGCACTCAACCACTGAGCCACACCCCCCAGCCCTATTTTGTATTTATTTAGAGACAGGGTCTCACTGAGTTGTTAAGCACCTCGCCGTTGCTGAGGCTGGCTTTGAACTCATGAACCTCCGGCCTCAGCCTCTGTTGTACCCAATTTTCAGGAAAAAAGTCTCACAAGCCACTCACGTAATAGCCAATGAAGCCTTTATTCTGGCCAGGGCCACCAACTACGTCCAGCACAAAGCAGGATAGTAGAAAATGGCACCAGCTCATAGCAAGGGCAGGGTTTGTAAAGCACAGGGTTAATACACCCTCAGGCCTCAGGTGGAGACAGTTTAAGGGTGGGTTAATGGGCCATCAAGGGTGGGTCAATGGGCCATCAGGTGGAGACAGTCCAAGTCCAGTTTAAGTCTCCTTTGCTTATAACACCTCCAGAGCCGCTGGGATTACAGGTAAGTACCACCGTGCCCAAAAGACCTTTGCCTTTTCATCTCTGGTTGTAAAATCCTTCAGCACTAAGGACCCCAAGGTGACTCCATGCCACCAGCTCCCCTCCAGGTGGCTTATTCAAGCCAATCATGCCAAGCCCATCTCCCTCTGCGGTGATTGGTTCAGGGATGGGCGGGCCCATGCACCTCTGAGCCAATGAGATGCTAGGAGGGACTTGATGAGGACTTCTGGCAAAGGGAATCCCTGAACTTGAACTGAAGCCCACGGAGGCTGTGCTTGCTCATCTTCTGTCAGGGAGGAGCCAGCCTTGGAGGAAGCCCACACCATGGTTGGGCGAGGTTGGTGACAGGCCCAAGGGGCGGACAAACCTGGGTCCCTGATGTCAAGGTTGAAATCCCATTCTCTGGCTACCTTGTAGTCACTAATGCGCTTTTTTTTTTTTTTAATGTAGTCAGTTGGGATTGGAGTGCCCTTTGTTGACAGTGCCGAGTGTTGCAGTAAATTTTGTAAATTTGTCTTTGACGTGAGCCTGAAAATAACAATGCTCAGGAAACGCTTGCTGGCGAACGCGAACTGGAGATGGTAGTGACCCCGGAGTGCAGGAAGTTGCACCGCCCACCTGCTACCGGGTGAGTTTCCCCAGGGGCTTTTAGTGCAGGTGTGGAGGCTTGGTGTTATCTGAAGCTGAGGATCACACAGTAGGCTTAGGTTTGAGTAAACTGGTAAGTGATTCCCTTGCAATAAGAACCTGGGTCTTTTAGCTCCTATTTCAGTACATTTTCTAATATTCTTAGTCTTCACTAGACTCTGAGATCCTTAAGGATGGAAGCTACATCTTCATGTTTTGGTAACTATAATGCCTAGCAGAGTCTGTTTCTTTCTCTCTTTATGCATTTTTTTTTTTTTTTAAATTGGAGCCCAGCGCGGTGGTGCCTGCCTGTAATCCCAGCACCTGGGAGGCTGAGGCAGGAGGATCACAAGTTCAAAGCCAGCCTCAGCCATGGTGAGGCACTCAGCAACTCTGTGAGACCCTGTCTCTAATAAAATACAAAAAAGGGCTGGGGATGTGGCCCAGTGGTCGAGTGCCCCTGAGTTCATCCCCGGTACAAAAAAAAAAAAAAAAAAAAAAGCAATATAATTTTGTTTTCTCCAATGCATATTTGATACAAAACATTTTTTAATCCTTTGAATTTATATGACAATTATGTGGCTTGTTCAGATTTGGGTGTACGAGGATAAAATTCATCTTTTCTGATGAGTTTTCTTTTATTGGAGCAGAAGCTTCTATATAAAACTGGACTCCTAGTTGTCCATTGTTTCCCTTGGATGAAGCTCTGTGACACTATTTAGGTAATTCACACAATTTAATTTGTGTTAATAAGGGTCAGCATTACCATCTGGACTATAAAATCAGGCACCTCTTGAGGAAAAGAAATTACTGGACATCCAAACCCTGACACAACTTTCCTTTTAACAATATTTAATTATGACGTTGAAGGGTCATTTGATTGTTTAACAGTCTGTTTCTCAGAGGTCACCCATGAATGTTAGGAGACTCCTACATTACGACAGGCCTTGCTAGTGGTACTCACGGAAAGACAGGGGGAGTGGCTCCATCTATAGTGTGTTGACAGTGTCCAGGAGGGAAGGTGTCCCATTACAGAGGTGACCGTCCTGCGCGTGTTTTTGCCCCCCCCTTCCCGTGTCCACCTCCAGCCTCCTAGAGAAGAGTGACAGGCAGTGATTCCGTTGGGAAGGTCATCTGCCTGGCAAATTCTTTCAGACCTGGAGGAGGAAGGAGTCCAGCAGAAAAGGCGGACGAGGTGGTTTAGAACTGTCATCCCCGGTGTCCCTGGGAGCCATCTGCACTCAGCGTCTAGATCAGGTTCAAGGTTCTACCTAGTTACGTGGAAGCCATCGGCTCTGCCAGCGTACTGAATTCCGACACAGGGTTGTGGGTTTATCAGTGATGGGCTCCATAAATCCAGTTTGCGTCTTCTGGGGGTTGCACTTGGGAAGCTGTTTGATACCTTGAAGGTCCTTATCCAGCTCTGGCCTTGAATCTCAAGAAGGCCTGCAGCACTTCAGACTCGAGAGTCTGAACATCGCCGCGGTGGAGCCCTTCATGGGGGCTGGACGCCCTTCCAATGACAGTCCTTAATGCTTAGCCGAGGAGTCCCTTCCCACCAGGCTCCGACATTCTTAGAAGGAGTCCTGGGGTCATGGCAGTGGCTGTATTTGTCACTGGCTGTTTCTGTCGCCTAGTGTCACTTTGGTAAACTGTCCCAACTGTGCTGCTTGGCTCTGATGGTGCCTCCGACTGTGTCATTCCAACCTCTGGCTTCAGAGTTGGCTCTGCAATCCAAGTTGGTTAATTCAAGCTGTTTTTCTGGGAGTCTGAGTCTTGCCCGGAGCTGCACACTGGTGGCAGGTGAGTTATACAGCTGTTTAATTTCCAGGGTATCGATGTGATTCAAACTCTTAGGTTCTCTTCATTTCTGTGACCTTCCAAATACTCCTTCTGTAAATATTAGTTCTGTCTTGAGAGTGTTCTTGTAGATTGCTGTCGCTCGCTTTTAAATACTTCCAAGTTACCCAAATGTAGATAGCACACAATAGTGCATTTTGTTATTTTTATTTTCCAAAATGGAGATACCTTTGCTGAATCTTCTAATAATAATGATGTTGATGATAAAAATATTTTCTCATTAATCATATCTTCCTATTGGCAGAGAGAAAGAGTAGCTAATGTTATTGAGCACTTACTGTTTGCTGAGCTCAGTCTTAGGAGACAATGTAGACACTCAAAGCTTGGGCTTTGCTTGGGTTCAAATCCTGGCTCTATCAGTTCCTGGCTGTGTGACACTGAGTAAGTTACTCAACCTCTCTGAATGTTAGTGCTTCCATTTGTAAGATAGAAATAATAATAGTAATTTATAAGGCTTTTGTGCAGCTTAAATGACATACATTTAAAACCTACCTGGAATATGATAAATACTCAATACATGTCAACCCCTTATTACATGTTTTGACTGAAAAAGAAATGGGATGTCATTGGACTGATGTAATTTTCCTAAGGCCACACAGTTGGGGGACAGTGTGAGCTGAGATTAAGTAGAATTGTGCTTATAAATTACCTCGTGCAGACAGAATGCTCTTTATTATTTTATTTTTTGGTGCTGGGATGGAACCCAGGGCTTCACACATGCTAGGCAAGTGCTTTACCAGTGAGCTACAACCCCAGTCCCAGAATGCTCTTTAAATTGTGGCTGTAATTATTCTTTTAAATAATTTTATCAGTCCAGATTTGGGAGGCAAGTGGAAGGAAACAGTCCCTGGGAAAAATTGAAAGCAGTTTTTAGGCTCCCTCTCCTTCCTCTGCCAAGACCTTACCCGCATTCTTTCCCTCCTCCCCTCAGAGTCCCTGATGGGTCCCTGCCAGATAATCCTGCTGCTTTGCTAAGAGATAACTGAGCTATTAGCTGGTGTTTAAGATAAAGCCCTTCCTAGAGCCTTTGCATTTCGGGGGGGAGAGGATTTTCAGATTCCCTCATTCAAAGCATTTATGGGACATTGCTATCCCCTCTGGGGAGACCCTGAAGATGTCTCTTTGGGGTCTCAACATCTTGCTTCAGAGAACAGTATGGCGGAACAACACTTCCCACGTTTCATTTCCGTCGTGGGCTCAGGGCATGTGTGGTTGCCATGGTTGGGGGAAGGAGCAGGTCAAGGGCAGACACTTACAGAATTAGTATATTGGAATGCAAGGGTGTATGTATGTGCACAGGCACGCGCGCACAATAAATAATTTATTAGGTGTCAGCTGGTGTCATTTGGTATTATATTACTGCCTATTATTAAATTCTGCTTTCACAGTAGTTCTGAAAGTTCTGCATTCATTTCTCCATTTTAGGTTAGGAAATTGGGACTCTAGTGAGTATTGGGGCTTTGCTGTTTTTCCTTATCTAACATCCTCAACCTGGTTCCTCAGCTCTAGTGGGGCTGATCTTCCATTGGCTCTTGTGCCTAAAAGAACCATCCAATTGGAATACGCCACCCCTTTGGCCACTGTGATTGGCTGAGAGATAGACTTAAGAAACCAATGAGAGACGGACTCGGGACATTTGCAGGAGATGCAACGCATGTGAGGAGGAGCCATGGGTCATCGTTTCCAACTGGAAATAAAACCAACACCAAGGAGAGAGGGGTGGCAAAAGAAAGAAAGGTTCCAGTTGTTTTCATCTGAGCCTCTGATTCGGACATGCCTGAGAAGCCCGAATATCCCTGGACTTTTCAGTTTGTGAATAAGAAGATCCTCTTCTAGTTTTTGCTCTGGGGTTTCTGTCGCTTGCAATGGAAAGAACCCTGATGAATACAGACTCGGAAAGTACTCTAGACTGTTGTGTCCTCCTGTAAATCATGCTAAATCCCAACCCACAGGAGATGGTATTCGGAGGTGGGGCCTTTGGGATGAAATTAGGTTGAGATGGGGTCATGCGGGTGGGGTCCAAAAGATGGATCAGTGCCCTTCTAGGAAAAGCAAGGGACCAGAACTTTCCCTCTCTCTGCTATGTGAGGACACAGTGAGAAGGTTGCGAGCTGCAAGCCAGGAAGCAGGCTCCCACCAGGAACCCAAGCTACAGCACTGTCATCTCAGGTTGCCACTTTCCCTAATTGCAAGAAATAAACGTCCGATCTTTAAGCCGCCAGTATGTGGCATTTTGCTGTGGCAGCCTGAGGACTCTAAACAGAGGAGATGAGTGTCTTGGGAAATGTCACACAGCTGGTGATCAGGGGAACTGAGATTTGAACTTGGGGGCTCACTGACTCTGAAGTCCATAATGCTTCTGTGGAAGAGTGAGCTTTGATGGGAGGAGGATGGAAGAGGCAGATGCCACTTGAGGTTCAGCTTGGAGAAGGAACACTGGATTTTTAGGGTGATCTCCAGTAGGACCAGAGCGCAGGGGAGGTGGAGAGAAATGGGTAGCCTTCAAAGTATAACCTCGTGTACTTCACCGGGAGAGTCCAGCCTTGTGTGAACGGAGGTTGCCAAACTAAATGAAAATTCCCCTTCTTCTTGCTGACTACGTGGGAGGCACCATGCTAATCTGATGGTGAGCATCGTCTCGTTCCATTATCCAAGATCCTCAGAATTTGATACTATTATCTCTGACGAGCTGAGGGCCCCGAGGTTCAGAGAGGTTGTATGACTTCTCCAGAGTCACAGAGTCAGTGGAGTATCTGGGACAAGACCTCTTATAGATTGACTTGTGTTCTCCCCGAATTTACTTAGAAACCCTAATCCCCAAGGTAACTCCATCTGGAGCTGAATCTTCAGGGAGGTATTAAAGGCTCAATGGAGTCATCAGGGTGGGGCCCTACTCCAATAGGACTGGTAACCTTATAAGAAGAGACACTATAGTGCTCGCTCCCCCCCCACCTCACATGCACAGAGCAGGTGAGCACACAATGGGAATGTGGGCAACTGCAAGCCAGGAAGAGAGGCCATATTGGAACCCAAATTTTCCAGCACCTTGATCTTGGGCTTCTTGTCTCTGGACGTGTGAGATAGTAAGTTTCTGGTTTTTTTTTTTTTTGTTTTGTTTTTGTTTTTGTTTTTGTACTGGGGATTGAACTCAGGGGCCACATCCCTAGCCCTATTCTGTATTTTATTTATAGACAGGGTCTCCCTGGGTTGCTTAGTGCCTCAACTTTGCTGAGGCTGGCCTTGAACTCGTGATCTTCTTGCCTCAGCCTCCCGAGCTGCTGGGATTATAGGTGTGCATCACCGCACCCAGCTAAGATTCTGTGTTTTAAATCACTCAGGTTGTGGGGTTTTGTCATGGCAGCCTGAGGAGGCTGGCACAAACCCCAGCCTGCCTGCGTCCACATCTCATCTCCTTAACCAGCCTGCGTGGTTGCCAACGTCTTCCTACGGTGCCTACAACTTTAACATAAAAAAAAAAAAAAAAGAAAGACCTTAGAGACACTTGTCTGAGGGCGGGGGCTCTTTAACTGGACTGGAATTAATTCTAAAGTTGTACAGCTAGAAGGATAAGTGCAGGGTCTTGTCTACTTGACTGGATGCTTCTGGAACCTTCCGGCAGGTGCCGACTCATGTTTTCAGCTCTGCCATCCTTCCTGTCCCATGGGCTGGAATCCAAAACAGCCCAGTCTGGTCAAGGAAAGACAATAAGACTCTCCACTCAGAAAGGGACAGCTTTATTTCTGTCTAAAAGGCCACAGTGGGGACCTCAGGAGCAGCTCTCTCTGCAGGAAGAGGGAGGGGCCGTGGGGCGATGGCTCAGTTCCTTGCAACCCAGCGACAGACTGATGGACACACACAGCGGCAGACCCAGAGCTTCATCTTTCTCCAAGTCTCCCCCAGAGAAGAAGCCTTTATCCCGTCGACACGTCCTGAAAATGGAATTAAGACATGGCAGGGAGCCCTGCTGCCGGGTGTGAGGGTGACGAGTGACGTTTGCTGTCTTTGCTCTTGTGCAGGGGCCAGGAAGCGGGTGCCAAAACCCAGCGTGGAGTCCTCGCGGTGCCACCGAGGGGCAGCATAGCACTCTGCCTGCGTCTCTCTTGCCTCGATAGCTGTGTGGATTGGCAAGAGGTCTGTGCCACCTGGGCCTAGTCACAAGTTCAAGGTCGTTCTGTTCCCACTAACTCCCTTTGTGGCCTGAAGAAACAACACTCTAAAAACGTGGAGAACCTCATTTTTTTCCCCAAGAAACTCCTGCACGGGAGCCTTATATTTTTCCCTTTGAAAGTGTCAACCGAGATTCCTATTTAATTCTGGAAGTTATAGGTGGGGGCCAAGCATGCTTCAGTACTCTGTCATGGTGCGGATGGGACGTGCCCTGTGTAACTGTGATGAGGATGAATCTAGATATTTGAATCAGGGCCTCGTGACCTTGGGCACATGCATTGGACTCACCTGGGGAGATCTTAGGTAGTGCTGGCCCTGCTCTGTGACCTCTCCATTTCATATGCCATCTGCCATGTCGTGACTCAGATAAGGAGTCTTCTTGCCGGAGGCCAAAATCATGGGGTCATACAGACTTAGACTTCCAGCCTCCAAAACTGTGAGCTAAACAACCTTCTTTTCTTTATAAGTTACCTAGCCTCAGCTATTTTGTTAAAACAACATAAAATGGACGAATACACCCTTCAACGACTTAAAAAAGATAGATGGCATTTATGCTGTATAGATAAGATGTATTAACTGTATTATCTTGGACAAATTATTTGGCCTCTTTAACAAAGTCTCCTCAGTTTCTTCTTTTCTTCCTCCCTCCCTCCCTTCCTTCCTATTCATACAATTTGGATGATAGGAACTTCTAACTCACAGGGTTATTGGGAGGATCAAATTAGGCAAATTAATGTGCCAGACAGAGAGTAAGCATTTAATAAATATTGGCCGTTATTATTGTCACTGCATTTTTATTACTGATTTTCAAAACTCACTGGTGGCAGATAATAGAACCTAGTTTCATTTAAACGGGTCACATTTGCCAATCCATGCAACCAAATCAGTGAAAGGCTTGGGGTGGGTCTGACCGTTGGACAACTAGGCCCAGGGACTCAACCTCCAGTGCTGGGGATTGAACCCAGGCCTAGTGCATGCAAGGCAAGGACTCTACCAACTGAGCTATATCCCCAGCCCATCATCCATGTTTTCTCGATCTCTCTCCTTTCTGCTTCTCTCTCTCTCACATCATCCCCAGGTTTTGGAGCCAGCTTTTCTGGAAGAGGCATTGCTCCGGGATGACCTGGTGCACAGCCTATGACCAGCTAGGAAAAGGAGCTTTTGCCACCAGTTTGTTTCCACTGGACAACAGCCCGAGGAAGGACTCTGGTTGTCTAGATTCATGTCATCTGCTCACGATGGGCCTGAACACTGTGGCCAGGGAGGTGGGTCTCCTTCAAGGCAGCGTGGCAGAACTAGGTGCAGAGAAGTGAAAAAAAAAAAATAAATAAAATAAAAGCCACTCCACTGAAGAAAAGCCAGTCCTAATAATCATGACCGCATCCATCCAACAAATAGTATTGCGTATCTACAATGGGCCAGATGTGGCTCTAGATAATGCTTTAGAAGATGAGAAATGGACATCGTATTTTAAAATAATATTGACGTATAGTTTCCTACAGTCAAATCCACCCTTTTATGGGGATGTAATTCAGATACAGTAAAATCCACCCTTTTTTAAGATACATAATATTTCATGCCTTTTGGTGCCATTGTAAATGGTAGTAAAACTTGAAATCGGGAAGTATTAGGTCTCCAACTTTGTTCTTTTGTGAATTTAGACAAACACATAATCTATGTATCCACCACCACAGTCAGGATATAGGATATTTCCTGCTCTCCTTCACTTGTCTCTATAGTCACCCCCTTTCTCGACCCACTGTCCCTGCGACCCCTGAGCTGATTTCCGTCTCCATAGTTGACCTTTTCAGAATGTCCCTTAAATGGAATCTTCTAGCACGTGGTCTTCTCTCAGTTGGCATGCGAGACTCACGCGAGTTTCTGAGTGATGGTCCACCGTACGGGTGTGCCCGTCTGTTCACCCATTTACCAGCTGAGGGACACTTAGGGTGTCTCCAAGTTTGGGGTGTTTATGAAAAAGTTGCCAAAAGATGTGTGCGCAGAATTTTGTGCAGACATTTTTATGTTGTTGGGTGAGTGTCGAGCAGGGGGGTTGCTGCATTGTGTGACAAGCGTGTATTACACACGATCAGATCTCTCTCACAGTGTCTGAGAGTGACTGCGGGTTCCTTCCTTACCAACACGTGGTATTGTTGGTGTCTAGAAAAACCCATCCCCATAGCTGGGTGGTGACGCCCCCCCTGTGGTTTCACTCTATGACTGATTATGCTGAGCTTGTTTGGGCTGCTAATTGGCCACGCACCTACTTTTCTTCAGTAAAGTATCTGTTTGAATTTTTTCCCCCTGAGTTGCTTATTTCTTATTATCAGGTTTTGAATATTTTAAATATATTTTGGATGTAAATCCAAAAATCATGTATGTGCTTGCTTGCTTTCTTTCTCTCTCTCTCTTTCTCCCTTCCTCCCTCCCTCCCTTCCTTTCGTTACTAGGGATTGAACTTGGGGACACTTGACTACTGATCTACACCCCCAGCCCTATTTTGTATTTTATTTAGAGACAGGGGCTCACTGAGTTGCTTAGCGCCTTGCTGTTGCTGAGGTTGGCTTTGAACTCATGATCCTCCTGTAAAATTTGAAAACAGGAAGTACAAATCCCCCAACATTCTTCTTTTTCAAAGTTATTTTTGGCTCTTCTGGGTTCTTTGCTTTTTTATATACATTTTAGTATCAGCTTTCTGAAAAAAAATTCTGTGGTGTGTGAATGTATGAATATGTAACCATGAATCCTACTACTACTGCCATAATTATACTATGTACAATTATGATGCACCAATAAAAAGATTTTTAAAAGTATGCTGGGATTCTGATAGGAATCATGTTGCTACAGAACAACTTGGAGACAATTGCTCTTTTTTGAAATTTTTTTTTTTTTTTTAGTTGTAGGTGGACACAGTACCTTTTATTTTATTTATGTGGTGCTCAGGATTGAACCCAGGGCCTCACACATGTGAGACAAGCGCTCTACCACTGAGCCATAGTCCTAGCCCCTAATTGCTCTTTTTTTTTAAAAAAATTATTTTTCTTGCATCTTCTTTTATTTATTTATTTATTTATTTATTTAGGTACTGGGGATTGAACTCAGGGCCACTCTACCACTGGGCCACATCCCCCGCCCTTTTTTGTGTTTTATTAGAGACAGGGTCTCGCTGAGTTGCTAAGTGCCTTGCCATTGCTGAGGCTGGCTTTGAACTCACGATCCTCCTGCCTCAGCCTCCCAAGTTCTGGGATTACAGGCGTGTGCCACCGTGCCTGGCCGAATTGCTCTTCTAATAATTATGAATCTTTCAATCCATGAACATGGAATGTCTTGGCATTTGTTTAGTACCTTTCACATTTTCATCTGCTATTTTTTTTTGTAGTTTTCAGTGTACAAGTTGTGCATTCCTGTTGTTAAATTTATTCCTAAATATTTGTTATTTTTGATGCAATTGTGAATGGGATTGTCTTCTTCATTTTTTTTTGATTTTTTTTTTGGGTTGGTATACAGTATACAATTGGTTTTTGCATTCTGATCTTTTATTTCTTATTGAGTGGGTTTTGTAAGCTTGTGTTTCTTGAGGAATTGGTGCAGTTTATGTAAGTTCTTGAATGTATTGACATAAAGTTGTTGATAATATTCCCTTGTTATCATCTGAATGTCTGCAGTATTTGTAATGGTGTCACCTCATGAATTCTTTTTTAAAAAGTAATTTATTCATTTAATATGGTGCTGAGAATCGAGCCCAGGGCCTCACACTTCCTCAGCAGGTGCTCTAACACTGAGCCCCAACCCGGCCCCTTGAATTCTTGATAAAGTTAATTTATGTCCTCTCTCCTTTTCTCTTGATCAGTCTGACTAAGGGCTTATTAAGTTCATTGATCTTTCTAAAGGACTGACTTTTGGTTTTATTGATTTTTCTCTAGTATTTTTCCACTTTATGGATTTGCTATTTTTATTTTTTTGTTCTTTCTGCTAACCTTGAGTTTTAGTTTATTTTTCTTTTCCTGCTGTTTTTTTAAGGTAGGCGTTTAGGTCATGATTTGAGATCTTTCTTGCTTTTCAACATAAGAATTTGATGCTATAGTGTTCCCTTGAAGCACTGTTTTATTGATGGCCCCTCAACATTAGCTTTTAAAGCTCTTTTGTGTGTACATATGCATTTTGGATGGTTAAACCTTCCTGGTAAATTGATTCATTTAGTCATTATGCAAAGTCTTTCTGACTATATTTCTCATCCTGACATCTACTTTCATATTAGTCTTTTAAAACTATTAATTAACATGTGGTTTTAAACAGTGTTCGCATTGTGTGTATTTTTTCATCCTTTTACGTTTAAACTACCTATTGCCTTATGTTTAGAGTGGGTTCCTTATAGGCGACCATAGTTTGGTCTTGCTTTGTAAAAACTGATCTCTTGTCTTTTAGTGTGTGTATTTAGACCATTTACGCTTAATGTCATTATTAATGTAGTCGATTAAAATAAAACATCTTACTAGTTGTGAGTTTTTTTCCTGATTTCTTTCTATTAAACATGGGTCTCTTGGAAATTCTCCACGTGGTTATCTGTCAACCTGTGGCAAACAAAGGGGAGGAGTGTTTTCCATTCCTGGAGCATGGCGGTGCCAGTCCGGCCTCCTGTAGGGGTGAGCTCTGCCCACTTACTGCCCTCTTACCCAGGCCTCGAGTCCAGAAGCAGCAATGTGGCAGCCTGGGCAGATGGCCAGTTACTCCACAGAACCCGCAGTGAGTGCCCCCCACTAGTGTGGTAGAGGCAGTTGTGACACTTCTAGAGTGTAGAGAAGGAAGTCGAAGATCAGAGAGACCAAGTGACTTAACCAAGATCACGGAGCAGCAGAGCCACGATCTGGGTCCAGGTCTGTCTACATTCAGGGTTTAAAGTCTTACTCACCATCTGGAAAGTCTATAGATAAATAATTTGAGCCTATACACTAATTATCTTAATCCAAATTGTTATCAATATGTACATTGAAAGATATAATGAATGTTTCCACTTTGTGAGGGTCATTTCCTTTAAAGTAAGTTAATAAGAGCTTGCTATTACCTGCTGGAATGGCTATGATAAAAAAGAAGAAAGCTAACAGGTGCTGGTTACATTGTGGAGAAATCCAAACAACAGTTGGTAGGAACGTAAATCATGGACGTATGGAAAACAGCATGGAGGTTCCTAAAAACAGAGAAACCGAAAAGCCAAACAAGCTGTTTTGCACTGTGGGGCACACCTGTAATTTCAACAACTTGAGAGGCTGAGACAGGAGGATCACAAGTTTGAGGCCAGCCTCAGCAACTTAGTGAGACCCTTTCTCAACAAACGAAAAGGACTGGGGATGTGGTTCAGTGGTTACGCACCTCTGGCTTCTGTCCCTGGTACCAAAACACAAAAACAGAAACAAACTACCTTGTGATCTGGCAATCTGCTACCGGCTACGTACCCAAAGGAAATGAAATCAGTATGTCAAGGAGACACCTGCAGTCCATGTTCTCTGTACCATTATTCACAAAAGATATGGAATCACCCAAGATGTCCAGGAATGGATGACTGCGTGAAGAAAATGTGGTGAAGACGCATAAGGGAATAGTATTTGGCCTTAAAAAAGAAAGAACTCTGTCATGGGTGGCCCCGGAGGAGATTGCATTAAGTGAAATAAGCCAGAAAGACCAAGACCCACATGACTTCCCTTACATGCAAAATCTATAAAAATGGAACTTGGAAGCAGAGAGCAGAGTGGTGGTTACCTGGGAGGTGGGGCTGGTTATGGAGGAGGTGTAGCTAAAGAACACAAGACTTCAGCCAAGTCCAAGAGACGCGTCGTACAATTTGGCGAGAGCAGTCAGTAACAGTGCGTTCTTGAAACACTAGAGTAGATTTTAAGTGTTGGCACCGCAGAGCCCAGATAATTACGTGAGGTAATGTATATGCTAATTAGCTCGGCTTAGCCGTGGCCCAACGCGGGGGCTTCACAACTTCGTGTTGTGTGTGATAAACAGGGACCGCTTCATTTTTCAATTAAAAAAAATAATTAATTCAATTAAGAAAGAACTTGACATTAGTTTGCTTGCCTTCATTAGAAGTCCGGTAATTTAAGAGGGACAAGGGGATGGGATGGAGTTGACGACTCTATCAACTGGTCCTGGGAATTGGCCCAGGGACGCGTCTGCCGATTTGCCCGTTTCTCGGGTTTGTAGAGCGGGCTGCGGACGAGGGCTTCTGCAGAGGGAGGCGCTCTCTCCACGAAGGGAACGGCGGTGACGCTGAGTGATTGTGACATCTGCTAACTGGATAAGTACACCGACACCCACCAGCTCATCGCTGTACCCTGTGGACGTTTCTTTGAGCCAATCCTTGATCAAATAATGAACCCGCTGCAGAAATAAATTATGGGGAAGCACCTCCATTGCTACTTCTCTAATTCAGAAAAATCAAGCTTTTTTTTCCCCCTCTGTTCTAGGCTGTTTCTTGTCATGCATAATATAGCAAATTAATTAGCGGGTCTGGAGGCATTTTGATAATACAATTTCTCCCTCTTGCTTGAGGTGAATTATGTTCATGCTTCAGTCACTTGGATATTATTCTTCCATGTTGGAAGGAATTATGTTATCAGGTGATGATTATATTGCACACTATCTGATTCTAATTAAACCAGAAAACGGCAGCTTTGTAACAGAGCAGAATGTGTCACGGTCTGCCTTCTCCACCCCTGGCTGCTCTGTCCCATTTGTAAAGCTTTCTGAGCCGTGCTGTGTCTCTGAAGCAGACCTCGTCTTTTTCGGCTTCAGTCCACACCGTCTTGGACCTGCTTCATCTACGATGTAATTTTATTTATTTATTTATTTTTGGTACCAGATATTAAACTCAGGGACACTCAACCACTGAGCCACCTCCCCAGTCCTATTTTGTATTTCATTTAAACAGACAGGGTCTCACTGAGTTGCTTAGGGGCCTCACTTGTGCGGAGGCTGGCTTTGAACTCTCAATCCTCCTGCCTCAGCCTCCCGAGCTGCTGGGATTCCAGGCATGTGCCGCCGTACCCGGCCTAAGATGTGATTTGTATAAACAGAGTCTGGGAAAGACCATGACCATGCTTGCCTTTTAAATTGGAAGCATGACGTTCAGTAGTGATGGTGACTATTTCAGGTGACATCGAAGGAGACGATGTCGTTTGGTCAAAATTGTTTGCATAACGTGAATTAAAAAAATAAAAAAAAGAGCTCCTTGTTTGAAAGAAGAGAAACCAAAGTTTGGGGCATGGAAGGAAGAACCAGATTAGGAGATGAAAGGGGAGGGATGCGAGCAGGGGTCCTCGGGATCGGAGGTTGAATTCCGGCTCTCCCCTCGTGGGCTGCCATTTCTCTTGCCTTGCACAATAATAAGCAGGTCAGTGGCTGGGGTCTCACTCCAGCCCCCCTCCTCCTCCCCCTCCTCCTCCTCCTCCTCCTCCTCCTTTTTTTTTTTTTTGGTACCGGGGATTGAACTCAGGGGCACTCGACCACTGGGCCTCATCCCCAGCCCTTTTTTGTATTTTATTTAGAGACAGGGTCTCACTGAGTTGCTAAGTGCCTCGCCATTGCTGAGGCTGGCTTTGAACCTGCGATCCTCCTGCCTCAGCCTCCCAAGTGCTGGGATTACCGGCGTGCGCCACCGCGCCCAGCAGCCCTCCTCCTTCTGCACCATACTGAATGCAGACCCCCGGATCCGCTGGGTGGAGAGGGAGGGAGAGTCCCACAGGACACCAGTTAGAGCAGGTCACTGGGTATCAGAGTCTCTCCTCTCATGAGGATGAAGATGTCCTTTGGAGTCAGCCTCCACTCACCTCCCATGAACCTCAGGGACACGGATGGCAGAGAGGTTTGTAAAGCCCCAGACAGCTCCGAGGTGAAACGGGCAAATTAAAGGCACTTTTAGGGTTGGCTGGAGCAAGGAACTGAACAGCTGCCTCGCCACTTTAAGCTGAGAAAGGCCAAGTGCAGGGTGGTCTTTTGTCTCTGCTCCACAGGGGTAAAGACGGGAAAGCTAATTGCTGAATGGGACTTTGTCCTGCTGGGATAACAGTCCTCCAACCACAGGCCTGGTCATTTTTCAGACTGTTTTTCTTTTGGAGACGCAGACTCCTACCTGGCAGAAAAGAACTGTGTCGCTCAGGCTGGCTTTGCCAGCGGATTTCCCCGTTGATCTTCCGTGGAGGCTGCTTGTCCTCCATCACCTGGTCCGTGTGAAAATCCCCCTGAGGGCCTGAATTTGCTCAGGGGGAAGATAGGCTTTTTAGTAACTTCTAGGCTGGAGAAATCACAGGGATGGGTTTCTTCTTCTTCTTTTTACTGGTAGGACTCAGACAGCAGAAGAGAAACTATGTTTTCTTTGCAGAATTTCTCCTACACAAAGAGGCGAGGCCAAGCAAGGGTCAGAGATACGTAACACGTACTTACTGAGCAACTACTATGTCCCTGGTCCTATCCTCCCTGCTGGGGAGAGCAAAGGCTCCAGCCCTGGAGAATCGGCATTTAACAGGGTGTGGTAGGAAGAGCCCTGCAGTGGGGCACCTGGTTCTGGTGTGTTACTAGTTTACAGTTTGACGAGGAAGGCACCCATTACGCAGCCTAACAAGGAAAGTACAGTTGGGGACCGTGGCGCAGGCCTGTCATCCCAGCCACGTGGGAGGACGAGGCAGGAGGACCACAAGTTGAAGGCCAGTCTGGGCAACTTAGTGAGACCCTGTCTTAAAATAAGACTTTTAAAAAAAATCCTAGGGGCAGAGCTCAGTGGTAGAGGGCTTGCCTGGTAGGTGAAGCCCTGGATTCCATCCTCAGTACTGCAAAAAAAGAAAGAAAGTAAAAAAGGAAAGTATATAATATATTAGTGATGATTCAATGAAGAAAATTAAGTGAGGGAGAAAGATCAGATAAAGGCGAGAGGGAGGGGGGAGGAGGGGGAGGGGGAGGGGCAGAGGAGCTCCTATTTTAAGTAGGACAGTGAGCCGGGTGGAAATCTTCGGGAAGCACATTCCAGGAAGCAGGACCAGCAAGTGCGGAGTCCTCGAGGGTGTTGCTGATGTGCTTGAGGAAGGACAAGGGGCCAGGTGTGGCTGGACCAGAAGGAGGGAAAGGTTGGGTGGTGGGAAATGGGTCACCTGAAGTGGCTGCCGTTTCTTTAACTGATGGCTGCTGGCAAGAAGGGAAGGAGAGTGGTTTGAGTTATTCAACCAGCAGGGACTTTTTATGAACATAGCATCAGATCTGTGCTCTCCTGGACCCAAGGTCATGAAGGATGACCCTGCCTTCAAGGACCAAGCAGGCTAGTTCAAGACTGAATATCAGATCACATGGAAACTTAGAGAACAATGAGGCCAAAGTGTGATGCACATGGAGTTTAAGGGAGGGAAAATTCTAGAGCATTGGAGGAAAGAAAGGGCTCTGAAGACAGGCTGCCTGAGTATGAATCACAGCATATAATATTTGTATGAAACTCATGTTTCTGCTGGGAAATTGAGAGCTCAGAGACGTGTAGTGATTTGCTAGAGGTCACACAGCAAGTAAGGCAGATTTGGGAATTTAGGGAATTCCCAATATATTATCCTATCTTCTCTTTGATGGTGCTAGTAGGGTTTGGATGAGACTCCGCTTTTTGGTCCTGGGGTATCATAAGGAAGAAGAATCCAGAAGGTGACAAATAAAGGGATAATCGCTGTGCATTTGCTAGTAGTGTATTGAGCTCTGGCCCCTTATGCCCTTAGGATCTCAGGAGCAGAGACTGGGTTCTTGCCTGACTTGAGAAGGAAGATCTGATCGTGGTGGTATGGTCAACATAGAATTCCATTGCACTTCCCACATGAAGAGAATGGATTTTTTTTTCTTCATGATAAAAGCTGACTCTTTGACTTAAGAACAAGAAAATTCTTAAATTCCTCCACTGGGGTAGATGTTTTGGGCAGCAGGAAGAAGCCCAAAGACACGCCCACCAGGAGGTGGAGCTGGGTGGGCATGTGCAGGGTGAGCTCCACCTGAGCCGTAGGACGCAGGGAGCTGATCTCAGGGGCCAAGTCGTGAATTCCCAGGGCTCAGGGGTTAGAGCCCTTGACACTAACCTTAAGGAAGGTGACGTTTTCTGACATGCATTTCATGTGTGGAAAATCCCCCAGGACATTCAAATTCCTACCTCTTCTTGGAGTCCACGAGTAGTTGGTCTGTCCATGATCTTCACTGGGCGTGGTTGAATTTGCGGAGCGCTGTCCAAGGTGCTGAACGAAGAGGGGGACCAAGGTAGCGTTACAGGACTCCTGAAGCTTCTAGTTTACAGAACAGCAAAACAACAGGTGCCTTTCAGATGTTTGTACAGGCATCCATGGCTTGATAAAGACTAGGCATGGATTTTATTTTATTTTAAAATTCTTCTTTGCAATACAAGGGGTTGAACCCAGGGCCTCATGCATGCTAGGCAAGTGCTTTACCACTGAGCTACATCCCCAGCTCAAGGCATGACTTTTAAAGAAGACTGTCTCAATTCTGCCATTGTATTGTTGGCTAAATCAATCTTCTCAGTCAATGCACCAGCATTTCCTTCTGGGGCTTTGGGGTAAGGATAGATTTTCCCTTGTTGTCCATAGATGGATTTTTTTTTTGTACTGGGGATTAAACTCAGGGGCACTTGACCACTGTGCCACATGCCCAGACTTCTTTTGTATTTTATTTAGAGACAGGGTCTCACTGAGTTCCCTAGTGCCTCACCATTGCTGAGGCTGGCTTTGAACTCATGATCCTCCTGCCTCAGCCTCCCAAGTGCTGGGATTACAGGTGTGTGCCACCACACCTGGTCATACATCGAATATTTTCAACAACTCCATCAATACTGTTTTGGCTTTTCATCTAGGTTAGGCAAAAAAATGATCTCCATTATTTTGGATTTTATTTCTTTGTCTAATTGGAGCTGTTGAATGACTTTTATATAGACTAAATTAAATTCTTTTTCCTCAAAAAGATTGTAAAATTTTGTGGCCCAGGTAACATGCTATGAACATGGCCTCATACAACTTTTTGATTGAACTTCTCTGAACTTTATTGAAGGTATTATTATTGTTATTATTATTTACTGTAAGATAAATTCCAATGTTGAAAAAAAAGAAGCACATGGAGAAAAATCACATCAAATTTTCAGAAATAGCTTTAACTTATCAGAAGAAAATGAAATATAACTTTTATACCACGCTACTGAAATAAATAGAAACTAAAACAAAATAGACATAAAACCAAACTACAGCTACTTGTGATTCCTATACCAGGAAGATGATGAATTTGATCAAGAACAAGAACTGAAATTTACCAATGTTGTTGACTTCAGCCATTTTCCTCTCATGATTTGAATGCCAACTATTTTTAATGCTCTAGAAGTTGAATTTTCTCACTTTATCCATGTATTAGTAAGTGGAAATATCCTTTTCTTGAGATAAATTATCCCTCTCCTTTAATGAAAAAGTTAGTGGTTTCGCTCATTATTCCAGGATAGGGCGGCCTGAATGCCTCTGTTGATACGTGTTGATTAAAAATGCTTTTCCCTACTGCTGGTTGGTTAACACAGACCCTTGGTTATCAAACTCAGAATGCTATTTAAAAACTTTTTCAAAATTCACAAGACCCTTGATTACATCATTTATATTTTTGGTAACAACAATTTTCTCTTTACTCTTTTGGAAAGACTAAAACTGAAGTTTCGAAGACTAATTTTGGTTTTCAGGGCTGCTGCTTACCTTGGGTTTGAATGCTAAATTGGCCCTTATTGCTTATATGAACTTGAGCAAATTTGAATTTATAAGAGACTCAGTTTCATCATCTGTAAATTGGGAATAGTAATAAAATCTCCCTTAGAGGCTATTATCAAAATTAGCTAAAATCATGCATGCAAAAAATGCTTAGCTTATTTAATCTCCAGGATATATAAAGAACTAAAAAAAAACTTCACTCCAAAAAAACCCAAAAATACAACAACAACAACAACACCTCTCCCCCCATTAAAGCAAATAACTCAGTCAGTGAACAGGCAAAGGAACTGAACAGGTATTTTACAGAAGAAAATACAAATGGTCAACAAATATATGAAAAAAATGTTCAACATCTCTAGAAATTAGACAAATGCAAATTAAAAGCACACTGAGATTTCATCTCACTCCAGTCAGAATGGCAATTATCAAGAATACAAGTAACAATAAATGTTGGTGAGGATGTGGAGAAAAGGTACACTCATGTATTGGTGGGAATGCAAATTGGTGCAACCACTCTGGAAAGCAGTATGGAGAGTCCTCAGAAAACTTGGAATGGAACCACCATTTTGCCTGGTTACACCACTACCTCCATATGTATCCAAAGGACTTAAAATCAGCATACTACAGCGGTATAGCCACATCTATGTTTATTGCAGCTCAATTCACAATGACTAAGCAATGGAACCAACCTAGGTGTCCTTCAACAGATGAGTGGATAAAGAAACTGTGGTATATATACACAATGGAATATTAGTCATAAAAAGAATGACTTTATGACTTTTGCCAGTGAATGCATTTGGAGACTATCATGCTAAGTGAAATAAGCTAATCCCCGAAAAACAAAGGTTAATGTTCTCTCTAATATGTGGATGCTAACACAAAAGGGGTGAGTGGGAGGGGAAGAATAGAAGTTTTGTGGATTAGACAAAGGGGAATGAAGGGAAGGGAGGGGGGAATAGGAAAGACAGTGGAATAAATTGGACATAACTTTCCTATGCTCACATACGAATACACCACAATGAATCTCCACATCATGTACAACCACAAGACTGGGATCCTACTTAGAATAAGATGTACTCCATGCTTGTATAAATGTGTCAAAATATATTCTACTATCATATATAAACTAAAAATAACAAATACAGTTTTTAAAAAGTGCTTAGCTTATTGCCTGGAAATGTATTAAGGACAAACAATTTTATTTATTATTTCAATCTATCCTTCACTAGAAAGCTATTTCACTATCAAAATTATAATGGAAAAGAAGATCCCCAGCATTTCAGCGTCAGTGTCTGTGGAAGGACCCGAGGGTCACGTGCCCTTCTAGCAATTCTGTCTGGGTGATGCTGGTTGCCCCGGGACCATGCTTGGAGAAACATTGTCTCGCTGGGTCCTCGCTCCTCAGTTGCAGGGCTCACCTGTGACAGCATGTTGACAGGCAAGGGGGGCCCAACAGCTTACCCAAGGTCTGCAGCCTGGTCAGGACCCCTCCATCTGCCCGTGATGGTGTGCGTGGCCAGCAGAACCACCCCTGCCTCTCCCAGCCCAAGGCCTCTGCCAGTCATCATGCGCACCCCCCTGCCGCCCTCCCCACCACTCTATTCTGCTCTTGCACGGGGGGCTTGGCAAGGTCGTCATTTTCCTTTAGAGAGAGAAGTCGATGTAAGAGGGACGGGTCCCCAGCCCCGCCACCAGCACAGTGGGTACACGGCATACAGAGGCCAGGAAGAAAGCAGACCGTGGGTGGATGTTGAACCCACTAAATATCATCGGCCTGGGCTGCGATACTGTCCTTCACACATTTCTAATTCCTCTCCCTCCAATCAGCCATACACATAGGGTCTTGAGAAACATACCTCGATGTTCAACAAATGGTGATTTCTGCCTTGATGAGGATCTGCCTATGTTATCTTTTCTTCTCGTTGATAGAGTGTAGGAGCCCTAATTAAGGAGATAGCTAAGATTGCGGTTAGCTGTGAGCCATAAAGATGTTCAAGCATTACCACCTTCTATGGTCTTGCGAGACTTGGCCCGAGAGATTGCGGATCGGGTGGGCCCCATTGTGTGGTGGTTGGAGGAGTGTGGATGGTGTTGGAGTTGTTGTTGGAGCCGGAGAGAGAAGCTAGCAGAATAAAGAGCCTGTTCGTTTCCAGTCTGCCTCTGAACTTATTCCCGCGGCGTCATTGCTCCAAGCGGCAAGCACTTCAGGCAGCGACAATAGAGAAAAATAAACGTGCACTGCCACAGAGATTCAAAGCAATTAAGTACGATTCTAAAAAAATATCTGCATGCAACAGCCCCTAATACCCCAGCATCAATCATTGTATTAGAGTCTCCCGCCACCCCCGCCCAGACAATGGGACACGGTATCAGTAAAGTTTGTTTGTTTGTTTGTTTTTTTGGTGCACACTATTGAATTCAGGGCACTCGACCACTGAGCCACATCCCCAGCCCTATTTTGTATTTTAATTAGAGACAGGGTCTCACGGAGTTGCTTAGTACCTCGCTTTTGCTGAGGCTGGCTTTGACCTCGCGATCCTCCTGCCTCAGCCTCCCAAGCGCTGGGGTTACAGGCGTGTGCCACCGCCCCGGCTACGAGGCCGCTCCTTTTGCATTTTTTTTTAAATAACCGATTAAGGAGACCCTCTGACCCACCCATCCTCAGCCCCGTCTCCTTCTGCCCTGGAGCGCAGCACTGTCCGGCCCCCACGCACGTGGCCAGCGTCCTCGCTGCTCTGCCTCGTGGTCCGGCCGCGGCGGTCCCTTGGCTCATTCTTCAACGCATCGGGCCTCGTCCTCCCTTGAGGTCCTTCTCCTGGGGTCTCTCTACTGGGAATATCTTTCTCCCTGCTCTTCACACACTTGCTCCTTCTGATCATTCACGTGGTAGCTAAATAGGAGCTCCTCGGGAAGCCCGCAGCCTGGCTGTCCTCTTTACCACAGGACCTCGCAGAGCCTCTGCCTGTGTTCATCCCCTGAGGAAGTGTCCGCAGGACTTCATCAGTTCACCTGCTTAGTGCCTGTCTGCCTCTGCAGTGGAGGCTGCCTGAGCTCAGGAGCTGCATCACTCCCCAACGTGGGGAAAAAAAATACTGCCTGGCACCAAGTAGATGATCAGCAAATTTTTGTTATCAAATAGACACAACAATTAATCGGACATGACTTTCATCATAGGTTCGTCTATGAATATGTGACCAGTGTAACTCCACATCACGTACAACCACAAGAATGGGAATTTGGACTCCACGTACGTATGTGTCAAAATGCATTCCACCACCACGTGCAGCTAAAAAGAACAAGTTAAAAGATAATAATAAGAAATGGAGCCGGGCGTGGTGGCGCACGCCTGTAATCCCAGCACTTGGGAGGCTGAGGCAGGAGGATCACGAGCTCAAAGCCAGCCTCAGCAAGGGCGAGGCACTTAGCAACTCAGTGAGACACTGTCTCTAATAAAATACAAAAAAAGGGCTGGGGATGTGGCCCAGTGGTCCAGTGCCCCTGAGTTCAGTCCCCGGTACCAATAATGATAATAATTAATAATAATAATAATAATAATAATAAATGGACACAGCACTTCTTTATCTCAGGAAGTTGAGTACAAACAACCCTGGGAAGGTGGTGTGGATACTGTATCAAAGGTAGCTCAGGGGTCTCGAGGATGGTCGCCCCCTGTGGGTGGGTGGGAGTAGTGACGGGAAGGAGGCTCAGGTGGTTTCTGAGCCTGTGTCCCTTGACCTGGGTCCTGGTGGCACAGGTGAGTTCACCTAGTAGCACGCTGGGACCCAGGTACCTTCTGCATGCATGTCATACTTTGATGTGAAGTCCGAAAGGAAATAAGAACTCATCGGGTTTCGAACAAAGTAGGGCCACGACGTTTTGGCCTTTGAGTTCGTGGTTTCGGCTGAAGGCCCCTGTCCTCCCTGTCTCCCCCTAACTAGAGGGCCTTTGGGCATGGCGGGAGACTTTTTTTGGTTGTCTCAACTGGGGAAGGGGTGCTACTGGCACATGTAGAGACCAGAGATGTCACTAAACACCCCACAGGACCCAGGACCACCCACCCCTCCCCCCAGAGAATAACGTGGCTCAGATGTCCCGAGCGCTGAGACTGAGCCGCGCTGCTTTGAACGAACCTGTCTGAGCAACTCCAGAGTCCCTGGGGTGTTCATTTCATCCGCCAGAGCTTTTGCTGAACCGCGCACCCCTATTTACTGGGCTCGGACAACGTTCCCTTTCCCAGGGGTGTGTGTGTCTGAGAGCAGGAGCGGGGTTCATTTGCCACCTCGTAAATCTCTGAAATGGAAAACAGGTCTGGATATTGCCCCCGCCCCCCTCTCTCCCTGTCTTTGAAGTGCTCCGAAGTGAGCCATGGCCGCCAGCTCGCAACAAATTCCCCAGACACAATTTAAATGTCATTGCAGGACTGGGACGGGGACATGAATATTAAAGATGTAAATTGTTTGGGTCATGCTTAAATCTTTTATAGATTTTTTACTAGATGAGAAACATGAGTCACTACTTTTTGATCAAGTTCGTCTTCCCTCCGTATTATTAACAAACCCAGCCAAGTGAACCAGACGGTAGCGGCCAGGGAGAACAGGGAGGCTTGTTTGGGAGACATTATTAGATTCTGTTCCCAGCGTGCTGTATTTATGATTCAAAAACTGAAAACAGGTAGGAGATCTGTCCTAGGTCAGAGTGTCCCTTGACAGGGGAAGCAACACAGTAAAGATGTTTGGGCAGGGGGCAGGAGTGGCGGTGACATCAAATAATCCCACGCTAGTGGGAGAATGCACTCATACTGATAGTTGTTTATACAGAAAGATTGGAATTACTAGACCTTAACTCCAGAGATGAATCCCTTCCTGATGTCTGGTTTGAATCCCAGGGTGTGAGTATAAATGTGAGACAGAGAAAAAGGCAGAAATCAGGAGGAAGAGAGGGTCGGGAGGAAGAGGAAGAAAGAAGGAGGGAAGAGAGGGAGATGGAGAAACTTAAATTCCATAGACTCTAAAAGACTATTTAATCTCTTTTTGGAAGAAATTATACCTCCTACCTCCTAGCTCTCATTTCCCAGTCCTTACCCAGAAATTAATTTTGAATGTTCGTATGAAAGCAACCTTTCTCTTCCCTGAATGTTGCTTTGGATTTTGGCAGGGGATCTAAAAGGCTGCTATTAGACAAATTTTCATTAACTAATAATAAGCAAGTTCTTGGGCAAAACATGAATTTTTTGTCATCTCGTGTGAAAATGGGAGGGGGAAAAAGCCATAATTAGGAAGGAAATCACTAATTGTAAGGCACAAAATTTGTTTTCTAAGAATAGTCATTAAGGGGCCGCAGAAGCATTGGTAACGTCAATATCAGAAAACAGCTATTAAAATACACACGGATCAGAGCCCTTGCCCAGACTTAATAACGGCTTTACACGCGGAGTCTGTGACTGTGGTCTGACTCGAGGCATTGTGGGTACTTTTAAAAGAACAATATGGAGCAAGGCTAACTACTTAAAAGTACCATGGCTTTTGGGTTCCAAATTACAGGCTCCGGTTTTAATTTCTAGAGAACGCGTCTGTGAGCAGAGCTACCCGACTCTACTGTCAGTGCTGTTATTGCTTTAGGATTGTGATGAATCGAGCAAAATCAGGACAGAGAGTAATGTTTCTCTGGCCCAGACGGTTCATGATACCAGCTTTGCATGCCAAATGCCTGGTGTCTGACATCCGTCTGAAGTTTGCACATCTCCCCGTGATTTATTTCCCTTCCGAAGAAGAACCTGTTTCTGCCTTCTGACAAATAGACTCCTTGAAGAAAATTGGGGAAATTCGGAAATTTTTAATGAAAGAATTTTAGATTCTTCTTCGAGTAGAGATATGTAGTTAACATTCGGGTGTGCTTTCTTCTCTTTCTGAATGAATTTGAAACCTTTTATTCTCGACACATAACAATTATGTGATAACGTGCACACGTTTGCAGTGTCGGGCTTTAAATTAATTTTTGTAGATGCATCCAAGTGGCCATCCCCTAGATCAAGACTGAATACCACCATCCTCCATGTCTTTTGTGGTTCAACCTTAACTCCCCCCTCGCTGGTCCCGGCTTCTATTATTCTAATTCCTTTTACAATAGACTCAGTGCTTTTTAAAAATTAATATAAATAGACTCATACAGAATATTCCCTAGCTTTTTTTTTTTAATCCAACCTTTATTTGTGAGATTCATTTATCTTCTAGTATACCGCTATATTTTTCATTTTTGTGTAATATTCCATTACATCCTATGCCACATTGGTAAATATTTCAGTTGTTTACGTTTTAAATGTTATCAGCAAAGAACAAACATTCTTAAATTAGTGCATTTGCACTAATTTCTTGTGGATTCCTGTCTTTTTGTGTGTGGGGGACATGTAAGTGTAGATTATATTGTGTAGGTGATTGGACTCCCATTCTCTCTCCCCATCTCCATCTCTACAGCCTTATCAGCCATAGGACCGCCCCCCCAGTGTCTCCCAGGGGACAGGTCTGTGGGGTCCCTGGATGCTGCCTAGGTCCAGTCTTGGAGCAGCAGCGTGGCTGTGCGAGTTGGTTGGTGCTTTCAGTCCTCTAGGTGTGTAGTTCTGTTGTCCTGCCCTCTGGCGGGCCCTGTCCCCAGCAGCTCAGCCTGGGACGCAGCCCTGGTCCTGGGCCAGGCCTGCAGGAGCGAAGGGAAGGGCCGGCCTGGAGGGGGTGGGGCAGCTCTTGCGTCCTCCAGGAGAAAGGTCGCTGCGTCTCCAGCACAGGGTGCTGCCTGGGCACACGGGGCGCCCGTGTTGTCCCAGGTACCCAGCCAGGTGTCTCTGTGTCAAGTGTCGGGATGCCAGGTGTCCCCAGCAGGTCCCTGGTACCCTGACACATAGCCGACCGACCTTGGCTGATGGGACGGTTTGGACAGGAGGTGTCAGGAGAGATCAGAGGTGAAGGGACCAGGCTGGCCAGCGGCGACCTGGTGGGCGCGGCTCCCTTGTCCTCGGTGTCTCCTTGCTCCTTTCCCGCCCTCCCTCCCGTCCTCCCTCCCTCCCTTCCCTCCTTCTTGCCTCCCTCCCTCTCTCTCTCCCCTCCCTCTCTCTCCCCTCCCTCTCTCTCCCCTCCCTCTCTCTCCCTCTCCCTCTCTCTCTCTCCCTCTCCCTCCCTCTCTCCTCTCTCTCTCCTCTCCCTCTCCCTCTCTCTCTCTCTCTCTCTCTCTCTCCCTTTCCCTCTCTCTCTCTCCTCTCTCTCTCTCTCTGCCCATTTCCTGTAGGGAACCCCGTCTGCCTTTTGGGCACGTTCCCTCTCGGGTGACCTGCCCGTGGGGTGGCCATCGCAGCGGACCCGCCCTCCTGCTCTCCTGCAGCTGCTCCCCTTCGACATGCTAGAACACTCCGGGAGCAGGCACCTGACCCAGGACAACGGACCCTCGCAGGGGGACACAGTCACATGGTCACCCGTGCCACCCAGCTGAGGGGAGGGGTGGGGGGCGACACCCAGGTGAGAACAATGAACACTTAAAAATTTTAAAACATTTTTTCTTTCTTTCTTTTTTTTTGGTACTGGGGATTGAACTCAGGGGCACTCGACCCCTGGGCCACTTCCCCAGCCCCTTTTTTGTATTTTATTAGAGACAGGGTCTCACTGAGTTGCTAAGTGCCTCGCCATTGCTGAGGCTGGCTTTGCACTCGCGATCCTCCTGCCTCAGCCTCCCAAGTGCTGGGATGACAGGCCTGCGCCACTGCGCCCGGCTTCTTTTTAGTTATTTATGGCGGTTTTAAACAGGAGCATCTGTCTCTTGCTCTCCTGGATCCCCATCTTCCCAATAACGAGCTCCTGTATGTGAACTCCTTTTCTGCTTAAGTCTATTGCTTGCAACCGAAGACCCCAAAGTGATAAAACTCCACGCCCCAAGGTTTCTGATTGTCAGGTGTTTTTACCTTTAAGAAAGTGGACTTCCGCCTTGGCGGAGTCTAGGAGGGCTGGGGCTGGGCAGGGAGACCGTGGCCTCCAGGACTCTTTTCTTTTCCTGCCATCTTATAGCTTCTTTATTTGTTTAATTTTGCTGGCCACCGTCCTGCCCTCCAGCTGCGAGCTTTTACTTACAAGATGCTCCGTCAGGGCGGCCTCATCACCCTTCCCCAGAGGCCGTGCTGTAGGGCCCTTCAGAGAACAGGCGACGTGGCTTGTGAGCGGCTAGGAATGAACTCACCTGTTTTGAGGCGCGGGGTGGGGGAGAGCGTTTTGATTGTGGCTCAAAATTGATTCTACTTGCTATTTTGATCGCTAGTCCAGCTGCTGCGGCTTCGAGTGATTCACCTTTTCTCTGGTTCTGTTTTGAGGGACTGGGATAATAAAGGCATATTGAGCTCCGCCCCAGATGCATTGATTCAGATATTTAAAATGTGTTTACCTACACGTGCAGTCGCCTGGTTAAGAAACCGCCCCAGATCCAACAATTCCAGTCTTACTTAAAAGGTGGAGGATAAAGTGTCTTCTGGCTAAGGAAGCACTTGAAAACCCGAATAATCCTCTTAGATAGTAAACTTCTCACTTGGTCTGAATACAGAGGTACATCTATAATGCCATGGTTAAGGAAACTGTCTTTGGAGTTAGACAGACCTTGGTTTGAATCCTACATTTTCCACTTAAAAATTGTCACCATAGGGAAATTAGTTTTCTCAATAGTAAAAGTGAATAGTAATTCTATGAGTCTACACTTAATTCTGCAATCTGTGGGATTTTGTCTTGGGAAGGTTTCCCCTACTAAGTCACACATGGGGCCTAAGTGCAGGTAGACAGATGCATGGATTAAGAAAATGGGGTATATACCCACATGGCATACTATTCAGCCCTGAAAAAGGATCTGGACATCATAATGTTAAGTGAAATAAGCCAGGCACAGAAGGGAAGCACTGTGTGATTTCCCTCATACGTAGAACCTCAAAAAAAAAAAAAAAAAATCTAGCTCCTTGAATCAGGGAGCAGAATAGTGGGTACAGAGTCCCAGCTAGGTAGGAGGACTAGGTTGTGCTGTTCTGTCACACAGAAAGGTGATGATGGCCAGCGAGACTGAATGCTATAACTCAAAGTGGCTGGAAGAGATGGTTTTGAATGTCTTCTCACCAAGAAATGATTAATATTGAGAGGATGGGTAAAGTGTCCTGAGTGGGTCGTTACACAATGTGCACGTGTGCCGAACTTCACACTCAACCCTGTGATGATGCACGGCAGTGATCTGTCAGTTCATTAATTTTTTATTAATGAGAAAATTGGTCCAGGTGGTCAGTGTTCTGTTTATCTCACCGCAGTTAAGAAATTGGGAAGCTCTAACGTGCCCCCTTGGGAGTGGGCAGTGCCTCTCACTTGGTCATCGTGCTGTTTCCACAGCTCAGCTTCTCCACCCAGCTCTCAGCTTCTCCACCCACCTCTCAGTTTCTCCACCCACCTCTCAGATTCTCCACCCACCTCTCAGCTTCTCCACCCACTTCTCAGCTTCTCCACCCACCTCTCAGCTTTTCCCCCCACCCTCAGCTTCTCCACCCACCCCTCAGCTTCTCCACCCACCCCTCAGCTTCTCCACCCACCTCTCAGCTTCTCCACCCACCTCTCAGCTTCTCCACCCACTTTCCACCCACCTCAGCTTCTCACCCACCCCTCAGCTTTCCACCCACCCTCAGCTTCTCCACCCACCCTCAGCTTCTCCACCCACCTCTCAGCTTCTCCACCCACCTAGCCCTCCACCCATCCCTCAGCTTTTCCACCCACCCTCAGCTTCTCCACCCACCCCTCAGCTTCTCCACCCACCCCTCAGCTTCTCCACCCACCCCTCAGCTTCTCCACCCACCCCTCAGCTTCTCCACCCACCCTCAGCCTCTCCACCCATCCCTCAGCTTCTCCACCCACCCCTCAGCTCTCCACCCACCTCAGCTTCTCCACCCCCCTCTCAGCTTCTCCACCCACCTCTCCACCCACCCCTCAGCTTCTCCACCCACCTCTCCTCCCCTCCATGGCGCTCAAGCTTCTCTTCCTGTGCCTCTGCTGCCTGGTGGCCTCTGCTTCTTAGCTCTCTTACCCCCTCTCTCTCCCTCTCCCATTCTTGTCCCTGTCCCTATCTCCCTCTTCTGTCTCTGTCGATCTCTCTGTCTCTTTCTGTTTCTGTCTTTATCTCTGCTCCATCTCTGTCTCTACATCTCTGTCTGCAGTTCACCTTCCTCAGAGCCAAGATCGGATTCGACTGGATGGCATCTTAGGTCGGGTCCCTGGAGGAAGATCTCAGATGCAGATCTGCCTTCGAGGACTGGGGGAGAGCTTCCGGGCTCAGCACCAGGGAGCAGTGGACCCCCAGGACTGGGCAGGAGGGAAGCTGGTTTCCATTCAGTCTCAACAAGGCCTTGGCCAACATCAGGGGGCGCCGGTGCTGGGACAGGGTCTCAGCGTTGTCTCCTCAGGTCACACTGTCCTGTGTTGGATGTGGGTGGCCCATGACGGGTGTGACCTTGGGCCAGGTGGCTGTTTCCTGGAGGTCAGCTGAGCTGGTCAGCTGAGTCCATTGGCCACCCCCTCAGCAGCTGGGCAGCCTCACCTGCAGGGAGATCTGAGTGGGCCTCTGCAGAGGGGTCGTCACTCTCCGGCTGCCCGTGGGCCACCTCCGTTGCCTCCTGTACCCGCTGTCCTGTCCTCCATGGTGCTGTCCTCCACTGCAACTGTGACTCGGGTCCTGCGACCTGCAGCATGGCCGCCAGGCACAGGAGCAGCCTGCAGAGGGGCCGAGGGCACAGCAGGACCCTCGAGAACCCTGGACCCTCACCTTGGCCCTCCTGCCCCCAGCCTCCCAGAGGCCGGGGAATTCCTGGGCTCCCAGCGAGTCTTCCTGTCCAAGGCCGGTCCACCCTGTGGTTAGAACCCCAGATCTAAAGAGACTCTGGGGTTCCCTTCAAATGACGTGACCTCTCCTCCCCAAGCCGTTCCTCCTGTTATGTCACCCAACCTCACGGTACCAGCTGCTGGGCACTCAGGACGCGTCCCCTGGGGCAGGTAGATCAGAGCAGACGCAGCCCCCTGCACCCATCTGCCTCTGTTCCCCCCCCCCCCCCCCGACTCCTGTGAGCTTTTCCTGTGAACAACTATTATCACTAATGTTTTTGGTTTTTTTTTTTTTGCTTTTTTTTTTTGGTACTGGGGAGTGAACTCAGGGGCACTCGACCACCGAACCACACCCCCAGCCCTTTTTTGTATTTTATTAGAGACAGGGTCTCACTGAGTTGCTAAGTGCCTCGCCATAGCTGAGGCTGGCTTTGAACTCGCGATCCTCTTGCCTCAGCCTCCCAAGTGCTGGGATGACAGGCGTGCGCCACCATGCCAGGCTCATTAAAGTTTTTGTCTGCTAAGTCTGGGTCTCCTCCCTCTCTAGAAGATTTCCCCCTTGAAGTGCGAACACACTTGCTACAGGGAACCAGAATAGCGCCGTCACCCCCACCCCCGCTGCAGGGAAGATGTGGCAGGACCCCCGTCCTCTCCCTCCCCTCAACTGATTTCCAATTCAGCCTCCCGGGATGGCGTCTTGGCCGCCTTTCCACGTTCATCCTCCCAACCTTAAGTCGATGCTTCCAGGCTGGTGAGACCCCTGTTTCCCACCTACTCTGGGGCATCTGGCTGATTTCCTCATCCCGGGGAATTTAGTTCTCTTAGTGTCACACCTTTATGCATTGCATTTATGTTGTCGAGAGTGACAGGCTCGGACCCTTCCCGGACCCTCGGCGAGAGAGTCCTGCACCTCCGGCAGGGTGGTGTGGGTGTCTAGAGGAGTCCAGGTGTGGCCCCCGTCAAGGCTGTTCTCTGTGAAGCCCAGGGTCCACAGGGCCCTGCTGGGAGGGACTGGGAGGGGCTCAGAGGAGTCGGGGTGATGAGCGCCTCCTTAGCCAGGCAGCCTGGGGAGGGCCCACCTTCACCGCCCACGATGCAGCCAAGGAGTCCCCTGTCGCAGAAAGCCCTCAGCCGGTGTGTGTGACTGATCTCTCGCCGCCCTCCCGGACACGAGCCGGTCCTGTTCTCAGTGAGACAGAGGCGCAGGGTCATGACCACACTTTCATGGGGTCCCTGCTTGGGGTCCCTGCTTGGGGTCACCGTGATGTGCTGAAACACGTTTTCTCTTCCACATCTTACTTCCAGAACTCTCTTTCTTGTAACCACCATGGGCGATTCACAACGAGCAACCCAGGTCACTCTAGGTCCCCAAATGTCTCAGGTCTCGCCAGCTTGTTGGGGCCATTGAAGCCACTGGAAGGTCAGCGTCCAGAGGACATAGGACCCCAGCTTGGCCCTCTTCCCTCTGATCCCACGCATTTCCAGGAGTCCTGCGGGGCGTCCTGCGTGTGCGCCAGAAGGTTCCACTCGATTTTCTTCATCTCCGTCTTTTATTTTGGGGCGCGCCTCCTACAAGCCACCGGCGGGCTTCACGCTCTGCCGGGCTGCCAAAGTCTTCCAGAAGGGCTCTGATTTCCTGCCCCTCTGGTGGGCGTGCGGGCACCGTGGGCTCCTCCAAAGACGCGCCACAGTCCCTGCTGCGGTGCCCCTCTGCAGCAACGGGAGGATGGTCCCCTGCCCAGCCCTGAATTCAAGTTGGCCACAGGCTCTCAAAGTACTTGCTGTGCCTGGGCATCTCCATCACCGCTTCCTCTCTTCCCGCTAAGATGCCAGCCGTCGGCATCTCGTGCCGTAACGCTCATGAAAACTTATGTGAAAAGGATCATCAGACCTGTGGGTTTTCCTCCTCCGTGCCCAAGGCTCCAGTGAGCCTGTGTTGCTATGAGCAAAGGAAGGGCGGGTGTAGAGGGTGCGCCAGGGGCGCGCGGGGAAAGGCGGATTGGGCCATTCAGACCCAGAGGCGTCCATCCACCAAGCTTTCCAGCGCTGTCCTGTGAGTGGCACGTGGCGCAGGGCTGGAGCAAGATCCTGCCAAAGCAACATGGTCACTGATGACACCGTAGACAGTGATCAAAGTACCCAGCAGCAACAGATGGCGGGGGACAAGTCCCAGTCAAGCCAGGGAACTGTGAGCGACGCACTGTGTGGGGTCTTCGCTGGTCAAACCCAACCCGATCCCATTTACCAAAACAAATAACAAGAGTATTCTCTCGTCTAGCCAGAGAGCCGAGCCAATCGATCCCACTGTCCTGCAAAATAGCCCTCTGGGGGGCGGTTGGGGGGGGTGGCCATTTGCGAGGGTGGCCCTCTATTCACCATCAGAACAAGGGAATCGGACGGAATTTTCTCTCACTTGTTGGTTTCCTTTATTAATGGAGCCGTTTAGGGGGTCTGTTTATGCTTTTCACAGGGACGAAATCACAACGCTTTGCACAAAAGGGAGCAGATGGCACCGCGAGCTCAAATCCGCCGATTGCGTCTCCCGTCAGTGGCGCTAACAGAGCCTTGTCTTGGATGTAAAGGAACTTGAATCTAATTGCGGGGTTGGTTGTTCCAATTCTGTATAACTATGTGTTTCTTTATCGGTGTTTCTCCCCCTCAAATTGAACGCTTCTCGGAGCGCCTGTCAAAGAACTCCTCTGGGAATCTCGGTGGCGTAACTGACACTGAGCTTTAAGGCCACGGTCTCTCTGCAGGGGAGTGTCTGACACCCAAGCTGTCTCTACCCGTCTCCCTTCAGAGCCTCCCACTGAGGTGCCATACCTGATGGTGAACTCTCTACCTGGCCATGGGTGGCAGGGACTGGCATTGGAGCCCAAAGTAGCCAGTGGGGTCACGGCCTCACATGAGCCTCCTCTCTCCATACAGGACCACAGTGGACCACCCCAGGTAGCTTCTCTCTCCAAAAGATTGGCGTGTGAGGCAGGCTCAGGGGGAGCCTGTGCAAGTAGGGGCCTGGTCTAGGTTCTTTTCTGGTTCATCAGGATTGTCTAGCTGGGCGCGGTGGCACAGGCCTGTCATCCCAGCACTTGGGAGGCTGAGGCAGGAGGACCGCGAGTTCAAAGCCAGCTTCAGCAATGGCGAGGCACTTAGCAACTCAGTGAGACCCTGTCTCTAAATCAAATACAAAATAGGGCTGGGGATGAGGCTTAGTGGTTGAGTGCCCCTTGAGTTCAATCCCCACTACCTGCCCCCCAAGAAAAAAGAAAGCATACCGGAAGGGTTTTCCATCATAGTACCCCACCGGGCCTGCTCGACAAATAAAACAGACACACAGATCCTATAGAGAAAATGAATCACCATCTGTCTCCCTAGATGTTACCTTTTCCCTCTTGCTACAAGGTAGCCAGTTTCTTCCTCTTTCCTGCTTTTTAAGTATGACGATTTTAATAGATTTTATTGTTTAGACACATTTTAGGTTCACAGCCAAATTGAGTGTAAGGGACAGAGATTTCCCTGCATATGAGTCGCTTCCCTCCTCATCGGCCTCTCCCACAGAGCGGCACATTTGTCACAATCAAGGAACACACACTGATGGACATATCACTGTCACCCAAAGGCCACGGTGACATCAGAGGGTGTGTCCGTGTCTCACATTCTGTGGGTTTTCACAGATGCACAAGGACAGGTGTCCGCCGTAATGGGGTCATTCAGGGGATCCTCGATGCTCTCAAAATCCTGTGCTGTGGATCCATCCTGACCTCCCCAATGCCTGGCACCCATTGGTCTGTGACGATCGTCATAGTTTTGCTTTTTCTTGAATGGCACGTAGCTGGAATCAGACAGGACATAACCCTTTCCAGATTGGCTTTTTTTTTATTTTTAATTTTTTGGTATTGGGGATTGAACTCAGGGGTACTCGACCACTGAGCCACATCCCCAGCCCTATTTTATTTTATTTAGAGACAGGGTCTCACTGAGTTGCTTAGCGCCTTGCTGTTGCTGAGGCTGGCTTTGAACTCGCGATCCTCCTGCCTCAGCCTCCGGAGCCGCTGGGTTTACAGGCTCAGATTGGCTTTTTAAACTTCGTTAGAGGCCTTTGTGTTTCCTCCATGTCTTTTCATGCTTCGATACCTCATCTATTTTTACACTAAGATTCCATTCTCTGGATGTGCCACAGTTTTTACTCACCCACTGAAGGATATCTCAGTTGCTTCTGTGTTTGGGCAGTTATGAAGAAAACCAGCTATCAACATCAGCACGTAGGATTTGGGCGGACATAAGTGTTCAAGTCATGTGGGTGAATTCCAAGGAATGCAATTGTTGGATTTTAGGGTAGAAGGATGTTCAATTTTGCAGGGAGCCTCCAAACTGCCAGTGGCGGTAGCTCTCGCATTCCCACCAGCAGTAAGTGGGAGTTCCGGGGGCTCCACGCCCTCCTCAGCACTTGATGTTGTCAGTGCTCAGGGTCCAGCCAGCCCAGCAGCCGGGGTCGTATCTCATTGTCATTCTAACTTGCGATTCCCCGACGCCGTAGGGTCGTGAGTGTTTTTTACATCTGTTTATTTGTTACCGGTGTCCTCAGGGAGGTGTTTGGTCAGCTCTTTGGCCCATTTCTAATGGTGTTGTTTGCTTTCTTATTGTTGAATTTCAAGAGCATTTCGCACGTGCTGGATGCCAGACCCTTGTCCTTTTGTCTATTGCAAGTCTTTCTTCCCGTCGGTGGTTGTCTCTCCCTTCATTCTCCTCCTCTTCATAGCAGCAGGGTGGGGTGCTTGTGGTTCGGGTACAGGTTGTCCCCCGAGAAACTCCTACCTGCGTGTGGGAATGTTGGAAGGCGAGATCATGGGAGGTGAGAGCCATCACCCCACCAGCCCATCCTTGTTTGAACGGCCTCAGCTGTAGGCAGGTGGGGTGTGGCTGGAGGAGCTGGGACACTGGGGACAGGTCCCGACAGAGCGCAGCTTCCCCGCAGCCCCTCCCCTCTCTCTGCTTCTCTCCCTCCCCAGGCCCTTCCTCCACGATGCGCTGCCTCACCTCAGGCCCAGAGCCGTGAAGTGGGCCATCTATGGACTGAGCCCCAAATAAGCTTTTCCTCCTCTGGGGTGTTCTTGTCAGGTGTTTTGTTCACAGTAATGGGAAAAATGAACACAGAGGCATCTGCCTCTTTGAGTCCTGATTTTGATAGTTGCTCGGACAGTTGGTCATGCCACTCTGACCCTCAGTATCCTCCTCTGTGGAATGGAGATCACCATTATGCAATAGCACAGGGCTGCTGGGAGACGTCCCAGCTTGGAGTTGGTAGGCATCATACTCGTGGCTGTCATTATTATTGGCATTTTCTCTTAATTTGCACCATTTGGACCCAGTTATCAATGCAGTCTCCTCTTCTTCCAGACCCACCTCAGTTCACCCCACCAGGGCACACTGGCCTCTACACCCACCACAGGGTCTCCGTCCTCCTGCCTCCTCGTCCTGAAGAGCTTTGCTTCTCATGTGCCACGGCTTCCTCATCTACCACTCAGGTGCTTCTTAACAAGTGCCGTGAAAAGCCAGTCTAAAGGCGGGGTGGGGGTCCCTTCTTTTGCAGGAGGCTGAGCCCAGTGATGCCAGGTTTCCCAGAGGGTCCAGGACAATGGAGGAGCAGTGGGGTGGGGAGGACAGAGGCCTTGGGACCGGGCTGCAGAGGGGCCCGCGGGGACTGCTCCCTGCTCCCCGGAGTGCTCCTGGTAGGGCAGGACCTCCAGGGAATCCTGGTGCTCCCAGGGAGACCAGGGGTCCGAGGCTCGCCAGGGTCTGAGCACGGTCTCTAAGTGGCCCAGCCGCAGAACTGAAGGCACCATGTCACTTGAAGCTGAGGTGCCTGGTGGCACGCAAGTGGGCTGACATCTGGGGGGACACTCTCAGGCCTACGGTGACATGAGGTGGCATCAGCCAGGGTCATGGGGGGAAGACTTTCTTTCTTTTCCTTATTTTTTATTTTTATTTTTTGGTACCGGGGATTGAACTCAGGGGCACTCAACCACTGGGCCACATCTCCAGCCCCTTCTTTTCTTTTTGTATTTTATTAGAGACAGGGTCTCACGGAGCACAGTCTCTAAGTGCCTCGCCATTGCTGAGGCTGGCTTTGAACTCGCGATCCTCCTGCCTCAGCCTCCCAAGTGCTGGGATGACAGGCGTGCGCCACCGCGCCTGGCCTTGGGGGAAGACTTTCTGCCGGTTTGCGAGGATGGGGCTTCAGGTCCGAGGGAACTCGACACCATCGTCTCGATTCATAACTATAACACAGAGCAATGATGTTTGGAGTTAGAAATTATATAGGAAATGGGTCTCCATCCCCAAGGTCACCCCTGCTCATGACACTGTGAAAGAATCCAGTTACAGGCAAGGTGACCTGCAGGTCCTCTCCAACTCTTCTCTGTCGCGAAGTTATAAGGGGTTGGGGTCTTTAGCCCCCCATACCCGGGATGGACCTCTCTTATTCAGCAAAAGAGGCCAGAGGGGCCTACCTCAACAAGGAGACTAGATAGATTGGGAAAGTAAAGGCCGCTGATATTCCCTCCCCCGCCTTTAGAAGGCCCAGGAACATACCAGGGAGCCCAGTCACCAATCAGTGCAGGAACTCGTTTATTGAGGAAGTTGGACGGTCTTATAGAGGACATGGTCCAATCAGCAGAAAGATCATAGGGACACATAAGGAGCATGGGCGGATGCCATTGGCAGAGCCATTGGCCTATCCTTGGGGTGGTTTCAGTTCTCAGAGCCACGCCCCCTGCTTAGCCTAGGTCCTGTAACAGGGCGTGGTAATGTGGCAAGCAGCCAGAAAGCCAGAGCTTTTCCATCCCCTTGGCAGACAGTGTAAGGTCCCGACACTTCTCTTCCTGTGTCTTTCTTCCTTTGCTTGGTCTTCTCCACCAACCCTTCCGGGACGGGAAGTAAGTCACCTTCCCTGAGCACGCTTCTGAATTGCTCCTCTGCTCACAGCAGGGCTTGGTTCCTGGGACATCGGGTCCCCTCTGTCCATAAGTTTCCAGTCACTGCGCACATCAACACAGAGTTTTGGTTCTCCCCTCACTGGGTGTATGGACGGGGTCTTTGCCTTGGCCCCCTGCCGTGGAGAGGGACCCGCTACCAATGGGTTGGTCACAGGAGTGACATCTGTCGATTCCAGCCTGGAGCATTTGCCTGTCGGGTAATCTCTCCCCTCTCACTGGCACCGAAGCTGGCGATGTCTGAGATGGTAGCAGCCCCAAATTAGTAAGAGTCACTGAGCCTCCTCTGCCCGCCACGGGGCAGACCTTGAGTGAGACAGGAACTTCCGTTGTTGTAAACGAGTGAAACGGGAGGCTCTTGGTTTGGTAGCCTCAACTGCCCCATTGGGAATGATACCACACCCAGTTCCCGGCTGCCAAGCTGCTGAGACCAAAAGAGACTTTCCAAACAATGGAATTGGCATATCTTTACCGAAAAAAAAAAATATATTTTGTCTTGGCAAACACGATGGGAAGGAGGAGGGTGCTGCTGTATTTGGAGCGTGAAGCCAATGGATGGTTTGGCGTATTCAGACAGGTAAATGTGCCACAGAGCACCTTCAGACTCTTGCACCACCGCCTGGTTAGGAACGCTGGTGGGGCGTTAAGGGTGACGGTTTCCTGTAGCACGTTGCGTGAGCGTGTTCACAACACCTGCGTGCACACTCGCAGACACACGGCGTGGCCAAGACTTAGGAAAAACAAGGGAGCACATGATCAACTTCATAGAAATTAGGGGTGCAGCTGTGGGAGGGCAAGCCTGTGCCCGAGGCCTTCAGCCTCCATGTCGCTCTTCGTTACTTTTGAGTCTCACGATGTTTTGTGAAGTCAAAATGTTCTCAGATTTCCCTCTTTTTCGTCACAAGGTTTTCACAGGCTTTGTGTATCAATTCCTTATTATTATTATTATTATCATTATTATTATTATTATCCTGGTGCTGGGGATTGAACATAGGGTCTCATTCCTTCTGACACTGAGCTACCCCCTCACTCTGCTGATTTCTCTTTCTGTATTTTTTATTGGTGCATCACAGTCACACATAGTGGTAGGATTCATGGTTTCGTCTGTGCACAGGCACAAGCTACAGCGGTATGGCTTGTCCGATATCACCCCCACCCCCCCCAAGTTCCCCTGTCCCTCCCCGCCTCCCTCTCCCACTCCCTTCCCTTTTCTCCACCCGTCCCTCTTCTGTTGCCGCCTGTAGCGATTGCCACTTGCAGCAACGACGCCGCGGGAGAAAACTCGGAGGCAGGATGGAAATGAAAAGGTTCTTTTGTTCTTCTCTCTTCTAACTTCTCTCTCCTGCTCCAACAACCTCTCCAACTCCAACCAATCTCTAACTCACCCTCACCCGGTTAAATACTTTTTGCCTTAACAAGGACACGTGCTAACAGCTCGAGCTTACAGGTGCGTCACGCGGTGTTCACGGGCATAAAAAGATTCTTAGATAAATGCATGAATATCAGGTGAAAATACTTGAACACCTTTATGGCTCTCAGCTAGCCGCCATCTGAGCTATCCTCAATTAGGGCTCTCACACTCTTCCATGTTCAGGTGACCCCCCCACACCTTCCTTCTCCTTTTTCCTCTCTGGCTTCCACAAATGAAAGAAAACCTTTGACTCTTGACCCGAGTTTGGCCTATTGCACTTACCGCGGTGTTCTCAAGTTCCATCCGTTTTCTTGCAAAAGACGTGATTTCCTTCTTCTTGAGGGCTGTGTGTATGTGCATCACACTTTCTTTATCCATTCACCCACTGATAGACGCCTAGGTTGGCGCCACAGTGTGGCGACCGTCTCACGAGCTTGTTGGATATTGTCGTCATTGGCGGAGAGAAGGATGGATTTGACGTTTGACATCTGACAAGTCGGCTGTGAGACAATCAAATGGCTTCATGAGGACTATTGAGGTCATATCTGGGAAGGGCTTCCGTGGGGTGAGGGCCCAAGGAACGTTCACTTCTGGTTTGTTTGTTTGTTTGTTTGTTTTTCTTGCAATTAACAGGGGACAGCATTTCCTAGCGGTTAAATGTCACAGCTGGGCTCAAATCCTAAATTCTGCCTCTTGCCCTCTCCATGTGACTAGGGGGCAAACCGCTTCACTTCTCTTGCCCTGGGGTATGGAAGGAAGATCTTTGTGAGAAATAAATGAGATGGTGAGTCTACAGCCCCGAGCACGCTGAAACACTCAAGACATGGTCGTCTCTGCCCGTTTTATGACTCAGTGCAAGTTTCTCTGGTCGTATCATCTCCCATCTCCCAATGTGAGTCCACCGTCCGTGATCTGAAACCCTCGTGACCACGTGTTTGGACATTCAGGATGTCACGGAAGTCAGACAAGTGACCTGGAGACTAAGTCCTACATCCCACCACGTCCCGTAGCCACCTGCAGCGGGGTCTGCGGTCACGGATGTTGGGATCAGCTCCGTTCTGCGGGGAGATCTGGGGACCATTCCCGCTGAGGGAGAGGAGGGTATAAATAGCTCACGTCAGCGCGGGTCAAGTTTCACTGCCAAATGAATTTGTGCCAAAGTTAATTCCCTCAGAGCTTCTCAGAATCCAGGCACCTGTACGATCATTCAAGAACTCTCCCTTTCTGTGTTTTAAAGTTATTTCTAGCACCCGTTTCTACCTTCGGCTGTGTTTCTCCTTCCTGTCTGTGTTTTCATTTAATCTGTCAAGGCTTCCTTTGAAAACCTAGCCCTCCGCCTCTGGTTCCCCGTGTTGGGCTTCTTCCTCTCTTCTCTGGTTCTATTCCTTATCACGCCTGGATTTTCTTCACGACTGACATAAGGTCCCCTCCACCCCTCCTATATATATATTTAGCTTTTCCCTCTGGTACCTTCTCTCCAGATTCTCTTCCTGTCCTGCCCTCCTCCGTGGGTTTCAGAGTCTTGCTTCTACATGGAGCCCTGGATCCCTCTGGTCTCTGCTTTGGCCTGTGGGTCACCTCCCACCCGACGCCTCTCTACCCTCGGCTCCTGGCTGGTGGCCCTGGCTCCGCCCTAACTGCCACACCATCATCTTCCTCCCTTAACCCCCTCCTCCCCTCCTGCTCTCCGTCTCTGCACATACTTTCCTTCACAATGCCAACACTATCATCCTGATCACGTATTGAGCTCTTACTGTGTACAAAGCACTTGACGTGGATCGTTAAATTCCATTCTGGCCACATAGCACAGAGGTCGGGTGGGGCTGCCTCCGTCCTCCTGGTCCCGGCAAGAAAATTCGGGCCGAGAGACAAAGTGACTTGCTCACGATCACACCCCTGGTCGGCGGCAGACGTGGAACTCAAACCCTGATGTGCCAAACCTTCGCTTTGACCCTTGTGGCTTGAAACTGATTCCAAAGCTTGCGATGCCAACCCCTGTGCCTTTAGGGCCCCTTGGGGAGCGGGTCTGACCAAACAGGTGACTTTGTTTCTCTTTTCTTGGTAGTTCTTTTTGGTACCAGGGATTGAACTCAAAGCACTGGACAACTGGGCCACATCCCCAGCCCTTTTCTGTATTTTATTAGAGACAGGGTCTCACTGAGTTGCTAAGTGCCTCGCCATTGCTGAGGCTGGCTTTGAACTTGCGATCCTCCTGCCTCAGCCTCCCAAGTGCTGGGATGACAGGTGTTTGCCACAGCACCCAGCCCGACCCTAAGTTTTTTGCGTCTCGTAGCTTGTGGTTGAGCTCCTCTTGGTTAGGGCGGATCTCCAAGGACCCAGGAACTTTCTAGGGCCTAAGTGGTCATGTTTTCCCTGGGCCTTGTGGTTTCTCCCAACCCCACTGGAGTGGAGGCCAGAGCTTCAGCCAGGGCCTGCTCCTCCCTACAAAAGGAACTCCCTCCTCCCCCAAGGCTTCCCTCTGTCCTTTGATTTCCGTGGACCCCCCCTTGTCCTTGGAGAATGCCTTCCCATCAGCAAGGCTGAAAAGCGGCCAGGAGGCTCCTCAGAGTTCACTTCCGTGGGTGGAGCGACTTCTGCAGGGCCAGGCCCGGAGTTCCTTTATCTCTCCCTGAGTCAACGAGATTCTGACTATAGGCCTTTCTGCTATGTTCCTCCAGAGAGAGGTAAACTGCCTTTAAGTAATTGCTGAAGAAGGCATAAACCAGGGAAATTTGATTTGAGCATGCAATTTGAACCAGGAAATGCACATATAAATAACCGGAGCAGCTGAATGCGGCAGGTTTGTGCTTTATAGATTTTTTTTTTTTTTTTAATCTCAGGGTCTTCAGAATAGAAGTTCTGTCACAGCAGCTTACGCCACCCCAGGTCCTTGCACTGTGGTCTTGTCCTAGTTTAATACTGTTAACTGCCAGACTAGTGTTTGGTTAAATTGAAGTTATATAATTAACCTGTATTTTTGGAAAAGAAAAAAAAATATGCTTGAATGCATTGCCCCCACCCCCCAAAGCATGCTGTATTACAGAGTCTTTAAAAGAACCAACAATTTCAAACCCAAAAGGAGTTTGGAATCTTTTAGTTCAACTTCTCCAATTAGAGAATGAGGAGCCAGAGAGGGTGAGTCACTTGTTGGAGAGGGTAAGTATCAGTTAGCTTTTGCTGCAACAACAAACAACCCCCAATTGTAGAGGTGTTCATGTCTAGCTTACTTTGCACCCGAGCTGCAGGTCACCCAGGACTTTCTGGTCTTTTCAAGATGCAGCAAGTCCCTGGGGCTTGGTGCTCTCACGGTCCATGGTAGAATCACACCATAGGAGTGGTTGTATATCCTGTGTGGGTATAGAGATTTTCACATCTCTCACATTCCACTGGACAAATAGGTCCCAGGGCTGCCAACACCAGGACAGTGGGGTAGGGATTAAACTCCATCTAACAGGAAGCCTGGCATGTATAGGCAGAGATAAACCACCATGAGGAGATCACACAGGGCAAGGTGTAAAAACCCTTGCAATGCAGGAGAAGTGTGAGAACCAAGAAAGCCCTGGAAGCATCTGGATGTGTTGTCACCTGAAGCGATGGCCGCTTGGAGCAACGAAGCCGCGGGAAGAAGTTTAGAGGTGAACTGGAAACAAACAGCTTTTTATTCTGATAACTTTTCTCTCTGGCTCTAACAACGACTAACACGCACCACACACACCACCAAAATGGCGCTGACCCGATCAGCAATCTCGGCCAAGTCACTCGAGATCCCGGGCCAAGTCCCACAAGATCTCGGGCCAAGTCCCGTGAGACTACAAAAGACGACAATGCCCAAATCTCCATGGCCCATAGTCAACCACAATTTAAGCCATCTCCCCAAACAGGGCTCCTACATGGATGCTGCTTTACTTTTTAAATGATGATTTTGCTTTTGTCTGCTCCATCTTCTCCTGGCCTTAGACTTCGACACCCGAGGTCCTCAGACTCAGACCTCAACACCATTGTGTCTCCCGGGCCTCTAGCTTGGAGATGACCGATCGTGGGTGGGCATACTCAGATTTCCATAATCAGGTGAGCCGATCTCTCACCATGAATCTCTTTCTATGTATCTATATAATTCCTATGTGTGTGTGTGTGTGTGTGTGTGTGTACGTGTGGTTTCCTGGAGACCCCTGGCTAACACAGAGGCCAGCTCACGTGTCTTCCGCTCGCCTGGGCTGTATTTCTAATAATGAGCACAGTGACTCAACAGGTAATAGGCAACTCAGAAAGTATTTGTGGGATGGGAGAATCGAAATGATGTGCTTAACAGCTACGGATGACTGATGGCTCCGTGAACAACGGACCATCCGGAGTCCCTAGCAATGGCTCATTAAACCACTCCCGTCTGATCTCCGCAATGTTGTGTGCTAGAGACCCCCTTACCCTCCTCATTAATGGAACAGGCCCTGTCTCTTTTGCTCTTGTAGCCCATTGTTCTTCAAATGTAATTAGCCCCTGCGTTCTGACAGTAAACGAGACTCCACTACTTTGATAAATGACTCGTTTCTGGGAAAGGAGTATTTGTGAATACCAAACCCAGCCTTCCCCGATTTCGTCTCCAGCCTCTTCCTCTTCCTTCCAGGTTGGACTGCCCCGGAGCTCCCCTCTCACCTTCAGGAAGGCCAGGCTTCTCAGAAAAGGGTGACAACGTGGGGATAATAGTCATCGTTTATTGAACACCTATTACACGGCAGGCAGATGCATTGTGTACAGTACCACAATCCAGAAAAGTAATTTTAAAAAGCCTTCCTGTTCCTGATGCATAAACTGAATAAAGCAAATAAAGAGTATAAAGACCTTATTAAAATCCCGGTTACTAGGATGCTGAGCTGAGATTTACACACACTCAGGTTTGTGTGATGCCAAAGGTTGTCTTTTCCATGATTCTGGGTCCCCCTTAGGCAGTAAGCAGCTGGCCCTTATCCAGTAGCCTCACTTATTATTGGAACAAATGGCATTGGCTTGGCTGTCTTAGAAATGAACAACACACTTCTTCTGGTTGCTTTAGCTTTGTTATCTCGGGTGATTTGTTTGGGCTTCTGGTCAACCTCCTGGGGGCACTGGTGATCATCTCTTGCATCTTACGGATGAAACTGACCATGTCACACACAGGTGTGTGATCTGAGCATCAAATCCAGGGAAGCCAGACCACCAAGGCCACACCATCAGCCTTCACCTCATTGGCTCATAGATGCGTGCCCAGCCCCCCCACCCATTGACAAAACATCATTTTCCAGGCCCATGACATCATTTGGTCTCCATTGCCAAGACGGACGGGCTGAATTCTTTAGGAACCAGGAATCATTTGAAAGATCTTCAAAACCAGTTCAGCTCTTTTCCCCTGTCCTGACCCAGAGAGGTGTGCCGAATGTCTCAAAATTGTTTGTGAATACCTCACGCCCGTTAGAATGGTCACTGCCCGAGGAACAGAAGACAGCCAGCCGGTGTTGGGAAGGAGGCAGAGACGTTGGCACCTTTGTGTATGATGGGCGGTCGCTATGGAGAACAGCAGAGGATCGTCTCAGAAAAGCACATGTGGAATGAACGTCCGATCCAGCAAGCTCACCTCTGGTTGCGCATCCCAACACATTCAAAGCTCCATCTCAAGGAAATGTCATCATTCCGATGTCCGTCACACTCCTTCTCACCGGCACAATGTGAAGACCGTGATGAGTGGATAGGGCAATTGTGGGATATACATACCATGAAATGCTATTTCAAAATGTTTTCGGTTCTTTTTAAAAGTTTTATATAACATTAGGATTCATTCTGACATGATTGTAAAGTCATAGAATATAATTGGCTCTAATTCATTCCCCAGCACCTCCCCTTCACTCCCCTCTTCCATCCCCTCTTACCCTCCCTCTACCGTCCTCCTGCCATGTACTTGCAGGGTTATGTTTTGTATGTTTAGTGTCTTGTGGGTGTATATGACGGTGAGGTTCGCTGAGGCATATTCATACATATACACAGGAAAGTTAGGTCGGAGTCATCCCGTTGTCTTTCCCTATCCCATCCCCCCTCCCTCGCGTTCATTCTCCTTCATCTAGTCCACTGATCTTTGTTTTATATTGATGATATACCCCCTCCTTCCCTCCCCTCCCTCCCTCCCTCCATTCCTTCCTTCATTTCTCTCTCTCTCTCTCTCTCTCTCTCTCCTCTCTCTCTCTCTCCCCACACACACACACATACACACCCCTTATTTTGGATTAGCTTCTGCATATCAGAGAAAACATTTGGCCTTTGGATTTTGGGGATTGTCTTATTTGACTTAGCATGATAGCCTCTCATTCTATCCATTTACCAGCAAATACCATAATTTTATTCTTCTTTATGGCTAAGTAATATTCCATTGTTTGTTTGTGTGTGTGTGTGTATCTCACATTTTCTTTATCCATTCATCTGTTGAAGGGCACCTAGTTTGACTCCATAGCTTGGCTAGTTTGACTCCATAGCTTGGCTATTGTGAATTGTGCTGCTATAAACATTGGTGTGGCTGTATCTCTGTAGTATGCTGATTTTAGATCTGTTGATATATACTAAAGAATGGGATAGCTGGGTCATGTGGTGGTTCCATTCCTAGTTTTTTGAGGAATTTCCATACTACTTTCCAGAGTGGTTGCACGGATTTGCAGTCCCACCAACAATTTAGGAATGTACCTTTCCCCCCAAATCCTCTCCAACACTTCTTATCATTTGTAATCTTGATAATCATCATTGGGTTATTTGGTGTGGAGGGGTTGGTGTTAAGTTTTTTGAGTTCTTTATATATTCTGGATATGAATGCCTGATTTGAGGAGCGGGTGGCAGGGATCTCCTCCCATTCTGCAGGCTCTCTTTTCATGCTCTTAGTCATTTCCTTTGCCTTCTGCAGGCCTCAGGGAGACTTGGGTCAGCGGGCGGACCTGCCAGAGGCCGCCTATGTCAAGCCACTTTCATGTCTCATAGGGTGGAGCCTCCAAATAGCCCTAGGAGGTGACCACAGGAGGTGTTATCAGTCCCATGTGGAGAGACCAAGACTTGGGACAGTTCATGGAATGTTCTGGAAAACCTGGGGCATCAGTGGTGGGGAGAAGCCTAACTCCCTGAATTCTGATGTCCTACTGATATGGGAGGGGTAATACTTGGTTAAGGGGAAAACTGAGAAAGAGATGGAAAGCTCTGAGTGCCTTATTTTTAGTTTTCTGTCTTAAGAACTTTCTAGAATACAAAGGAAAATCATTCCATCGGGTTGTCCATCCCTGACCCCAGATCCCAGTGCCAATCAGTGTCTCCGCCCTTGGGCTTCCTTGCAGGCAGCAAGCCACCTGTGACATGCACGTCTTCCAGGGACCCTCTGAGCCCTCTCCCTGCCCAGCACCGGGTCTTCCTTTTCATGCCTGAACTCCAGAGTCCCCCGATGGCTTCTGCCTTCATTACAATTTAAATTCACAGATGGTTTCTTCAACTGCCTCCTGGGCAGCTGGATCCTCCCAGTCGTTAGCAGGAGGTGGGGTTGTTTTGCCTTACTGCCCTTGGAGAGCAGTGGACACAGGGGTGGATGTCGCTGCCTCCTGCCTCACCCCACGCCATAGACCTCGCCCACGTGTTTTGCGCAGGAGCGTCTGCTTCCTGTGGTAATAGAGGGATCCGCGAGCGTCTGCTTCCTGTGGTGATGGAGGGATCCGCCAGCGTCTGCTTCCTGTGGTGATGGAGGGATCCGCGAGCGTCTGCTTCCTGTGGTAATAGAGGGATCCGCGAGCGTCTGCTTCCTGTGGTGATGATCCGGAGGGATCCGCGAGCGTCTGCTTCCTGTGGTGATAGAGGGATCCAGCCAGCGTCTGCTTCCTGTGGTGATAGAGGGATCCGCGAGCGTCTGCTTCCTGTTGTGATAGAGGGATCCGCGAGCGTCTGCTTCCTGTGGTGATGGAGGGATCCGCGAGCGTCTGCTTCCTGTGGTGATGGAGGGATCCGCGAGCGTCTGCTTCCTGTGGTGATGGAGGGATCCGCGAGCGTCTGCTTCCTGTGGTGATGGAGGGATCCGCGAGCGTCTGCTTCCTGTGGTGATGGAGGGATCCGCGAGCGTCTGCTTCCTGTGGTGATGGAGGGATCCGGATCCGCGAGCGTCTGCTTCCTGTGGTGATGGAGGGATCCGCGAGCGTCTGCTTCCTCTGCTTCCTGTGGTGATGGAGGGATCCGCGAGCGTCTGCTTCCTGTGGTGATGGAGGGATCCGCGAGCGTCTGCTTCCTGTGGTGATGGAGGGATCCGCGAGCGTCTGCTTCCTGTGGTGATGGAGGGATCCGCGAGCGTCTGCTTCCTGTCCTGTTCCTGGTGATGGAGGGATCCGGGCGTCTGCTTCCTGTTTGTGATCCGCGAGCGTCTGCTTCCTGTGGTGATGGAGGGATCCGCGAGCGTCTGCTTCCTGTGGTGATGGCCGCGAGCGTCTGCCCTGTGTGAGGGATCCGCGAGCGTCTGCTTCCTGTTGTGATGGAGGGATCCGCGAGCGTCTGCTTCCTGTGGTGATGGAGGGATCCGCGAGCGTCTGCTTCCTGTGGTGATGGAGGGATCCGCGAGCGTCTGCTTCCTGTGGTGATGGAGGGATCCGCGAGCGTCTGCTTCCTGTGGTGATGGAGGGATCCGCGAGCGTCTGCTTCCTGTGGTGATAGAGGGATCCAGGAGCGTCTGCTTCCTGTGTGTGATAGAGGGATCCAGGAGCGAGCGTCTGCTTCCTGTGGTGTGATAGAGGGATCCGCCGCAGAGCGTCTGCTTCCTGTGGTGATATGGAGGGATCCAGGAGCGTCTGCTTCCTGTGGTGATGGAGGGATCCGCGAGCGTCTGCTTCCTGTGGTGATGGAGGGATCCGCGAGCGTCTCTGCTTCCTGTGGTGATAGAGGGATCCGCGAGCGTCTGCTGCTTCCTGTGGTGATAGAGGGATCCAGGAGCGTCTGCTTCCTGTTGTAATAGAGGGATCCGCCAGCGTCTGCTTCCTGTTGTAATAGAGGGATCCGCGAGCGTCTGCTTCCTGTTGTAATAGAGGGACCCACTTCCCCGGTTCACCATTCACTGATGTGTCCTGCTGTTCCTATTCCCATTACTGTCCCCTGCAGCTTGCTCATTCCCTAGAGTCATTCTCTCTGGGGACCGGCCAGTCAGCAGGGAGGGTCTTGAGCACACACGGGCTTCCCCAGGAGCCACCTCTCGGCCTCAGCACTGGGATGGCCTTCATCTGGCTACTGCTCCAGGAAACTTACAAGCTGTGCCCAAAGCGGCCCGTCCCCTGTTCCAGGTCTCTCTCCACCTTGATGACATTCGGGATAGTTTTGTCGTTGCCGTGGGCGAATGCCCCGTGCATGACAGCATGTTTGGCCTCTACCTGCTAAGTACAGGTAGCAACTCCTCCTTGAGACAACCTGGGGTCCTGAGACGCGCTCCAGGTTTCTTGGGATAAAATCACCCCATCGGGACTCGCTGTCCTAAATTCTGCAGGGCAAACCTCCTGGATTCAGCTTCCATTTCTCCTTTCTCCTTATCATTGCTCCACTCTTCCAAACCTTGACATTTTTTGAAGGCCATTTGACCCCCCCACACACACAAAAATCAATTCTTTTTTCTCCTAGGGTGGGGGTGGGTATAGATCCTAACAGGAAGGACTTGGACCTGGAAACTCAAAAGAGCTTGTTTACTCTCCACGGAGGGCGAGGTGAGGGGAACGTGCGACATCGAATCCTTCTTGTCCCTCAGCCACCACCGTGCAACCAATGAGGGTGGCCACCTGGGACCTTGGATCAGGTCCAACGGGGGGCTCTAGTTCCAGTTTGTTAACTAGCTGCTGTCTCCATGCTCCTAACCTGGGTTATGGCTTGGATGTGAGGGTTCCCCCGAATCTTCTGTAGTGCCAATGCAGGACTCTTCAGAGGCGATACAACTGGGTTGTGAGAGCTGTGACCTAACCAGGCTCAGACGGACTAACTGGGTGGTGACGGCGGCAGGTGGGACGTGGCTCGGGGAGATGGGCCACTGGAGGTGTGCCCTCGAAGACTGCACTTCTCTGCGACCCCTCTTCCATCGCTGTCTCTGCTTCCTGCCCGTAATGAGTAGAGCAGGGCTCCTCCTCCACATCCTTCCGCCATGATGTTCTGCCTCACTTTGGGCCCAGAGCAATGAAGTCAGACTAAACCTCTGAAACCATGGGCCCAAATGAACTTTCTCCTCCTCTAGGTTGCTCTTGTCAGGTATTTTGGTCACAGCGACGGAAGCTCACTAGCACACCCCGCCTCCCTGTGGAACTCACTGGATGGGGGAGCTGTGAGGGGCAGTGGGGGCTCCGGTTCCAGTTTGTCAACTAGCTACGGAGCCCTGGCTTACTGTCCCTCTTCCCCGGGTCTGGTGAAGTGAAAAGGATGCATTAGAAGATCTCTGTTTCCAGCTCTGGTGGTGAGCATGCCCAGTCGTCCAGACCCTGAAGAAGGGGGGACTCCTGGTGGAGTGCAGCCACCGTCCATCCAATAGACTCATGGAGACCTTCTTCTGGGCTCCGTGACCTGTGCTGGGTCATGAAAAGACAGCTCTACAGACAAAGATCTCCTTGTGTGGAGAGGCAGGCAGGCGGGCCAACAGGAAGAGCCCTGAGCTAGAGGAGCCAGTGTGCGGGATGAGCACCGTGGGGCTCAGTGGAGGAGAACAGTCATTTCAGGATGGGGATCAGAATGAATTCCTGGAGCAGCTTTTGTGTTAGGGCCTTGGGAACCTATCATTACACTTATACCCATAGGGCACGACCCCAAACTTAGTGACTTATAACACTAACTAGGTATTATATTCACCAATGCTGTGACTCAGGACTTTGGACAGGAAATAGTAGAACTAGCTTGTGTGGGACCTCAAATGGGAATGCTGGCAATGATGCTAATGGCTGGGACTTAGAATCTTCTGGAAGCTTCTTCACTCACAGGTCTGCCGTTGGGGTTGGTATGAGATGAAAGATGGGCTCGTCTGGGATTGTCAACTGGGGAGTCTACAGAAGGTCACTCGGGCTTCCTCTCAACACGGCGGCCTCGGGTGATCAGACTTCTTTGTATTGACCCAGGACAGGCAGAAGCTTCCAGACAGAAGCTGAGTGGGGTTTTACGACCTAACCTTAGAAGCCATAGAGCATTCCTTCTGCCATGCTTGTATTTTATAATTCGAGGCAGTCACATACCAGCCCAGATTAAAGGAGGAGGGGACAGAATTCCTCCCACAGATGGCAGGAGTATTAAAACACTGCCTTCCTATTTAAAAAACCATTGCCGCATCCTGATTACCATGTTCAGAGGCCTGAATTTCTCTAAACCTTTAGCAGAGAATCCAATCTCACCTTGAAAAAAAAAATCTCTCCAGGTGTATTTACACCAAAAGCCTACTTCAATTAATCAATTCTAATGCTCCAATTACTCAGCTTATATTTTCAGACACTGTAATAAGCACCACAAATGAATAGGAATTAAACTGACAGTACATCACCCTGCGCTGTTACAAAGACCACACCGAGTGACTCGAGCAGACTTCACCTTTGTGACAAGGACTCCCTCCTCTTGCTTCTGTTTGGCACAAAAGATTCCCTCTGGGCTGGGGTGGGGCTGGAGCATTAGGAAAGCTTCTAAGAAAAGGTTGCAGTTGTGACAGCGGTACCTTTCAAGTGAAGACTGGACACATTTTTGGTTTAGGTCCTTGTTATGTTGGGGAAAACCTGGGTTCCCGAACAATCTAGGTCCCCATCTGTCGAGTAAGGGGTTTGGGCTTGCGATTCTGTAAGGACTCTTTTAACTTTAAAAAAAAAAAAGTCTGTGATTATAGAAGCATTTTCTCAAGGGAAATTTTCTAACCTCAGAACCCAGAAGAGGCATCCATGTAACAATCACATTCATTTGAATAACTCTTGCTTGCAAGAAAAACTTTTGTGCTTCTGGTAAACATACCTTTTGCTCTGAATTTACATAAATCCATACACTCATTTTTATGTGAGTAGTATTGCGATGGGTTCTTTCTTCTGCAATTTCTTCCCCAGCCCTGTAATATAAATTGAAAAGCTTCCGTATCAGTGCATAAAATTAAACTTCATAAAATGAAACGTCCACTGTATGGAGACTGTATGGCTACTCTGTGTATTATTCAAGTAGACCTCCTTGATGTAAATTTAGGTTCTTCCCATTGTTTTGTCTTTGTATGAACAAGGGTGCGATGAGTACCCCATGCATTTGTCCCTGTGATGGTTAATTTTATGTGCCAACTTGACTGGGCTAAGGGATGCCCAGATAGCTGGGGAAAAAACATTTCTGGGTGAAGTTTCCAGAAGAAAAAGACATTTGCATACGTAGATTGAGTGAAGAAGATGGCCCTCACCAATGTGGGTGGGTATCGCCTGGTCTACTAGGGGCCCAGGTAGAACAGAAGTTGAGGGAGGGTCGATTCTCTATCTTCTTGAGCTGGAACGTGCCCTTGGCCACAGACACTCCTGGTTCTCATGCTTTCCTACTGGGACTTACACCAGCTCCCACCCCAGATTTTTGCTGCCAGATTTTGGTTCTTTAGCTTCCAGGCAGTCACATGTTACAGAATTTCTCAGCTTCCCTAATCATGTGAGCCCATTCCCATAACAAGTCTCCAGCTACAACTCTATGCGTCCTGCTGGTTCCACGCCTCTGGAGAACCCCGACTAGTATGAGCATGATGCCCCTCTGCAGGTGTATCTAGAGAAGAACATTCTAGAAGCAAATTTGCTAGGTCAAAAGCTTTGGGCTTCTGTAATTTGGATAGCTATTGACAAATTTCTCATCATAGAGATCATACCAATTGATTTTTTGATGAATTATGTATAAAAGAGCTTCTCCCCCCACACGCATAAGATGTGATCAAATTTTGTCATTCTTCCCATTCTGATAAGGTGAAGGTGACAGCTTGTAGTTTTTTGTTTGTTTGTTTTGTTTTTTAAATACCAGGAATTGAACTCAGGGGGACTTGACCACTGAGCCACATTCCCAGCCCTTATTTGTATTTTTTTATTTAGAGGCAGGGTCTCACTGAGGTGCTTAGCACCTCCCTTTTGCTGAGGCTGGTGATCCTCCTGCCTCAGCCTCCCGAGCCCCTGGGGTTACAGGCGTGTGCCACCACACTCAGCTGTCGTCGTAATTTTAGGTGCTGTTTCTGCTTCTCTTTGGTGAGAAAGCAATCGCCGTTTTTTACATGCAAGAATCCTTTGTATCGCTCTGTCTCAGAAAAATCTTCTTACAGATTTTGAAAGGGAATCATTTAAAACATTTTAAATAGACCTTAATAAATGTGTCCGGTGGACCCATGGAAGGACATCGCTCTGGTCTCCTCTTTGAACCATTTCCAGAGTCACCTATGTGTAAGCCCTGATGCAGAGGGTGACACCCTCACTCTAGCAACGCAACGCACCTGGTTATGGTTTCCCTAGCATCGTCCTAAGGTGGGCCGAGGTGGGACAGCCGCCAGAGTGACCCCCCTACAAGCCCTGGAACCCATGTGCATCTGCTAGAAATACATTGGTAGGGACAACGGACAGCCCAGTCCTTCCTCCGACTCTCCCGTGCAATCTTGTTCGAGAGCCTCAGGAAACACCTGCCGCTTGCTTTTCGCTGACTCCTTTTCTTTGCGGTACATTTTTGTAACCATTATGAGTTTTGTCAAAAGGAAAACAACTCGCGGTCTTTCTGGAAGAAGTCAAGCCTGGGCTGATTTCACCATTTATCGAGACACCAGCTCCTTCTGTCCACATCATGGCGACAGAAGCTCTTTTCCTGGGCGACCCCTCCTGCCTGGCTGTTCAGGGATCTGACGCGGAGACGTGGGAAGCCTGGCTTTGACCCCAAGCCACGCTGGTCAGTGCAGCAGGGGGCAGCCTTGTTTTGGCCCTGCCCCCCAGAATAGAAGGGCTGCTGGACTCAGATTCCCAGGTGGCCTACGGGTCTGAGGCCATCAGGTGGGAACCCCAGAGGCAGGAAGTTGGAGCTATGAGCTGGATTGTAGCTGTCCATGCGTCCGGTTCTGTGTTAGGGGTGTCAAATGAATTCACTCAATGGAACTCGCACATCAGTGCCGATCTGCTTATAAGCAGGTGTTTGCGACACAGCGTGGTAAGTACCGCGACAGAAGGATGCTTCTCCATCAAACCCCGGGGAGGGGTTCCTGTTGGATCCACACCTTGGTAAAAACATTAGTGTGGCCGGGCACGGTGGCGCACGCCTGTGATCCCAGCACTTGGGAGGCTGAGGCAGGAGGATCGCGAGTTCAAAGCCAGCCTCAGCAATGGCGAGGCACTTAGCAACTCAGTGAGACCCTGTCTCTAATAAAATACAAAAAAAAAAAAAAAAAAAAAAAAAAGGGCTGGGGAAGTGGTCCAGTGGTCAAGTGCCCATGAGTTCAATCCCTGGTACAAAACAAAACAAAACATAAAAAACAAAAAAACACAAAACAAAAACATCAGTGTGGTCTGGGGTTAGGGAAGCAAGACCGTGTGATCTGATCAATGCATAAGGAAAGATACAGGGGTGTAGGCATGGAGGGATAAGTGGTTCCATGTTTCTGGAGCAGAGAGAACATGAAGAGGGTTGAAGGGGCGGACAGAACCTGCGAGACCTGTTTGTCTCCTACGACTGATTTGTGCGGAGGCTGACTTGACTTGTTTTCCGAGGCTGGACACACAGGTGGTGTTCACTGTGTAGGGTGGACAGGAGCGGCTGTGCTTTCACGGAACAGTGCAGAATCCATTTACTTGGGAAAATGACACAGATATGTCACAAGCCTTCTGTGATGCCACTTGACTGATTTACATAACAGCGATGTCCCTGCTATGTGGATATACAGGTTACATAAGCCATCTGGCGGCCGCGGTCTTGTTACTGTCATTTCCCGGTGGCAGGTGGTTCAGAACGAGGGACCTTTGCTGGCACAGAATCTAGAGGGAGCCCGTCCCCACCCACCACAGCTCTGGAATATGCCCGGAGCGCCTTGGGTGGGAAAAGGGAATAGGTGTCCCCAGGCTCCGTTCCCTGGAGGGTCTGCCTTTTGCCCGGCATTAAAGGGACAGAGGCAGGGTGTTTATCGGGTTTGTGTTCCTGATGCCTGTGGGGTGCTGTCTTCTACGGAGAAAGTTCTTTTGGGGGACTTTGGAGAGTGAGCTCTATAAAGTGGCCCTGGGTACTGATACAGTACCATATGAGACCTTGCAGGGCCCAGGGCTGGCTGGGGTTGGATCTGCTGGTCTTTGCAGCTCCCTGGTGAGCGTGCATGCACGTATGCCTGTGTGCACATCTGGGGTTGACCTGGCTCCGTCCTCTGCAGGGGCTACCTCCTGCTGGGACTGCCCACGTCTGTTCCCCCGTTTCCAGTAAAATCGCCTGATCTCCCCTTGGAGATAGCTCCCCTTCTCTCCAGGCTGGAGACACGAGGCAGATCACGTTCTGCACATGATCTGGGATTGGCATACGATTTCATCCAGGTCACAGAGAAGAACCCAGGCACTTTTGATGGAACTCTTGGGAAGAAAGGGTCTCGTTTCTCCTGGGGCTACCAATCTAGTACCATAGGAGGGGGGTTGCTGGGCACCATCACGGCGGCACCTGGAGAGGCGTAACCTAAGGATGAGGCCAACACAGAAGTGAAGGCTTGACGTGTGGGAATGGACACCAGGAATCCGCCATAAATAAAGCCAGGTGCACTGTGGACTTCCGGGAGTTATAAACCAACAACACTAGTTTTATTTTTCTTAGGCTCATTTTATTTCTGGCACTCATCCTGCAAGTCTTTTCTAAGGTGGTGTCTCCTCTCTCCCTGCTACGGCTTAGGTGTGGTTTGGGTGGGTCCTCCGAGGGTTTATGTGCTGTGAGCTTGGTCTCCCTGTGTGGGGAGCTGAAGTGATAGAGCCTTTAAGAGGTGGGGCTTAGGGGGAGGCAGTTAGGTCTTGGAGCTCCGCCCTGCAAACAATTAATTCTGGTCCCAAGAAGTGAGTTTCCACCAGAATGGGTTGTTATAAAGCAAATTTTTGCTGTCTCGGCATTCTCTCTCTCTCTCTCTCTCTCTCTCCCCCCCCCCCCCCCCACCTCTCTCTCTCTCCCTCTCTCACTTCCTGTCTTGCCATGCAATCTCTTCTATGGGTCCTGCCATTGTGATGCCATCTGTCACGAGGCCCTTGCCAGAGCAGAGCAGATGCTGACACCATGCTCATGTCCAGACTGGGAGCTACACAATTTTCTTTTCTTTATAAAGTACATGGCCTCAGGTATTTCATTATAGTAACAGCAAATGGACTAATACAGGCTCCACCTGGCTATCGGCAGTGTTGGGAAGTGGGTGACTTTCCTCTTTATGGGGTTATTCTTCCTTTTCCTTCAACATGTACCAGGAGAGAAGGGTATTAGGCTTTGGAGTCAGAGAGGGCTGGGTGTGAATCTTGGCCTGCCCAAATCATTTGGTTCAATATAAATACTTAATCTCTCAGAATCTCTGCTTCCTCACCCGTGATGTGGGAAAAACACCAGCAACCTCACAGGATTGCTGCAATTGTGGCGGTAAGGTCAGAAATGCCAAAATAATTTACGTGTTTAAAAATCAAGATGAAATGTGGCTGGAGGCTTCATTAACTAGAGTGTTGAGAAATGCATTCACAGGCATGTTTAGGGGGTACTCCCTGCAATCCCCAAAGATAGGTGCAATCCAGGGAGCTTAGGTGTTGGTTCAAAAAAGGAGAGAGGTCCTGGGGTCTCAGTCCTTGGGGCAGCCTGCCCACGGACGCCCTCTCTGTAGCCCCAGGACTGTGCCTTTTTATGCCTGCATTTTCTTCTAGCCAGAGGTGTGACCACAGAGGTTTTCTCCAGTGCTGTCGCAGTCTCGGCACTTCATCCACAGCCCCCGGAAGCACAGAGCTCCGCCCCCTCTCCATCTCCCCCCTGCCTGTGCCTGAGCTTCTGCCTCCTCAACACGACCGCATGAGGCTGATCTGGATGCATCATGATTTATATTTTTGACCCTTTGGCGGAGATGCTACATGTCACCTCTATCAAGCTTTCCTTCTTTCATGCCAGTGGAATTTTTAGCTGCAAAGGAGATGCCCAGAATAAAGCTGACATTTAACAGCCTGCTGCTTTGCAACTGGGGATCACCACGCTGTCGAATGCTGGCTGAAGGGATCTAGGTAGGGAGGGGGAGGTGGCAGCTTCTGGAAGCTTCTCCTTTGAGACACACTGTACCCTTTCCTCGTCGCCCCTTTTCTACCACCCTGCTGCCTGAAATGCAGATGCTGCCACCTTGGATCAAGCACATCGTGGTCACATCCTAGAAGATGTCAGCGCATCAGCTAGGAGGGGACTGAGTCCTCCATTATAACAAGAGACAGAGAGGAAGGGAACTCCTCCTCTCTGGCCCAGCGTCGTGATGGCTGACCATCAAGGGGACAAGGTCCAGGACAAAAGCTGGGCGTGGCAGAACGGGAGGAAGGACAGAATCTGAGTCTTCGATGACATCACTGCCCTGGGGCCTCCCGCCTCCAGACTTCTTGCGATGTGACTTGAACTCTCTTCCTAACTCTTTAAAACCACTTTTGTTGGGTATTTTGTCACCCAGAAGCACCCTTGTGGATAGGACCTGGGGACACCAAGGCCGGGTTACCTGTTTGTAAGACAAGGCAGGGAAACTCCCTCCTGAGCTCTCAAACATCCTTCAGCAACAAGAACAGGCTCTCAGCTATCTCAGTAAATTATCCTCCATATGTAAAGAGCACAGCATGGGACCTGACACTTTTAAGCAGTCAGTAAAAGGTAGCTATTTTTCTTTTTCTCATTAGCATAATGCCTCAATAAATGTTAGTTTCCATCTTATCTCCTGGAGTATCTTTCCCTTGGCTGCTGGATTCCCACCACCTCTACATTTATCTCCCTTCGCCCCCATTAAACCTGGCTCTTGAAAAGACTGTCAACTCCTTCCAATGAGGTGTCAGTGATAGATAAGACTTGACGTATGACCTCATTTCCCCAAACACTATCAGCACGCGGTGAGATTTACATTTCCCAGGGCATTAAAGCCCTCAGCCAAAGGAATGAATCTTTAATGGTGAAATTGGAGGCTCTGCAAAGCTCATGGAAAAACTCCTATGGAAGGGGTGTGTGTGTGTGTGTGTGTGTGTGTGTGTGCGCGCGCGGGGGCGGAGGCAGTGGGGGGTCTCCTCCATGATGATCTCGATCTTCTCAGGGGTTCTCAAAGAGTTCTCCAAATTCTCCCAGATTTTAAAACATCGCACTGCTCATCAATTCCCAATGAGCAGTTGGTGAATGGCAGATTGTTGTAGAAGTTTGTGGAACTGAACAGGCGTGTGTGTGTGTAGGGAGGGTGGGGGGAGGCTGTGAAATCAAGGGTGCAGGAAGAGGGTGTCTGGGCTCCAGAGGGGGCTATCTGTCAAGTGGGTGAGCCAGGCTGCCTGGGGGTCTGATTTCATGAGCCAGACCTGGGGGTCTCTTCTCTCTTGGGGTCCCGCATGGAGTCTGTGGGCCTCTGCTCGGGGCCTCCCAGCAGAGCGGACGGTGGGGTGTCTTCTCTGGGCCCCACCTTGTCTGTCCCTGCCTCACCACCCCCGGGCCTGTCCCACTGATGCCTGAACCCAACACGGGTGCACCAGGTATCTGACCTCGGTCCTGAATTCTCCCACCCACCCCGTCTTGCTCGTTCCCTGGAGGCTGAGCCTCCTGACCTGGGCCAGCCCTGCTGAGTGTGACCAATGCGGGGGGCGGCAGTGCTGACCCCGGACCCCCTTCCTGGAAGGTGGCCTCCGTCTCCTTGTGTCCTCCAAAGCCTGCTCCTCTCAAGGTGACCTGCACACGCATCCTCTCTCCAGGTCCCTGCAGGCTTGGGGCAGTGACGGCTCCTCCACGGAGGCTGGGCCTCGGCGACGGTCCTCAAACTCACGAAGGTCCCCCAGGTCCCCCTAAGAGCTGCGTCGGCATCTCCTGGGAACACACGGGGAATGCAGACGGCGAGGCCACACCCCGCCCTTCCAAACCAGAAAGGAGGGCTGGGCCCCGCAGCCTGCATTTAAAAAAAATATTTATTTTAATTTGTTATATATGATGGCAGAATGCATTTCAATTCATAGTACACACATAGAGCACAGTTTTTCATGTCTCTGGTTGTTCACAAAGTAGTCACACCCATTCGTGTCTTCATACACGTACTTAGGGTCATGATGACCATCTCATTCCGCCGTCTTTCCTCCCCCTGTGCCCCCCCACCCCACCTCTTTGCCCTATCTAGAGTCCCTCCATTCCTCCCATGCCCCCCATCCCCATTATGAGTCAGCGTCCTCAGATCAGAAAAAACATTCGGCATTTGTTTTTTTTGGGATTGGCTTACTTCACTTAGCATTATATTCTCCAACTCCATCCATTTACCTGCAAATGCCATGATCTTGTTCTCTTTTAGTGCTGAGTAATATTCCACTGTGTATATATGTCACGGTTTCCCTATCCACTCATCTACTGAAGGACGTCTGGGTTGGTTCCACAGTTCAGCTCCTGTGAATTGCCGCAGCCTGCACTTTAACCAGCCCTCTGGGTCTAGGCGATGCTGGCCTGTGTTCGAGTTTGAGGGTCACCACTTAAACATTACTTTTCCACTTTGGCAATTAGCAACTGGCTTCAAATCATGTTAAACTGCGTGTTACATGATTGTTGTTGAGATGCTGACCCTTCCGATAAAAGTAACAACAATGGAGTTCAGATCCCCTTGCACGAAATTGACCTTTGCCTGGGGTTTCCATCTCAATGGATGAAGCACCCTGGGACTTGGTTGCTCTTTGTCCCAGGGGACACGCTCCAGGACCCCCAGTGGGTGCCTGAAACTACACACACAACCAAAACCCTGTACATTCTATGATTGTTCCCACATATACACACCTATGATAGTTTAATTTATAAATCAGGCAGTTAGAGACCAACAACAAGAACTCACTGTGGATCTTTACGACCTCAGCAAGTGATTCTTTTCTTTCCTTATTAGGTTGACAGGTTTCACAAGTCCTTAGCACATCTGAATTTCTATCTCTGCACTTTGGGGCCATTATTAAGTAAAATAAAGGTTACATGAACACAGCACTGTGATACTGTGACAGCTGACTTGATACCCAAGATATCCACTAAATGACTGATGGGCAGGTAGCACATACTGTGTGGATACACTGGACAAAAGGAATGATGCACATCTCATACCAGATGGAGCAGGATGGCTGGAGATTTTTATTATGCTGCTCAGAATGGTACACAATTTAAAACACTGATTTTATTTTTATTTCTGGAATTTTCCATTTAATATTTTTAGACCCAAGTTGATTACGGGCAACTGAAAGTAACATCATGAATAAGAGGGACTACAGAAGATCTTCTTCCTCTCAGCAGCCCCTGATCTCTCTAGTATACTGTTGGTGCTCAATAAAAGCTCATTTCACTGGAAGGTATGCTTTTTCAGAGTTTCCCAACATGCTGTACATCTATTTGTTCATGTGCCTAACTAGGCATCACTGCACTGGGGCTGGAGATATGAGGTCGGAATCAATACAGTGTCCGCTCTCATGGGTCTTACTAAGTGTTGGGTGAGATGTCAGTTCTCTGGGCATCAGTAACCCCACCTACTTAAGGGGGGATCATAATAATAGCTGCTCCATCAGGTTTGATGAAAACGAAATGGTGTCATACAGAGCCGTCAGCATAGTGCGTGACATTGAAACAACACTCAATCAATTTTGTTTTGGTGGTACCGGGGATTGAACTCAGGGGCACTCGATCACTGGGCCACATCCCCAGCCCTTTGTTTTTTTTTTTTTTTTTTTTGTATTTTATTAGAGACAGGGTCTCACTGAGTTGCTAAGTGCCTCGCCATGGCTGAGGCTGGCTTTGAACTCGCAATCCTCCTGCCTCAGCCTCCCAAGTGCTGGGATGACAGGCGTGCGCCACCGTGCCCGGCTTCAATCAATTTTAATATCATTATTTTTGCAGTAAATAAATTGTAATCTGGTTTTGGGGGCCCACATGGGGATGAGACCAGGGGTTTGTGGGTACCACTGCATGTAATGGGTCTGACATCTCCTAAGTAAATGGATTGTCAAAGTACTTTGTAAATTGCTTGGAGTTTCATAAGTACAAGGAGCTTAGTTTTACTGATCCAAGTATTATTCTCGGCTTGTGTGACATCTTTTCCCTGTCTTTCTTCTCTAATATTGTCTTAAGTTTCACTTTGACCTGCTTTTATTTCCATTAAAAATTGTTCAGCGTGAAGGACTAACCCCATGATTTATCCTGGGTCAAGACACCCTCAATATTCTTCCATTTATTTTTCTCCTTTAAAATGGATGTGATTTTGTTTTTTAATCGTTTAAAAATTTCTATATTCTTTTTTTTTTTAAATCAAATGATAGAAGTACAAAGAATAAAATATATGCCAGTTGCAATAAGTGATTCAGAGATACCACTTTTAACTTTTTGGTGAGTCATTTTCCGGACTCATCATTACACATTTCTCCGAAGGTTTATCTAGCTTTTCAATTTTATGAAAATGGGGTCATTCTATACAGCCCATCCACCTTTTAGCAAAAGCTCTGGGAAATTTTGGCTGGGAGTTGCTCGCGGTCTCTCCCTAGGACCACCAGATGGCGCTGCGTCTGAATTTATCAGTGTCCCCTGCCCAGTGCAGGGTGGGTGGCCCAGGTCCTGGGTGCTGGTCTCTCCCCTCTCTCTGGCCTAGTGCAGAAGATGGATTGCTTGCATCTGCGGAGGGTCAAAGTCGTGCCTGCGTTCTGACACGGAGGGACTCTGCAGTGCTTGCACTGACCAGGTTTTGACCTGCGGTCATTTATGCCCCTGCCTGCCTGCTCTCCCTCTCCCTCCGTGTCTGGGAATCAGACTGTGAGATCGCTGCAGGAGACAGAGTTCCCGGCCCCGAGCTTTGTAGTTTAAGTCTCAATGAGGAAGGTGGCTTGGAAAAAAATAATTTTTTTAAAGTATTAAAGAATCCTGGACTGTGAGTCAGAAATTCCAAGTTTTAGGTTTGGAATTTGTAGTAACTGGTTGCCTGACCTTGGACGAGCCATTTGAACTTTCTGGGGTCAGATGACTTCATGTGTGCAAGAGAGGGTTGGATTCAAGTCACCTCTAGGTGTCGTTTAGCTCTGACCTGTTTGTTTACAAAAATCTGTCTCACCGGGCGCGGTGGTGCACGCCTCTCATCCCAGCACTTGGGAGGCTGAGGCAGGAGGATCACGTGTTCAAAGCCAGCCTCAGCAATGGCGAGGCACTTAGCAACTCAGTGAGATATCCTGTCTCTAATAAACACACACACACACACACACACACACACACACACACACACACAAGGGCTGGGGATGTGGCCCAGTGGTGGAGTGCCCCTGAGTTCAATCCCTGGTACCAAAACACAAAAACAAACAAAAATCTGTCTCCACCGGGCTGGGGATGTAGCTCAGGAGTCATGCGCTTGCCTAGCATGCATGAGGCCTTGGGTTAATTCCCAGCTTCCCCGCAGAAGTTTTCTCATTTTTTATCTTTTTTTCCGGCGGGGGTGGGGTAGGGGTGGAGATGGTCAAATTGTTCTAGAAGCAAGTCACCCTGAGCCAGGACTCCGGGGAATGTGAACCCAGCGGACAGAGCAGGCCTGGCCGGGGCCTGAGCTTTGCCTAGCTGTCTGTCCCCCGGCAGGGCTGCCAGCACCAGCAGCACCGGCATAGCCCATACATCATTATTAGATTCCCTTCATTGTGCTAATTGACACGGGATGAAAAATATCCAGCTTCGGAAACAGCAAATGCTTTTGCATGCAGTCTGCGCAGCCGGCCAACAGGAGAAACTGCTGTAAAAGTTAACTGAGGTTGAAACCCGGCCTGCGCAGGCTGAGTGTTCCCTGTCCTCGGGAATGGGATCCGATCAGCAGAGTGAGTGGCGGCCCCGAGAGAGGGGGCCGCGGGGTGACACCCACCTGAAGGTCCAGCTCCACGGAGAACCAAGACCGGGACACATCAAGAGAGACTGGGAGGAGGGAGGCGCCTCGTCACCTTCTGATCCTTCTACCTTCTGATCACCTTCTGATCCTTCTACCTTCTGATAGGGAGCCCGAGGGCGTCTTCTGAGACCTCATCCTGTCCCGCAGGGACGGAGGGGAGGGTCGAAGCCCCCATCCTGGCTCCAGAGCTGAGCCTCTCGCGGGTGGGGTTGCTCCCCCGGGGGACGCTGGACAGTGTCTGAAGGCGCGTTTCCTTGTCACAGCTGGGACGGGTGTTGGTGACTACAGGACAGCCCTTCCCCCCCAAACAGAGGAGGGGGGAAACGCCAGGCTACCAGAGCCTTGCTCTAAAGCAATTTGTATCTTTGGGAAAGTAACCAGACCTCTCTGGGTCATTTTGCTCCAGCGTAGAATTAATTTTGCATGATGTGACAGCGGACAAAAATGCCCCCCCCCCCTCCCCACCCCCCCCGCCCCTTTGCCATGGCAATCGAACTTGGCGACTCTGGCTGTCAAGATGAGGGAGTCTGTTCTCCGCCTCTTACATCAGCGGTTGGCCTTGAACGGGGGAGGGCTGGCCTCATGACTTGTTTTGTACAACAGAAAGTTCCAGAAGCGATAGCTCCGAGCCCAGTCCTGGGCTGGCTGGCCTCTTTCCTTCAGGGCTCTGGCCTGCCCTGGGAACCGGCCTGGCTAATCCCTGCAGGACGAGACACTGCACAGAAAGAGCCAAACCACACCGTCCTAGGGCCGCCAGTCCCTAGAAACGCAGGAGCGCCCAGCCTGGAGCATGGCCACCGGGGGACCTGTGGTCCCCCGGCTCTCAGGGTGGTCCGCATCGAGAGCTGGTCCAGCCGGGCTTGAAATTAGAACTCAGTTAATGGTGAATTCTGACGGGAATGAGGACTTCTTTAAGATCTGCCTTTTTTTTTTTTTTTGATACTGGGGATTGAACCCATGGATACTCTACCTTAGGATACTAGCCCTTTTCCTTTTATTTTATTTTATTTTTGGTACCAGGGATTGAACTCAGGGGCTCTCGACCACTGGGCCACATCCCCAGCCCTTTTTTGTATTTTATTTAGAGACAGGGTCTCACTGAGTTGCTAAGTGCCTCGTCATTGCTGAGGCTGGCTTTGAACTCGTGATCCTCCTGCCTCAGCCTCCCAAGTGCTAGGATGACAGGTGTGTGCCACCGCGCCCGGCAGCTTTAAGATCTGCCTTCTTTCTTAATAGCTGGCATTTTGTTACATCTGGGAGCTTTAAATGGCTCAGGATGTGTGTGGTGGCATCCTCGGATACCCAGCTAACGGAGCCGGGCGAGATCTTTCTCTCCAGGTTTGCTTCAGGTTAATTTTACCTCTGTGCCTCACTCTGACTTAAGCAACAGCCCGAGGGCAATTATGATAAGGACACGTGGACACTGAGGAGAGAAGAGTCCTCAGGGACATCGGGGCTCAGGGCCTGTCCAGGGACCTGGAAAGCGGGGACCGTTACTCTTGAGAGTGCTCTCCAGGGTGACCGTGTCCTGACCGCCCTCCACCGCTGTGCGCTTGTGTTCAAGTGTCTAATAGCAGGAGGAGAGAATCCGATTGGGTTTCCTGTGTCACCTGCCTTGCCAACAGAGGGGGCATTGTTTGATTGACAGCTCCACCAGCCCCACATCGAGTGGGAAAGTACAGGCAGAAGAAAACCTCAGGTGCCCTCAGCCTCCATCCCCCACCCCACCCCCCGCCTTGCCACGCGACGCTAGGGACTGGAAAAGTGAAGCACATCTGTTCAGGACTTTGGGCGTGTGGTCGGGACACCCCATGACATCTCCCTGTGGCCTGGCTGGAAAATGAAAAACCTGTCAGAAACTAGACATCACAGTTAGCAGAGCCGTGGCCTCCCAAGTCACCTTCCCTAGCCTCCCTTTTCGAGCTGGGTGGACATCAGCTTTTGGGGCGAGGTGTTGGGAAGGAACGGGAGGGAGGAGGAAGTTGATCCCGTTTTGGATGCACTCTGTGAGGACCTTGCTACAGTTTGGACCTTAAGTGTCCCCAAAGGCCCTGCTCCTCAGGGTGGAACTATCGGGAGGAGGAGAAGCCTTTAGGAGGCGGGGCTTAGTGGGAGGTCTTTAGGTCACTTGGCGGTGTCATTCTAGGAGAACTGTGGGACCCTGGTCTCCACCTCTCTCTCTTTTGCTTTCCGGCCGCTAGGTGAGCAGTTTTGCTCTGCCAGGTGCTTCCACCCTGACGTGGTGCCTTACCCACAGCAACGGGGCCAACCAATCATGGACTGAAACCTACAAAAGTGTGAGCCAGAAGAAACCTTTTCTCTTTGCAAGTTGATTATCTCAGGTTATTTGTTACAGTGATGGAAAGCTGACTAGTACAGATCTCATTCTTTGAATCAGGTTTGGACCAGGACATTTTCTGCCACTTATGTTCCGGTGAGTGCCAAGCATCAATAGAACTTTGTCCGAGTCCCTTAGCTAGACATTAAGTTTCTGCTGTCTCTAAGTCACTCTGATATCCCCTACATATCCCAGTTACAGTGATGAATAAGTTACCTCCTTCCCATCTGCAAAGTAGGAAGGCTGAGCAAAACCAGTGATTTCACTTTTTAAATTTCTTTGCTTTCACTCTTCTTGAATCCTTCAGTTAAAATCTTGTATGGAGGCTCAGTGTGTAGAGGAGATAAGCATGGAGTCTTTCTCACAGAAGCAGTCGGGGGCAGTAGGAGGAACAGGGAGTCTAGGCCATTTTTATCTAGGTCCACATTCTCCATAGTGGCTCTAGGACCCTCCTGGCTCTGGGGTACACTTTATGAAGATGGAGGGGCCCCTGACCATTGAGGGCTCTCCAAACTCTGAGCATGATCCTCTGCGTGTAGAATGGAGGGCTGGCTTTCTTCAGTGACGAGGGACAGAAGGTACAGGTGACATGAAAGCCGCAGAGATGGCAGACGCCGGACCAAGTTCTTGAAAAATTGGAAAAGGAGAGAATTCAGCCTTTTCACCAAAGATGAGAGTCTAGCGTACCAAACAGGAACCGCCTTGGGTTGGAGTCCCCTCAGTTTTACCCCGTGGTAGCTGGAGGGTCTCTTCGGGGCTCTGAGCCTCGACTTCTCTGGCTGTACAATGGAGCAACCAAGGCCCCTGCTTCCTAGAGGGCCCAGGAGGCCTGAGGGTTCTGTGAGGTGCTCGGTGGGTACCTAGGGTGCGTGGAGTGTTAAAGACGCATCGGCCCCTCGTCCGACTCATCTCCTCGTCACTTGGACGCTGACAGCACCAGGCACGGATGGAGCAGCCTGTGTGGGGAGCCGCTCTGGGGCGCCTTCCCTGCTGCATGCTGTCTCCAGGGCTGCCCTCCGGGGTCCCTGCCTTTTTATTCCAGGTGGCTATTTCCTTTTCCTGTCGTCCCCTGGCAAGAACACTGGGAGAGAAATTAAAGCAATAAGGGCTGAACCCTCTGCGACAGGAGAACAGAGCGTGTGATAATGATATATAAAGCCAAAAGCACTAAGTGGGCAAAACCGGTGCTAGAGGAGTGAGTAAAACCAAGATAAATCCGTCCCCAGGGAGCCGTAACACATAACTCAAATAACGGGAGCAGCGGGGGTCCGCGGGCCTGGCAAGAGCAGTTTGCACTCCTGCTGGGCGCAGCCTCTGGCATCCATAATGCCCCTGTGCTTGGGGTCAGTCACTCTGCCAGCCGCCGGCGTGACTGCAGGTTGGCACGGGGTTTCTCCCGGAACCCGGGTGCCCGGGGTCGGGTGGCAGCAAGGATCTGAGGTCTGATCCCCGCAGCACTGTGGCACGGAGACCAGACACCCCGAAGTCTTAGCTTCCAGTTCTGCCTCCGTCCACGTAGAGCTGTGTGACCTCGCTTGGCCTCGCTGAACCCCTCTTTGCTCATGGAGTCTACGTGTCTGCTATTCAGTGGGTTCAAGGTTACTCTCAGATTGGCTGCATAAGTTCAGATGTGCCGTTTCACAGCAGGGCGACCCTTACTAACGATCCTAGACCAGCTATTTCAATAATAGCTGCAAGAGCGGGTTCTGAATGCTGTCACCGCAAAGATATGGTGGATGTTTGAGGTGATGGGTATGTTGATGACCTTGATTCGATCGTTGCGTCATATACACAATGTACCAAGGTGACACGTTCTACTCCCTAAATATGTAAAATTTTGTGTCCATTTAAGAATAAATAAGCCAGGTGTGGCGGTGCACACCTGTCATCCCAGCACTTGGGAGGCTGAGGCAGGAGGATCGCGAGTTCAAAGCCAGCCTCAGCAATGACGAGGCACTTAGCAACTCAGTGAGACCCTGTCTCTAAATAAAATACAAAAAAGGGCTGGGGATGTGGCCCAGTGGTCGAGTGCCCCTGAGTTCAATCCCCGGTATCAACAAATAAAAGATAAAAAAATAAAATAAACAAAGCAAATAGACAAATAAATAAATATCTGCTGCCGTGGGGAGTACAGGGCAGTCTCCTGGAGATGTCTTTTTTTTTCTCCTTCTCTAAACAGCCTATAAAAGTTGTGATTCTCAAAGTGGGGTCCCCAGAGCAACAGCGTCTGTATCCCCAGAAGCTTAGACCACCCCTGGGACCTAATGAGTTGGAAACTTTGGAGGACGGCTCCTAAACAGTCTGTCATTTAACAAGCTTGCTGGTGGGCCTGGTAACAAGAGCCCTTGCTGCAAGAGACAGCCGAGGGGTGTAAGAGTCTCTGTCTCCTGTGAGGGTCTCCTGTGAGTGTCCCCTGCAGGTGGGAGGCCCAGTTGGCCCCCCTTCCCATGAGTCTTTGCTCCTTCCTCTCTCCCTCTCCCCAGACCCTGGTGTGGGAAGAGTCCAGAGAGGCAGGAACTTCTCTCTGCCCGATAATAATTTCTGCACGTCCTGGAGAATTTATGCCCGGGTTTGCTTTATGCCTGTCTTGAAACTCACACAATGAGGCTTTTGAAATGTAAAGACCTTTTTTTTTTCCCCCTGCTTCTCTGCAAGCCCTTCCTGAAATAAATAAATACCATCAAATCTAGTTGCTGCTAGAGAAAGGAGTGAGGGGTAAAAGGAACTTTGTGGAGAGCGGATGCAGGCCGTAACTCCAGGGTGCGGGCCTTGCTGTACAATTTTTTTTTTTTGGTACCGGGGATTGAACTCAGGGGCACTCAACCACTGGGCCACATCCCCAGCCCTTTTTTTGTATTTTATTAGAGACAGGGTCTCACTGACTTGCTAAGTGCCTCGCCATTGCTGAGGCTGGCTTTGACCTCGTGATCCTCCTGCCTCAGCCTCCCAAGTGCTGGGATGACAGGTGTGCGCCACCGCGCCTGGCTGCCATACAAATTTGCAAGATGGACAGGAAGAGGCCATTCTGCTGGGCGACCCTGGGCACACTAGCCTCTCATTTAGGAAGCTCTGCATGCATTGTGGTCTTGGGAGGACCAGGGTTCAGGTGAGGAATGCTGCAGTAGTGTCTCCCAGGCCAGCTCTTAACCCCCACACCCACCCTGTAAAACCCTGGGCCTCTCTTCCTTCTGACCCTAGCAGCTGGTTGGAACCACCCCTTTCTCCCTTTTGCAGTGCTCTTTCTGGTAGGATTTTAATGAGAACTAGAAGGGGAGGCTGCTTTGTGTCTATTTTAAAACCTTATCACACTGGCTTCAATGTGGTTTTTTAGTGGTTACTTTCTGGGCGTGTGGATTCCGCAGATCTTTATGTGTGATCTCCCTCCTGGGTCTCTGGGTAAGAAGGGATTTAAAGGCATCGAAAGCCCACCCCCCCTCCCACTTCTGTCTGATTAAAAATGCAGAGAGGACTCAGGGTGGCTGTTCCTAGAAGCAGAAACCTCCACATTCAATGGGAAGCAGGGAAGGAGTGGGGGAATATTTAAATTCTACATTTGCATGATGTTAGGATGTATAAAATGCTTTATTATACATTAATCACTGAGATGAAAATTTAAAGGTAACTATTCTGAGCTGGATTGGAATACGAGGGATTGATAATGTTGAAGGACTAGTCGGGAAGTTACCAGTTCACACGAGTGCCTTTCTTTGAACCGAGCTTCCTATTTTATATAATCCTGAGTTAAGAGTGCTTGTTGAGGATTAGATTGGACTTTCTAATAAAATGTTCCATTTAATTTTATATAGAAAACTCTTATTAGAGAAGAATGTCCTCAGTCATGGTAATCTGTGGAAACCCTAATTTTACCCCTTCCTGACCACTCTAGAATATTCTAGAAGGTTTCTTGTAGAGCTATGGCACTGCGAGGTGCCGATAGCCAGAGTAGCCGTGTGCTCTCTGAGGTCACCAGGCTGGTTCTTGAGGTGACCCTGGTTCCAGTTTTCCCACAGCCATCTATCTGTCCAGCCTGGACCTTCAGGTCACTGCATTGACTTGCTTGGGAGAGAAGTGGTCACACCCCGGCTTGGGAATAGCCTCTCTGCTTCTTTCCAGCAGAAAGAAGATGAAATGAGATAGGAGATGACAGCCTGGGCGGTGAAGGCGGCTTTGGCCGGACATCAGAAGCGCCACATCAGTCCCCATCAGAGGCACACGTTCCTGCTTTCCAGGGACACCCCCTGGAGAGAGGGTGGCGTGGCTGTCATTTCTGAGAGTAACTAAAGGGTCTGCTCCTCGGCTGCCACGTCCTGCCGTCACACCCCGGCCAGGATGACCGCGTGGCAGCTGGACACCGCCCTGGGGGGTGACTGGGATCCGTCTACCACCGCGCTCTACCTTCATTTCTGCACAGGATGACAGCAAGGCGCCCAAAGAGCGGGCTCCGTCCTTCTACCGGCCTTTCTTGGCTCGGTGGAGGTAGAGGCGGTGCTAGGGTGTCGGTTCCTCTCCCAGGACTTCCTAGGGAATCCCGGTGAATAGAGATATGAGGACTGTGGACAGGAGCAGATGCCTCGTAGTGTCCCTGTGGGGCCACCTCCGCGGATCCCACCCCCGGCAGATGGAGAACAGGTCTTAGAAATCCCACCTGGACTGAACAGTCTTTGGTTCTTGCCGCCTTGCCCTGATCACGCACACTAGTGGCCCTTTCGGTGGTCTTCATGTTGCCCAGCTCTCTCCCCTCTGGTGGTCTCCGTTTCCTCCTGCCTCTGCCGAGCCACCCTGTGTCCATCCTGTCAGGAGGAAAAGGAGGACAGAGAGAAAAATAAACGGGAATCTTTTCTTGGCTTTTGAATTTCAAATTTCCCCCAGACTACGGGGAGGGAGAGCCCGAAGTTCTGTGCCTGACACCTTCCAGTGGCCAAAAGCTGGCCACAGAGCTTCCCTACACGGGTGGATGGGAGCAGAAGGCCTCGTCCCGTGGACTACTACACAGCCATTAAGAAGAATGTGGGAAATCCAGGGCCGTTCATGCAGGGCGCAGGGCGGGTTACGTGGAGTGTGGCTTTTAGGTTCATGACAAACAGGATGCAGAGACATGTAGGTCACAAAGTCTCCTTTGCACAGAACACACAACGACCACTTCCATTATTAACTTACTTATTTGTGTGTTGGTAGGTATTTAGATGAACATGGGAAACGGTATGGAAAGATCACCGTGCCGTCTACAACTGCTTATCTGGGGAGAGAAGCAAGAAAGCTAAGACACAGTACAGGCAATGGAAAGCATCTGTGACCCTTCCACATAGGCAACTTTGTTTCTATGGACACACGAATATATAACCAGACATGTTACTTACGTGCACATCGTGTCTACCTCCACCCGGATGTATGCAAACATGGCCACTAGCTCCAACAGTGCCCACATGGGTAAGAAAACTCAAGATCAATTACAGTAGCATCTTGGTTACTGAGTTTCCTTCATACTTACCTAAATTGTTCAAATGATTCTCCCACGACTCAGATATTTCTCCACTGTTTTTAACCCCCCCCACCCCGCCAGAGCTGAGGACTGAGCTCAGGGCCTTGCATCTGCTAGGCAAGCACTCTGCCACTGAGCTAATCCCCAACCCCACGACTCCCCACTTTTAAACAGGTAGGAACAGATGCCAACTTCAATATTACTCAGGTAAATTCATGGACACACAGTAGGCACCTAATAAATCAATAAGAGAAGCAATATAATTCTCAAAATCCAATAGAACGCTTGTCATTGTGGAGACTGGAAGAATTGTGCTTGGGGCTGGGGTGGAGCTCAGGGGTGAGGCCCAGGGCTCTATCCCCAATGCTGCAAAGACAAAACCAAACAAAAACCAAAGCAGACCCAACTCTGCTTGGAGACATCCAGAGCAGCTGAGAAATAGCTCATAATCCCCTCGTCAGGAAGGAAAGCAAGTGCAGATTTGATTTATGAGGCCTAAAAGCGATAGAGAAGAAAAGAGAGGTTTTCCAAGTGCTGTTTCACACCAGAACTCTGCAGTCAGGCCGCGGACGCCAGGCATCGACCGTGACCCACCACGAGCACGGTCAGAAACCCAAGATGGCTCTTCTTTCTGCGGCTTTGAGTTTCCAGGGCGTGGAGGCCGCAGAAGCTGGCACTGCAGCTTTCCCTAGGCACCCTCTGTCCATCCAGAGAACTAGAGTGAGGTCGTGTGAGCCACGTGGGGCCCAGACTCGGGTGGGATACGCGGCCCGGGGCAGCTGCTCAGCTGGTGTTGGGAGGCCACGTGGAGGAGAGGAGGAGGGAGGGTGGACTGGTTGGTGAGCGAGGCGGCGAGACGTGGGTGAATGGCTGGGTGCTTTTGTACCTCAGAAGAGGCCCCGATGCAGCTTCGTATCCCTCCTCCACACAGGTGGCTGTTCCCTCATCTTTACCCAGTGCCTCCCCAGACAAAGGTCTGCCCGGTACGACAACCTCCTTCCTGGCACTCAGCAAGCAGTGCGTTAGCTAGGAACGGGGGAGATGGGGGGATCCTGACACCCCCACTCTTGAGAAAAGTGCAGACTTTATAGAGAGCTCTCAGACAGACATGAAAACATCCCCTCCTGAAAGACACCATCTACAGAGACAGATGCCGTAGGTTGTCCCCGAAGGAACTCTGGGGAGGACAGGGAGCGAGGAGTCACCATCAGAGGTTGCAAATGGCTCTGCAGAGGGACATAGCGGTCGAAGGGAGCAGCCCCGGAGCCGGATCCCCGGAAGGCAGCTCCCATCTGCTGTCAGACCTTGGACAAAGCATCGAACACTCCCATCGGCACAACGAGGCCAATAACAGTAACGGTCTTTGGATATTGTTGTGAGGATTAAATGAGCTAATACGTGCAACAAGCTAAGAACAGTGCTTGGCACATCTCAAGTGTGATACGCGTGAGCTCACACGTTCATCCTCATCCTACCCGCAGGAGACCCCCAGGGGGAGACGGAGGGAACGGCGGAGCAGCTCACAGGTAGGAGTGTCAGGCTGAGGGCTCACAGGTCAGAGCCTTTCCACACCAGCGTGCCCTTGACATCGACCCTCCACAGCGTGGATTCCTCACTCATAAAATGGCCATAACAACACGGATTTCATTGAAAACATACATTAGCCATAATAAATAGTTATTATTAAAGAGAAGCGTGATGAAGAGGCCCACGGGGGTGGGGTGGGGGGGAGGTGGCAGTAAATGAAGCCTACGGACGGGTCCTGCTCTCCTGCTTCTTCCCGTCTTTCTCGTCTTCTAGATTTATTTGTTCGGGGCCTCGTCAGTACCACTTTGCATTTCTATTTTAGTCATGTTACAGGTTTACAGTATTTTTTTCCCCCTGCATCTTTATATGCTATAATTTGGGTACTATTTTTACACAACAAGGACATTTTTAACCGAGAACAGATTTGATTGTCTTTCAGCATATATCATTGTTTATCTTAATTAATGCTAAAATATTCTCAGGGGGGGAAAAACACATCCCACAGAGTATTATTCAAGGAAACTTAGCATTCTTTTTTGCCTTCCTCTTGTCTGGCATATCAATTTATAAAGGTTTTAGCATCCTGTTATTTCAGTGACAATAATGTGTGCCCTTCAAGGCTGACACCCTTCTGTGGGAATTAAGTCATAGGTGTCAACAGCAGGTTGTGGGGGAACGGCCCCAGTGAGGCGGGTTGGGGCTGCAGGATTGACGGCGGGCAGTCAGCTGGTGGGGGCTGAGCCCGGGAAGTCGTGGGCTTCATCTCTGATTGTTTGGATGGGTGGTGGTGGTGGGGGGGTGTTCCTCAATTAGACCTGGCCCCATCTAGACTCTGGGCTTGAAGTCTTTCCTGGTGTGACTCGTAGACCCCCGCCAGTGACCGACAGACAGGTCTGGGCTTGTAGATATCCATTCTCCTTCCTCCTAACCAGATACGTTGCGTGCCCGCGGGGGGGATGACCCTGTCCACGCTCAATCCAGACGTTTGGACCCTCCAGTTCCAGGGGTGGACATGTGGTGCTGATCTGGTCAATCCATAGCCGCCACCTTCTTGACCGCAGTGATTGGGCAAGGGATGGCCATGTGACCCAATCAGAGCCAATGAGACTCCACCCTGGGACTTTAGATAGCATCATGGGAGGGAGGTGTCCTTCCCACTGGAATGCTAGCCCGGCAGAGTATGACGTGGAGCCGCCACAGCCATCTTGACCAGGAGAAGAGGAGGGTTGCCTAAGAACCACCACGAAAGCAGAGCTGAGACCAGGCAGATTCCTGATGGAGGTCCCTGGATCACTTCTTGTGTAAAGATTGTCTGCTCTCTGGACCTTCCTTCCTTCCTTCCTCCCTCCCTCCCTCTCTTCTTTCCTTCCTTCCTTCTTTCCTTCCTCTCTCCAGGATTGAACTCAGGGGCACTCAACCACTGGGCCACATCCCCAGCCCTATTTTGTACTTTATTTAGACACAGGGTCTCACTGAGTTGCTTAGCGCTTCACCATTGCTGAGGCTGGCTTTGAACTTGGGATCCTCCTGCCTCAGTCTCCCGAGCCACTGAGATCACAGGTGTGCGCCACCACTCTTGGCCAACTCTTTGGATCTTTCATGGAAGCCAGTCGATACCACCAAATCTTCATTTTCCTCCTCCTCTTCCTCTTCCTCCTTCTCTTCTCCTTCTTCAAGTGACATTGAGTTGGGTTTCTGTCCCTTGTAACCCAAAGTCCTGGGGAGTGCAGTTTCACCAGAGTGGTGACAAGGCAGGACAGGCTGCCGACTGGAGGGGAACAATGTGGTGTCACCACACCCAGGAAAGGCCCCGAGGGCATCTCCCACCCCCACCTGCTGGTCTTTCTAACACCGAGCAATGGATTAGTATCTGGAAGTTTCCAAGTAGGCTTTAAGTTCGCGGTCAGCCCAGAGGAAGCCCAAGAGGCGGGGTGACTGATATCCAGTGAGGAGCTTTGCTGGCCGCGCGAGGACCCCTGGGAGGTTGAAGGGAAGGTGCGCGAGGGCGGGGCTGGAGGAGCTCCTGGTCACAGTGGACCTGGCTCCACCCCGCTGGCCGTGGGGTGGATCTGAGTGGGAATGGAGGGGCTGATTTATGACGAGTGTCCCCAGGAAGTCACTACTTTTTATTGAGAAATTTCCAGACACTGTACTGGTAAACCTGCTTTCTTCTTGTAGTGCTTGGGACGGGGCTGGACCTTGCCCAGGCTGCAGCCAGATGCTGACCTGAAGGCTTGACGCACACGGGTGTAGTTAGTCCCCTGAGACCCCAGGAGTCGTGGCTGTGAAGCCCATCTTACAGGTGAGGGAGCCTCGGTGACCTGGTCAGCCGTGGTCAGCATCTAGACTCATGGCCGTCTGGTTCCGTTCTAGACTTGATGCAGGACTTTGGCCAATGGCTGAGGGACATGGAAGAGGGGCCAGTGTCCAGTCTCCCAAGGTCCGGAGGGCCACTGAGACCAAGCTCTTGATTGTAGACTCAACGTTACGTGGAAGACCCTGATTTTACCGGGGACGTAGCGTGGGACGGGGACGCTGAGGCAGGCGCCTGGGTCTGGAACCCAGGAAGCAGGGCTGGTTGGAAGTCGGGAGGGTTGCATAGGGGATCAGCATGAATCTGGGGCTTGTGGCTAAGGGCACACATGGGGCCCCCAAAAGGAATTCAGGCCCTGTACCAGGGCTTGCTCAGTTAGCTTGGGGATGGGAAGGTCTGAGGGGAGTTAGAAACTGACAGGGAAAGAAAAGGAGAGTTTCTAGAGTCCTAAGATTAAAAAAACGAATAAAAATAAAAATAAATTTAGCCTTTTATTCATTAAATAATCGTTATAAATTATGTAACACACGTCTGCCACTGGACTAGCCTTTCACGCAGATCTGAGGTTCAGAGAGGACAAGTGAGTTGTCCAGGGTCACACAGGAGCTAAGCGGGGTTGGAAGCTCTTCGACGTCGAGGTCTTCCTTGGGAGCAGACCGAGTCTGCACCTGAAGAGTGAACGGCACCTTAGCTCTCAGCGAGTCAGACAGACTCTTCAGTTCACCGGTCGCTGTCTGTGCCCCGAGGGGCTCTGCGCTTCACTCAGCTCATCTCGTTGCAGTCCCCGCACAGCCCCATGACATCTGGCCAGGCCCCTTCTTTGCCGTAGTCACTGGTGTTGTTCCACCCATTTTGCTGACGAGGACACTGAGGTTCCGAGTGGTAGCTCGCCTCCACCCGATCAGGACCGCAACGCTGGCAGGCGGCAGGGCCCGGGCCCGTTCCCAGGCGGCGGCATCTTCCTGCCAGACGCCTGAGCTGTGCCTGCGGCCGTGCCCCGGCTTCTCCCTAAAAGGGGGATCGTCACCATGCTCCGCTCAGGTCACCTGAGAGTGAAGTGCCACCCGCACAGGGCCCAGAAGAGTCCCCGGCACTCCGCTCAGCCCAGGCCAGCTTCCACCAGGCCGGTTTCCATTTTGCACCCCCTCTTCCAGAGACCCCTTGTCCCTTTCCCAGGGCTGATCCACCATGCTCAGTGTGCTGGGGAAGGGGAAGGGAACTTGCAAGGTGCAGAGGCTTCTTAGGATGATCCCAGGCAAGAGGTAAAAGAAGCTGGTGCAACCTCCCTTCCTGAACCCCCCCCCCTTTTTTTCTTTTTGCGCCAGGGATTGAACTCAGGGGTACTCGAGCACAGGGCCACATCCCCAGCCCTTTTTTTGTATTTTATTAGAGACAGGGTCTCACTGAGTTGCTAAGTGCCTCGCCCTTGCTGAGGCTGGCTTTGACTCGCGATCCTCCTGCCTCAGCCTCCCAAGTGCTGGGATCACAGGCGTGCGCCACCGCGCCCGTCTTCTGAATCCTTCTGAATCCACACGTTGGTTTTCCTTTACAAGGATCCTGGTCCCTTCCTGCCTTCACCTGGATGTGGGTAGCAGCATGATCAAAACCAGTGCCTCCTTCTTGCTCCCTTCACTCACTCGTCTTTGTTTCCACCCTCTGCCGCCCCCATGATTCCCTGGAGTGACTTCCTCGCAGCCGTGATTCAAAGTGAAGGTTCCAGATAATGACGGGTGATAAAATCAGAGAGGTTTAAGCAAATTCAACTGGAAATAATGTGAAAAAAATACGATTCACCCCAGACACGTGCCTGTCTTTGGATCTCCCTTGTCCGGGACCCATTGGTTAAAAATGCTCCGTGGGTAGCCAGAAGCACGCAGTCGCTAATGGGAACGGGTATTCCGATGGGAAAGAATCAGTCTGATGGCATCGCTGGCTTTCTGAGGCACAAAGGAGTCGACAGAGAAGATCATTTGTGTTTTCTGAGCCCCTTTAGGTCGTGCGCTGTCCTTAGGTTTGGGGCTTCTAGATGCAATTTTGGGGGGAATGGGAAATGTCTCTGCACAAGAACTCAGAAGGCCCCCGGGCACAGTCACCGCTCTCGTCACAGACGACAGTCGGCAATTACTCTTTGATCTGGGGCGTGAGGTTGAATACGGAAAGGCGGGGGTGGGGTGGGGGGCTTCGTCCCGCTCCCGAGGCTCTCTCAGCTCGGCCGCGGACGCCGACTCTCCTTTCTTGCCGTCCCAAAGATTTACCAGGACCTGGAGTGGGAGATGCCTGTGTTGGCCACAGCCGGGGTGGGGGGCGGCAGCTGGCAGCTGGGGGGACTTTTCCCCTTCTTGTGGAGGAGAAAGCTGTTCTGGTGGCTTAAGGAGGGTCTGGAACGAGGGGGCGCGGGTTCCCCAGGCCGGCGTGGCTTCAGCCATCATGAATCGGGAATGTCACAGCTGGTTCCAGGACCTCAGAGACGGGGAGGCTCCAGGTCTGAGACAGGTGTGTGCTGTGCCTCGAGGCTCTGACCTCTGTCGTCCTTGGGTGAGGACCCCGCCTGCGCTGCGATTTGAAGGTGACTTGAAGGTGACGGATTCCTCTGGTGCCCTGGAGACCTGAGGGAGGGATGAGAGGCCCTGAGCAGGTCTCTCTTCCTGGGCGATGTTGACGCCTGGGGCTGGTGATTCCTGCCGCAGGAGGCCGACCCTGGCAGCAGAGCACGGTTAGGGCATCCCTGGCTTCCACCCGCTGTATGCCAGGGACATGCCCCTTCCCCACAGCTGTGACAACCAAAACGTCCCCGGGCATGGCCAAGTGCCCCCTGGGAGGCATGCTCCTTCCTATCTCCCCTCACTGACAGCCACTGCCGCAGGGCCATGGGGAGAACTGAGCCTGGCGCTCTCAGACACCACTTAGTAGGTGCTCAACGAATGGTAGCCATTACTACAGCAAGAAAACTGCGAGAAAACCTGGGGTCCTCTCCCTCCCTGTCTTTTTCCTTTTGAGGAATCGTAACTAGATCTCTGGATCTCTGGGGTCCAAGCCGTCCTGATGGGCATCCCCATTCCCTCTGCCGGCTGGTGGCAGAGTGTCTTGTTTTCTGTCACACCTCCAGCTCCTGGGAGCAGGGACACTATTTTCAGGTTGCTGTGAAGGCCCGGTGGCATCTCACTACTCCAGGTCCTCCAGGCGACGCCACTGAGGTCCTCCAGGCGACGCCACTGAGGTCCTCCAGGTGAGTCTGCTCAGGTCCTCCAGGTGAGGCCGCTCAGGTCCTCCAGGCGAGTCTGCTCAGGTCCTCCAGGTGAGTCTGCTCAGGTCCTCCAGTGAGTCTGCTCAGGTCCTCCAGGCGAGGCCGCTCAGGTCCTCCAGGTGAGTCTGCTCAGGTCCTCCAGGTGAGTCTGCTCAGGTCCTCCAGGTGAGGCCACTCAGGTCCTCCAGGTGAGGCTCTCAGGTCCTCCAGGTGAGGCCTCTCAGGTCCTCCAGGTGAGGCCGCTCAGGTCCTCCAGGTGAGTCTGCTCAGGTCCTCCAGGTGAGGCCGCTCAGGTCCTCCAGGCGAGTCTGCTCAGGTCCTCCAGGTGAGGCCGCTCAGGTCCTCCAGGCGAGTCTGCTCAGGTCCTCCAGGTGAGGCCGCTCAGGTCCTCCAGGTGAGGCCGCTCAGGTCCTCCAGGCGAGTCTGCTCAGGTCCTCCAGGTGAGGCCGCTCAGGTCCTCCAGGTGAGTCTGCTCAGGTCCTCCAGGTGAGTCTGCTCAGGTCTTCCAGGTGAGGCCGCTCAGGTCCTCCAGGTGAGTCTGCTCAGGTCCTCCAGGTGAGTCTGCTCAGGTCCTCCAGGCGAGGCCTCTCAGGTCCTCCAGGTGAGTCTGCTCAGGTCCTCCAGGTGAGGCCGCTCAGGTCCTCCAGGCGAGTCTGCTCAGGTCCTCCAGGTGAGGCCGCTCAGGTCCTCCAGGCGAGTCTGCTCAGGTCCTCCAGGTGAGTCTGCTCAGGTCCTCCAGGCGAGTCTGCTCAGGTCCTCCAGGTGAGTCTGCTCAGGTCCTCCAGGCGAGTCTGCTCAGGTCCTCCAGGCGAGTCTGCTCAGGTCCTCCAGGCGAGTCTGCTCAGGTCCTCCAGGTGAGTCTGCTCAGGTCCTCCAGGTGAGTCTGCTGCTCAGGTCCTCCAGGTCCTCCAGGTGAGGCCGCTCAGGTCCTCCAGGCGAGTCTGCTCAGGTCCTCCAGGTGAGTCTGCTCAGGTCTTCCAGGTGAGGCCGCTCAGGTCCTCCAGGTGAGTCTGCTCAGGTCCTCCAGGCGAGTCTGCTCAGGTCCTCAGCTCCAGGTGAGTCTGCTCAGGTCCTCCAGGTGAGTCTGCTCAGGTCCCTCCAGGCGAGTCTGCTCAGGTCCTCCAGGTGAGGTCTGCTCAGGTCCTCCAGGCGAGTCTGCTCAGGTCCTCCAGGTGAGTCTGCTCAGGTCCTCCAGGCGAGTCTGCTCAGGTCCTCCAGGCGAGTCTGCTCAGGTCCTCCAGGTGAGTCTGCTCAGGTCCTCCAGGTGAGGCCACTCAGGTCCTCCAGGTGAGTCTGCTCAGGTCCTCCAGGCGAGTCTGCTCAGGTCCTCCAGGTGAGTCTGCTCAGGTCCTCCAGGTGAGGCCGCTCAGGTCCTCCAGGCGAGTCTGCTCAGGTCCTCCAGGTGAGGCCGCTCAGGTCCTTCAGGCGAGGCCTCTCAGGTCCTCCAGGTGAGGCCTCACAGGTGGTCATCAGTCCTACCAGTGGTACTGGTCCCTCTCAGGTGCCTGCATCTATGCAAATGAACACGAGGGTCTCAGCCCGACAAGGACATGAGCACCTCCCTCCCCTCGTGATGGTCCTGTTCCAAGTCACGTTGTCCTGAGGCTGGGCTCTGCCCAGGTGGCGTCTTCCTCCTTCTTTTCTTCACGGCAAGGGCCAGGCGGGGCCGGACCTACCTTCGTGGACGCAGTGCACATTTCCAGTGTTTTGGAGCCACCTGGTCTCGCCTCACGTCACTGTGGAGAGGCTGGTACCCTCTGTGGGGGAGGTCGAGTCACAGAAGTCAGGACTGGGCCTCGGCTGGGCCGGGGTCGCTCTGTGTGCCTTGGCCTCCCGGCAGGGAAGCGGCTTTGGAGATGGACACACTTGGGCCCCTTCTGCCGCCGCCTCCCCACCCTCTCACGGGTCCACTCCCTGGTCGCTCTCAAGATGGTGCAGGTAAGATGAAGGCAGAGGCGGTGACTTCTCTGGGGTCAGCTCTTTACACCTGAGTCTGTCTGTGCTTGGCACATGGCTTGGGCTCAGTGGTTGTTCCCATTGTGCTCGGGGGTGAGAACTTTCTAGAATGTGCAAGGTCAACATCTAAGCACTGTCTCTCATGAGCCCTGGGCATCTCCAGGGGACCCTGAAGGTGGTCCTGAGCAAGGCTGCGTGGGGAAGATGACCCGGTTCTGAGCCCGGCAGTGTCGAGTGGGAGGTCACCTGCCTTGGGGCAGCCACTCTAATGCCCAGCGGCCAGCAGAGCCTGTTGTGTGTGGACCCAAGCCTCGGAGTTAGTCTCGAGTCCTGCTTGACACCAGCAACTGTGCAGACACGGGCACGCACGCGCTGGGCCCGCGGAGGACTGGACGGGCCGAGGCACGTGGTCTAGCATCGCGGAAAGCCGGGGAGCCAAGGAGCCCCCGGGGTCCTGCTTCCTCCTGGTGGAGACGGACAGAGGAGGTCTTGCGAGGTGGTCAGCTTCCTTTCTCTTCCTCCCTCTCGGTGGTTTGGGGATGATGGACAGGAAGGCCAGCACTCTCCTCCCTGGGAAGGGTTTGCCGTGTCCGCAGCGCCCATTCATGCCGCAGCACAGCGAGACATCACGGGGTGCCGTGGACAGGGTGAGCGGGCGGGCACCAGCCCTGCCAGCCGAGAGGACAGCCTACCAGCGGGCACGGCAGTGATGGCGGCCCCGCGAGCCTGTGGGGAGCCCCAGGGTTAGCAGAGCACACAGCAGGCGCCCCGGTGTGGCCTGGGCAGGCAGAGGTCTGGGACCTCTATGCTGCGAGCAGAGGCTGGACAGGAGGTAGAGGAAGGAAGCCACCCACCAGGCAGAAAGGAGCCAGAGGGCTAGCGGGGCCGGGGCGCTAGACTCCAAACTAAACCAAGAAAGTCCAGATGGAAGGAGGCAGAATATGAACTGCATGGTGGGGAGGGGAGAAGTGAGTTGGGACTGGAGGGCCGTGAGATCCAGGATGGAAAAGAGGTTTGTAAACAGTATTAAGGAAAATGGACCTTGATCCTCAACGCTGTAGGACCCCCACAGGCAATATTAAGAAGGGAAATGCCTGGTGCAATGGCGCATGCCTATAATCCCAGCAACTCGGGAGGCTGAGGCAGGAGGATCACAAGTTGGAGGCCAGCCTCGGCGGTTTTAGTGAGGCCTTAAGCAACTTGGTGAGATCCTGTCTCAAAATAGAAAAGGTAAGAAGGGTTTGGGGTGTGATTCAGCAGTTAAGCACCCCTGGGTTCAATCCCCAGTACCAAAAATAGATAGGAGGGAATTAAGTGATCATGTCTTATTTTGGAAAGATTGGCTGTGGGGTGAAGATAGGTAATGATAACGTGCCATATATTCCAAGAAGCTAGGAGAAAGACTTTGAATGTGCTGTCCATAAGAAATGATAAACGTTTGAGGAGACAGTGATTTGGACAGGAGGCCCCGCGCATGTATACTGAAACATCACATGACACCCCAACCTATATATAATTTTTATGTTGTTATATATCAGTTTAAAAAATTTAAGCATCTGGCTACGTCGTGGAGATGAGTTTGTGTTGGAGGAAGAGGAAAGAGAGGCTGAGGGTGCGGCAGTCCTCTAGCAAGAGACTGATGGAGCGGAGACTCCTTAAGGGCTGGGGTGTTTTTCTTTGTGTGTCCCAAGTACTTGGACTGGGGCTTGGGATATGCCCGGCAGCCATTGCTCAGTGAGTGACAGTGACCTCGCCCCAGGCCATGGCTGTGGAAGTGGAGGGAATCAGGTGGGTTGGAGACACGCTTTGTGGACCCACGGAAAAGAACTAGTAATTGGATGAGAATTTAGAATGGTTCCCAGTGTTTCTGGCTTGGGCAATCAAGGGGGGAAAGGTTGACATTCTCCAAGATGAAAAATCGTCACCCTCTCTGAGCCTCCGTTTCCTCCTCTGTGAACTGGGAACAATGGCCCAGATCTCACACGTCTGTAAAGGGAGTGCCTAGCGGCAGGCACACAGTGGGTGAGCCATGTAACCTCTCCATGCTCAGATCTCACCTCGACAGAATGCCAAGTCCCCTCTGTCACTCAGGAACAGAGAACCCACCCCCACGCTTCCCCACCTCTCCAGGTTTGAGGTCCCCGGAGATGGCGGTGGCAGCAGCAGAGTAGCAGCAGCAGCGCGAGTGATAGACGTACAGGCAGGAAATGAAACAAGCAACTGAGATTGCTAATTGGAGTTTGTTTTCCAAAAATGAACTGTGATTCTCAGTCTGACTCAGTCACCTGCAAACCTGGTGCTTAATGAGTGATCACAGAAAGGACCTGAGTCTGGTTTCCAAGTTCCCGATCCTTTTAACGACTCGGGGCCATTTCCTCGGTTTCGTTTCCTGGGGAGTGGATTCCTGCACCTGGTCGTGGGCAGGGCGGGGGTTTGCTGAGACTGCAGATTTCTGTGGAACTCCAGAATCCAGGAGCCCGTGGGGCCGGCTGTCCCTGAAGCTCCGGGAGGGTCCTGTCTTGCTCTTTCCCGGTTTCTAGTGGTGGCTGGCTGTCCTTGGTATTCCGTGGCTTGTAGACACCTCACTCCTGTCTCTGCCTCTGTCTTCACAGGGAATTCTTCCATGCCTCCATGTCTCTCGTCTTCTTAGGAGGACACTGGTCATATTGGACCTAGGGCCACTCTACCCCAGTATGGCTCATCTTACCTTGATCACACCTGCAAAGACCCCATCTCCAAGTTGGAGCACACGACAGGTACCAGGGACAAGGACATGAGCATTTATGTGTGTGTGTATATATATATATATATATATATTTTTTTTTTTTTTTTTCAGGGGGAGGCAGTTTAATTCACACCAGTGTAGCATGCTGTGCCATAGGTCACTTCACCTGCTGTTTAATCAGATTTCACCTTATGAAGGGCAGGGAAGGAGCGGAGGATCGGATCTGGCTCCCTGCTCCCTCCCTCCTTCCCCTTAAGCAGTTTCACCTCCCCACACTTACTGGTCGTCTCCTGGGTTGGGGACAGGACCGTGGGCATGGAGGATGACATGGTATGAAAACAGACATGGTTCCTCTGGAACTTACAGGGTTGTGGGAGAGAGAGAGAGACAGTGACTGAACAGCCCCAGGAATCAGGGAAAATGGCAACTGGGGTTCAGAGGGAGTGGGGTCCCTCTGAAGATTCAGCCGGAACGTGAAATGTGAATACGGCCTCGGGAGTCCTTCGGAGGGAGTCCTTTGTAAGGAGTCCCCGTGACGTTGCAATGAACTGGCCATCGGATTAGAACCAAGGGGTCAAGAAATCACAAATGGCTCAATAGCATCCAGGGCGGGGGAAGCACTCCCCGAGCCTTGGACTTCCCAGGGGGACTCTTGGGGAAATTCCAACCAGTGACCATGATGGCGGGCTTCATGGGGTGTGAACCCAGAGGGTAGGTGGCCTTGGCCCACTCAAGGAAGACCAGGGGAATCCCAGGAAAGGAAGCTTGTGAAAATAAAGCTGTCAGTAAAAAGAACACAGTGGCCATGCTCGCCACCACTCGGACGACTCTCGAAACACCAAACAAAAAGAGTAGGTCTGGGATGCTTCTGGTGTGTGAAACTAGAAATGGCAAATGGGACCCACAGCGATGGGACACACTGAGGAGGGGTGGTCTGGAAAGACGTTCAGGGCACTTCCTGGGGTCTCTTGATTATTGTGATGGGGGACACTGGTTGCTTTTGTCAGGAAACCCCGGGGTCCATTAGCAGCCGCTCCTCCGTTCCTCCCAACCACCCCCCTGGCCCTGGGCAACCACTAACCTACTTCCTGTCTTTATAGATTTGCCCATTCTGGACATTTATAGAAATGGCAGCTAGCAAGACAGGGACTTTTCCGGCCCGTGTCTTTTCACCAAGCATAACGGTTTCTGCGTTCACCCATGTGACAGCAGGTGGCATGTCAGTATTTCATTTTTTTTTTTCCAAATTGCCAAACACTATTCCTGATGATGGGTTTTAAAATGTTGGCATCTCTTGTTCACTGATGTTTCCACCCGGGATTGTTTATCTTCCCTCTGGAACAAGAGGTTCGGCAGCAGATTGGAATGTCACATGCACTGTTATGGTTTAGATAGGAGGTGTCCCCCCAGAACTCCTGTGTGAGACAATGCAAAAAAGCTCGGAGGGCAAATGATCGGGTTATGAGAGTCTGAACCTAGTCAATGCATTGATCCACTTGAATGGTTTAGCTGGGTGGTGACTGCAGGCAGGCAGGGTGTGTGCTGGAGGAGAAGGGTCACTGGGGCCGGGGGCTTTGGGGCTTATATTTTGTCCCTGGTGAGCAGAGCTCTCTCTCTCTCTCTGCTTCCTGTTGCCATGTCTGAAGCTGCTTCCCTCCACCATGGCCTTCTGCCATGATGTTCTGCCTCACCATAGGTATAGAGCCAGTGGAGTTGGTCATCTGTGGACTGAGACCTCCAAAACTGTGAGCCCCAAATAACTGCCCCCCTCTACATTGTTCTTTTCAGGTCTTTTGGTCACAGCAGTGAAAAAACTGACCAAAGCATGTACCAAAATTGTTAAGATTGCAATGGAGGCCCAGTGACTTCCCTGGCCTCCTCCCTACTGCCTCCCTTTTCTTTCCATGATGTCCTAATCACACGAGGGTCCTCTGGTCTCTCCCCTGCTGGCCTCTGATTAGAGTAATCTGTCTTCCTGTCCAAGAGGCCGAGGCACCCCCTAATTCTGAACCCACACGTCTCCTCCCTTGGGTCTTCTCCCCATCTTTGACCTTCATCTTGAGTGTGGCTCTTTCCATTTCGTGTTATAAAGAGAGCCGGGTTTCCCCCAGGCTGGCCATCCTCCAGGAAAGGACATGAATCTGATTCATTTTTGTGTTCCAAAACACCTACCTGGTTCTTGGCAAGGATGCGGTGCTTGGTTATTACCTGTTGAGTGAATCGGTGAATGAATAAATAAAGGTATGGAGGCCGGGCACTCGCAGACGCCAGAATGCAGAGTACACGTCGTTTCTCTTTGAAGGTATGAACTTAGCAGTTTGAGCTCCTCCTGTTTGAAACGGCTTGTTTGAAAGACCGAGAAAAATGACAATTTAAAGAATATTAAACTGCCTAAGCATGAAAAACAATCTGCGAACAGTGACAATCCCTGGGGAGAGAGGTTGGAAGGCCCTGGGTTAGTTTTCACTTATTTTTTCCTTATGGACTTCAAAAGAAGAAAATGGTGTGATTTTTTTTTTTTTTTTTTTTTTTTTTATTTTTGGTTTTCCATATAAAAAACATGAAAAGATCCAAATGAACAAATAAGCCCTATTTTAGAGTTGGCTCCGAGTGTCAGGATGGTGCTGGGTGGCTTTTGGTGATTTCCACAGCTGTGGAAGAAGAGTGAGAAAACTCACCTCGTGGGACCAGGTGTGGGGACCGCAGAGCGCGGCGCCCCGCGCAGACGCATCTGATAAATGGTAGAGCCATCGCTGATGTCACAGCAGAAACGATAGCAGCCACAAACAGAAAAACGACACATCGAGGTGTGCGGAGGTCCCTCCTACCTGGGACGGTCTTTGGCTCTGATTTGATTCACAGAGCCTGCTTATGCGGGGTGGCTTAACATATTGATCCTCCGAGAACCCGTGGCTCAGCTCTGAGATGAGGCCTTTTTAATAAACTCCACTTACTGAGTGAGTACGCAGAAGGCAGACGCCCTGGCCTCGGTGACAGAGAGGGCTGAGGAGACAGTCGCAGCGACCATTCTCGGAGAGTCGCTGTGAGTCCCTCAGCTCCTAGCACAATCCCCTGAGGCTTTGTGATCCCCATTCTACAGGTGAGAAGACGAGGCCCCACAGGTGACATGCTTTGAGGCCACACAGTGGCGCAAGCGGCTCAAGGGAGATTCCAACCCGGGACCCAGGTGAGGGCTCTTCTCACTAGACCTCTGCTTCCCAAGCAGGGGATCACGTGGTGTAAGAGAAAAGCGGGGAGAGAGGCTTCAAGGAGGCAGCGAAGCTTTGGAGGAGGGCTGGCAGTCTTCCAGTCTTCCCACCGGATGGCTCACGTCATACCCGGATGGGTCCCAGAAGTCTTGGGATGGGATGTGGCTGCTTCCTGCCGCTGTCGTGCATGCTGGGGGCTTCACGGAGCGCAGGCTGGGTCAGTGGGGGGCTGAGTTGCCATGGATACCTGAGGATGCGGAACAAGAGACTCCCACTTTCCCCCTCCCATCCGCTTTTCCTGTCTTTCCTGAGCAGAGCGAGTTTCCTTCCAGACTGGAGCAGATGGCCGCCTGGGATAGAGACGTTGCTTCCTGGCCCTCTGCAGCAGAGGGGCCCTGCGTCGGAGGCTCGGCCAGCGGGACATGGCTAGAAAGTGGTGTGTGCGACTCCTGGGAGGTTTCTTTAACAGGAGGGGTGGGGGAGGCTTTTCTGGGCTGTTCTTCCTCTCCTGCTCGCTGAGCTGCAGGTGTCCGGAAAGGTGGTCCTTTGTGATGGAAAACCTTTGGGGAGATAGTCTATAAATGATTGTGGCTGATGGATGGTTGGGGGGGGGGGGGGTAAGTCTCAGTTCCTTGCCTTTGGACAAAGCAGTAGGGTTTGCAGAACCATTTTCCAGAGCATCTCTCTTGAGCGTCTGTCACCGCAACTGTCCCTTCCTGCATGTCGTTGCCAGACCAGGAAAACCCAGAGCAGAAAGGGACCATGCCACGGCAGACACTGCTCCTACCTGAAGTCCATGCAGGGAGATATACCCCGGGCGTCTCCTGCTCAACTGCAAGGCTGAAGGTGACGTGGGGAAATTGGGGTTTTACCCCCGACACTGAAGCTGAGAAATGGCAAAGACAGGAGCCCTTCTGGCCTTTGGATGACAATGCCACCAAGCAGACACGTGTGTGGTCTCTTGGTTGTGGGGTCCTGAGGGAGCTCCCTTCAGCCTCCTGACTAATCACCAGCGACGGCGTGGCTGAGACAACAGGAGCTTCTTTTCTCTTCCCAATCCTGGAGGGCTGAGATTCAGGTGTCCGCAGCGCTGGTTCCTTCTGAGGCTTGGCCATGTGTGTGCCCTTCTGAGGAGGACACTGGTGACATTAGATTGGGGCCCACCCTCCTTTCAATTAATTGCCTCTTGCAAAGACTCTATCTCACATTCAGGATTCTGAGACCCCCGGGTTAGGACTCGAACCGATGCATTTTGGCAAAGGACACAATTCAGCCCCCAAAGTGTTGCCGCCTGAAGCGCTTGGAGCAACGGAGCCGCGGGAAGAACTTCAGAGGCAAACTGGAGACAAACAGCTTTTTATTCTGATAACTTTTCTCTTTGGTTCTAACAACGACTAACACACGCCAGACACACCACTAAAATGGCGCTGGACCCGATCAGCAATTTTGGCCAAGTCACTCGAGATCCCGCAACAAGTCCCGTGAGACTACGGGAGGCGACAAAGCCCAAATCTCCACTGGCTCATAGTCAACCGCAATTCAAGTCAATCCCCAAACAGGGCTCCTGCACCCAAAGTGCCCGGATGTCGGTCCAGCCCGGATGTGCTATTTGGATAGAGCGTGTGAGCAGGTTGCCGGAGTCCCCAAGGCTGGACGTGGGCCCTGACGTTCATCCCCAGGCCGAGAGTCCCCGGCTGAAATAGAACGGCTGCGTCTCCCTGAGGCCAGGGCCACATTCTCCTGGTCCTGTCCCTGCTCGGGTGGCCACGGCAGAAGAAGAGAGCTTCCACCTCCGGTTCCCTTTTTCTTGACCATTTTGCCGACATGTTTTTGCTATGGCAACCGCTGGCTGGGAAGGGAGAAGGGAGGAGTGGCAGGTCAGCCGTGCTGCCCACTCGCCTCACTCCCTGGACAGCCCTGTTGTGCTTTAGTGGCCACCAAAGTCCCCCCAGTGGGGACTGATAGTGTGTGTGTGTGTGTGTGTGTGTGTGTGTGCGCGCGCGCCTTGTGCGCACACACACGTGCTGGGCCACGTGGCACCATCAAGGAAGCAGCAAAATGGAAAACAAGATGTCCCAAAGAGAGAGGCCACTTGTTCGTGGGCGGATGGGACCCGTGGTGATGTTCTGTCTCAGGCCATGTGACCTGCACCCCGGGACCCAGTGACACTAGCTGGCCGTGTCTAGCAGGGCTCCTCCTCCTGTGCTCTCTGCAGCTGAGAATCGAGGTCTCGAGCCGTCCCAGCCCCCGAGTCCCCATTAGTCCTCTGAAGGCAGGTGCTGCCCACTTGGGAGCTGGGCTGTTTGCAGCCGGGACACTGCGTGATGTGTCAGAAGCAGCTGTCCGTCGGGGCTGTGGTGGAGGAGGCAGCCGTGTGGGAGGATTTGGCAGCTGAAGGGACAGGTGATGTACCGCGTCACCTCCCTGAGCATCACCTTCCGTCTCCCCAGGGCTGTGACTTGGCGAGGCAGCCCCTGTGTGACAAGGGGCCTGGAGAACAGAAGAGGTCAGTGACAGTCTCCCAGGACCAGCCCGACCTTCCCCCGTGGGAGTCACCTCAGGTGGTTCCTGTCACCAGGGTGCCCTTCAAGGGTCTTCTCTTTGCCCTGTGACATGCGGTCGGCGAGCTGTGTGCAAAGGTGGCCTTCTCAGCTCTGGGACTCTGCTGCGATTTAGAAAAACTCGCTGGTTGACAGAGCCTGGAGCAGGCCCCGGGGCCTCTCGGGGCGTCTGACAAAGGTGACGGGTGACATCAAGCCAGCAGACGTCCTACTCCCTCTCCCTCTCATCCTCGGAAGGAGAGCGAGACCCAGAGCCTGGGAGGAGAGCTCAGACCCCCAGGGGTTCCTCGCCTCCCTGGTGGCCTCATTTCACCATTCCTTTCTTTATTTGCTCATGCATTTGTGCATTCGCTTATTGAGGGCCAGTGGCGTGCTGGGCGTGGCTGGGACTTACCTGGGAACCCAGGGTTGAGCAGTGGTGGGCAGGCTGGCCGGGTCTCTGCCCTTGGCTTTGCATATATTGCGGCAAATTTGCACGACACCGTTAGTTCTATGATAACGTCTAACTGCAAAAAGAACCTCTCGGGACACCCTCCTCCCATCCGGAATCTGTCCCAGGTGGGGCAATGGGTGTGACCTGCAGGGACACGATGTTATACTATTTCCTTTTGCTTGAAGAAAGGGTTCTTAACCTGTTTGGGGCTCTGGACCCCCCTCGGCCCTAGTAGAGACCCCCTTCTCAGAAGAATAAGTTCTTTTTTTTTTTTTTTTTTTTTTTGGTACCGGGGATTGAACTCAGGGGCACTCAACCACTGGGCCTCATCCCCAGTCCTTTTATTGTATTTTATTTAGAGACAGGGTCTCACTGAGTTGCTAAGTGCCTCGCCCTTGTTGAGGCTGGCTTTGAACTCACGATCCTCCTGCCTCAGCCTCCCAAGTGCCGGGATCACAGATGTGCCACCGCGCCCGGCTAGAGTAAGTTCTTAAGTGCATAACCTAGAGCCCTTCCTATGGGGGAGCCTATGATCTGAAATGAGTTCTCAGATACTTATAAAGATCGTGACGTCATAATGAACAGGCTCCTTTCCTAACACGTCGACGCGACTCAGCGATGGGTCGATCATTAACAGCTGCGAATTTGGAAGAGCACAGATGATATTTTGAAATGCCTGTGACACCGAGAACGTGATGTGGACATATCCCTGATTTCTAGTCGGACACAGTCAGAGATCCTGCCAGTGGCCCTTGGGCTTTGGCATATGTCATCAATGGCCCTGGTGTTAATCGGTGAGGGCAGCCATACCCAAGTCACCCCTGCGCACCGGGTGGCTTCAACCACAGAAGTGGACTGTCTCACAGCTCTGGGGGCTGGAGGTCTGAGGCCAGGTGTGGGCAGGGCCGTGTCCCCTCTGGAGACCCAGAAAGACCCTGCAATGGGGCAGGAAGAGACCTCCCTCCACCCACGTGAGGAGAAGGAGGTCACAGTCACGTTCCCAGGTAACACGGGTGTCCCCAGCCCGCGCGTGGCCACCAGGTCTTCTTTCCCTCCCTAGCTTGCTCAGTTCTCTGACAAGCAGCTACGGTGACCACGAGTGGCCCCTAACACTGGCGTCACCATCCTGGGAGCATATGGTAGAGGAGAATTTCCTGCTTTTAATCTAAAGGTCAAATGTCCTCATGTCACGCCCTGGGACTGCCTTTCTGATGAGCTTCTCCTCACTTTTAATACCTTTAAGGAGGCAGGCAAGACCCCTTACGACTGCCCTGCCCCGTCCTCACTCACCTCCAAGGTCTGAGAATTTTATGTATTTATTCCCCGCCTCCAAGATTTCTGCTGTATCCAACTCCTATCCGCACTGTGTCACAGGGAGATATTTTTGTAACATTTTTTTTTCTTTCATCAACTCACTTTTATAACCCACCTGCCTCCTCTTGGGTCATGAAACATATGCTCTCCTTTCTTTTCTTTTCTTTTCTTTTCCTACAGGGTACTTTACCAGTAAGTCACACCCCCCAGCCCTTGATGATGTTTTTATTTAGAGACCAGGCCTCACTAAGTTGCTGAAGCTGGCCTTCAACTTGCGATCCTCCTGCCTCAGCCTCCCGAGTCGCTGTGATTGCCGGCGTGCGCCACCGCCCTCTCCTTTCTGCCTCCGGCTTTGGCGCGTGCTGTTTGTTCTGCTGTGATTCAGAGACGTGAAGGGTTTCTGTGAGATGTCAGGGCAATGTGTCTTTCTTGCCTCTGAGTTAGCAAGGCGGGAGGTAGTGTCGAAGCCCAGAGCGTAGAGTCTGAGAAAGGTGCTTTACATGTGCCGAGAGTTCCCTAAATCGAAAGCCCTGTGTTTTGGAGTGAAACTAATGAGTTTCCTTTCTTTCAGCCTTTAATCGTATTTAAAACTTAAGTCGGGGAGGGACTGTGCATGCCTGTGTGCATTTTATGTGCTCCTTGGTGGAAACCGTTCCTCAAAGACGTGGAATAATGGGCGCCCAGATGTGCGGCTCCTGGCATGACGATCCATCTGTGCTACATAGACTGGGGCCCAAATGTGACTTATGGAGACAGCCGCACTCCTGGGTGGTGGGATCGGGCATATTCTGTGTGCATAAGGTAGGGGTGTGTGGGGGTGGGGGGGAGGGTTAGCCTAAAGAAGAATTTTCCCTGAATTTTGTGTATGCATTCCCTGCCTCCAAGATTTCTGCTGCATCCAACTCCTATCCGCACTTTCTTACAGGGAGATATTTTTGTGACATTTTTTTCTTTCAATCAAACCAGTTTTTGTAAATGAGCTTCAACCTTAAAAGAATTCAACAAATCCCAGACTGGAAGAAAATAGTTGTAAAACACATACCCAAACCGCATACCCAGAATTCCAAAACCCAACGGTAAGGGAACAAAGAACCCAGGCTCAGGGTGTGGCTCAGCAGCAGAGTGCTTGCCTGGTGCGTGTGAGGTCCTGGGCTCTGTCTTTCCATCCCTGCACTGCAAAACAAAAAGAAGGAAGGAAGGAGGAAAGAAAGAAAGAAGGGAAGGAAGGAAAGTAAAGAAAATAAAGAACCTTATTTAAAAGTGGCAAAACCCCTGAAAAGACATCTTCCTGGAGAGGAAGTAATAGATCAGGATATGAAGAAGAGCTGGGCGCGGTGGCTCACACCTGTAATCCCAGCACTTGGGAGGCTGAGGCAGGAGGATCGCGAGTTCAAAGCCAGCCTCAGCAATGGCGAGGCACTTAGCAACTCAGTGAGACCCTGTCTCTAATAAAATACAAAAAAGGGCTGGGGATGTGGCCCAGTGGTTGAGTGTCCCCAAGTTCAATCCCCAGTACCAAAAAAAAAAAAAAAAAAAAAAAAAAAAGAATATGAAGAGGAGTTCAACATCCCGTGCCACTAGGGAGTTGCAGTTTTAAATACCAAGACACCCCTGCACCCCGTTAGGATGGCCAGAGCCTCACGTGCGGCACGCCACCTGCTGAAGCTCCCGCAGAGCCCCTGCTGCTTGGTGGGGGGATGCAAGGTAGTCGGGCCACTCTGACAGACAGTTTGGCAGCTTCTTACAAAGCCAGACGCAGTCCTACCGTGGAGCTCAGCCACCATGCTCCTGACCCACCTGAGTTGGAAAGTTTCATCCACACAAAACCCCACGCCCAAATATTTATAGCAGCTTTATTCACCCTTGCCCAAACTTGGGGGCAACCAAGATGCCCCTTCCGGAAGTGAATGGATAAGCCAACTGGGGTCATGGGACGATGCAATATTAGTGATGAAAACAGGGAGATCTCAAGCCACAAGAAGGCATGAAAGAAACGTCAGTACGTGCTTATAAGGCGAGCAGAAAAATCTACATGCTGTGTGATTTCCACTGCGTGGACGTTTGGAAAAGATAAAACGACAAAGTCAGAAAAAAGGCTACTGGTTGCCGGTGGTTGGCAGGGAGGGGGAGGGGGGCGAGGAGGAGGAGCACAGGATTGTGGGGTAGTGACCCTCTAGGTGACGTGGTGATGGTGGGGACATGTCATTATGGATCCATCCAGACCCACAGATGGACAGCACCAGGCGTGAAGAAGTGTAAGCTATTAACTTTATTTAATAGCAATGTATCCACACCAGCTCTTCAATGATGACAAATGACCTTCACCAGAGCCCAATGTCAAGAACAGGAACCTTACACCTGGGAAGCCAGAGATGGATGAGAACTCTGTTTGCTGGGCTTTTCTTTCTTTCTTTTTTATTTATTATTATTATTATTATTATTATTATTAGCTGTAGTTGAACACAACACCTTTATTTTATTTATTTTTACGTGGTGCTGAGGATCGCACCCAGCGCCTTGCACGTGCGAGGTGAGCGCTCTACCGCTGAGCCACGACCCCAGCCCCCTGCTGGGTTTTTCTGTAAACCTAAAACTCCTCCTCCCCACATCAAGCCTGTTGTTATTATTTTGTGAAGAAGAATATCACATCCAAGACATCATAAGGTTGATGATGTTCTAGTTTATATGTCTACCCAAATATGAAGACATATGCAATTATTAGAGTAAACATGGAATAGTGAAAATGCGTTTTCTGTGTACCTTAGAATCATCTTACTAGTAGAACTTCTAACACACACACACACACACACACACACACACACACAGCTACATAAATCTTATAAGATTTTAACTTTCCTCAACTTTGATGAATACATGTTTATTTATACATAGTTCTTTGTGTGTTCTTTAAAAAAATTTTTTGTAACATAAAATTGTGGATAGTTACAGGGTACCAGGCGATGTTTCTCTATACGCATGCATTGTGTAATGTTCAACTCAGGGTGGCAGGTCTTTCTCCTCAAACATTTATCATTTCTTTGTGGCAAAAGCATTCAAAATCCTTTATTCTTGCTTTTTAAAAAAGTCTAAAATACATTCTTGCTGTACATAGTTACCCCACTGAGCAACCGTGATTCTTTGTGCTTTTTACATTAAAATGCTTTTTAAGTAACATTTTTTTCCCAGTTTGCTACAATTGACTTATCAAATAGATCTACAGTTCTTACTCTGCATCAGACCTTGCAACCATGAATAACTGAAGTCTCATAACAATTCCATGAAGTATTAGAAGTAAGGAAAACTGTGGCTCAGAGAGGTTAAGCCACTCACCCAAGGTAAAACAGCCAGTACGTCAGAGCAGAGCTTCAGATCTAGGTGGCCTAACACACAGTCCACACTCTCAATCAGCTGCCGTGGGGTGTTCTCACCCGTAGTCCCTCACCAGGGTCCCCTAGGTGTCCCGTGGCTGCTTGCATGCTCCCCACCTGTCCTCCCTTTGTTGCAGGCTCAGCAGGAGCTGGGTTCCGATCTCCCTCATCGATTCCCGATGACCCCAGCTCTGGTCTGGCTCCTGGACCATGGGTGTAAGTAGAACATGGTGTTGGGCAAAGGAAGTGACCTCAGGTTTCTGGTAGCTGGTCCACAAATGTCAAATTCAGGGTCATTGCCCCTGAGTCCTCCATGCATCCAAGTTGTCGAGGAAGTGTTGGCACCAGGTGAATGGGAAATGGGTACCATTAGTGGCAAAGTTGGCAAAAATAACCATATAACCAAATAACGTGGGGTTTTTGTTCTCCCTTTGTACGTAGGCAGCGATCAAAGAAACCATAAAGGTTCAGAAAACCTCTGGGCTCCTCGCAGATCAGTGTTCTTTCTCCAACTAATTCCCACTCAAATTCTGGCTTTAATTTAATGACACTTCTCTTGTTTTTTATTTTTTTTATTTTTGGTAGCAGGGACTAAACCCAGTAGCACTTAACCACGGAGCCACATCCCCAGTCCTTTTTTTAATATTTTATTTAGAGACAGGGCCTCGCTAAGTTGTCGAGGCTGGCTTTGAACTTGCAATCCTCTGCCTCAGCCTCCTGAGCTGCTGGGATTACAGGTGTGCACCACCCGCCCAGCAAATGACACTTCTTCGGAGAAGGATTCTCTGGCCGCCTTGCCTTCTTCCTGCTGCTATTCTGCGTCACTTTATTGCAAACACACCTTAAAATGGAAACAACCCCTGAAGGGTCTCTGAGCAGGTGGGACAGCCAGTCCTTGGGCACACTCCCTCCTCGAACACACGGGAAACTGTTTCTTGTAAATGCTACATTGAAGAAATACTGAACCGATCAGAAACAGTCTACACGCTTAGGTAACCAGGGACTGTCCAACAGAAATCTCCGAAGACGGCAACTAACTATATAGTGGTGACCGGACAGAAGTCTCCCTAGTGTGACTTCTGAGACCCTGACAAGGCTGCCCTGAGTCCCCCTTGGAGCTCCTTAGCTGCTTTTCTTCCCGAGTGACCTGATTGTTGAATCCATGTTTGCTCAAATAAACTCTTGAAAAGGTCATTGCTCCTAGGTGACCCTTTTACGGTTACCCTTTTTCATGATCGAACTTATCACAACCCTGAATTTACCTGTGACTTTGTTTTAGTGTCTCTCTGCCCCAGAGACAGTAAGCTCTGGGAAGTGGAGGCTCGGGCTTCTTTTGTTCTCCCTGGACACTGGCGTGGTGCCTGATCGTTCATTTATCTCCGCTGAATAAATTTTGCTGCTGAATACAGTAGCTTAGCTGATGAATGAATGAATTTATTTGTTTTTCCGTTCTGAAGATGGAACCCAGGGCTGCTCTACCACGGAGCTACCTCTCCAGCCTTTTTAAATTTTTGATTTTTTAATGGACAGGGTCTTGCTCAGTTGCCCGGGCTGGCCTTGAACTTGAGCCACGTAGCTGGAATTCCAGGTGTGCACCTCTGTGCCTGGCTTCCTTTTAAAAAAATCAGCGGAATTCCTTTCATTAAATGAAGTTGTTCCGACTCCCTCATATCAATCAACAGATTCCTCGGGTTGTGTGGGGACAGAGGTGGGGCTGGGGAGGGTCTGCTAGTCCTGGCTTCTCCTGGTCACGCCCTACAGGATCCCCAGGGACCTTGCGGTCAGCCCCTTGGCCGGCTTTGCCGAGCCCTCACCTTGGACGTCCCAGAAGGGTCTTTTCCTCCAGGAGCCCCTCTTTGCAGGTTGAAAGACAGACAGCGTGTCCTCTCCTCCTGGTCCCCTGTGTCAGCCTCCCAGGACACTTTGCTAATAGAGCCATAAATTCCTCCTCCAAATAAGCCTCCTGACTCGGTCTGCTCTTCAGATGACCTCTTCCTGGGGAAAGGCTCTGCTTTCCCTGAGTTATTGTGAAGGCGCCGGTGGCTGGTGGCGGGGCGTCCTGCCTCCGCCATCTGACAGTCTGATTCCTTTCCAATTTACGGGCTCGTTGGCTCCCCAGCCGGCCCCCACTCCGGTGCAGCTGACCCAATGGCGAGCTCTGCCCGCGTCATCTGGCTCGGACCCACACGGGTGTCCCCGCTGAGCAGGCAGTCACGCCAGCCCTGTCATCTCAGTGGCTGGCCCAATGACTCTGCTGAAATCCGGGCAGGCAGGACAGAGCATCAGTGCCCCGGGCAGCCTCCATTCCCGTGGCCCTCAAGGGTCTCGCTGTCGCCTGGGCAAGGCTGGGACGTGTCCCCTGAGGCCTCCCTACCAGAGGGACTTGGGACAACGCGTGCCTTTCAAAGGGTGGGCTGCTGCCTGCCCGGGCTCCCCTCGGCCTGCTGGGACGTGGGACTTCTCTGCAGGTCTCTTTCTAGAATTCGTGCTGGTACCTTCTGTGGCAGGTTGGCTTTGAATCTGCCTGGAAGACGGGACGGGCAGGCGGTGGACCTGGAGACGCGCCCTGTGGCCGCAACCTCCCGGCCTCGGGAGGGGTCTCAAGTGTCTCGGAGGATTCTGGGAGGGTCAAATGAGATGCAGGCCCCGGAAGACGGTGGCGTGAAGTCAGGGGACCCTAAGCACCGGAAGGCCGTTCAGTCTGTGTTTATTTCTATAACTTATATCCGTATCCGCGTCTGAACCTGCATCGACGGCTACATGTAAGTCAGGGCGTGTCCTGGGGCTCCGGACACACATGGCCACAGACTGGGTGGCTTCAGACAGCAGGCGCTGCCTCCTCTCACAGGGCAGGAGGCCCCGTCTGCAGGGAAGATGTGGGCAGGGCTGGCCATGCTCCCTCTGGAGGCTCTGAAAGGAGGATCCTGCCTGGCCTCTTCCCCGGGTGAGGGACGCCAGCATTTCTGGCTTTCCTGGGCTTTGGCTAATTGCTGTACTTCCAGCCTCTGCCTTCACATCCTCTCCCCCGCTTCCTGCTTCTACGTCTGTGTCTCTGATGAGGACGCTCTCGTTGCATGTGGGGCCACCTAGATGCTCCCGGGGATCTCGTCTCAAGATCCCCGACTCAGTTACATCTGCAAAGATTCCTTTTCCAAGTAAGGTCACCTTCACAGCTGCCAGAGGTTTGGTGTGAATCTCCTCCCTCTCTGTCTCTGTCTCTCTCTCTGTCTCTCTCTCTCTCTCTCTCTCTCTCTCTCTCCATCTCTATCTTTTGGAAAATCAAGGGTGTCAAAATGCTAACAGTTCCTGAGCCCAAGCTGTAGGTATGAGGTGCTCACGGCACAGGTATAGAGACCCTTATGTAAAAATCTCAGAGAGCGAATGTGTTTTGGATTTAGATGTTTCCAGATTTGGGAGAGACAGTCCCATGCCTGTGACCTACATGACATCACACCCTTCACGGGGGTCTGGGTGGCACGCCATGAACCGACCTGCGGATACATCTGCAAGGATAGGTTTGAACACCTGTAAGGACTTTGGATGAAGACATAAATAGTTCCATCCTTATTTGAGACAAGTTTTGCAGCTCAGTCAGTTTTACCACCAAATATGTGATAGATCTCTGGATTTCAGAGTTTTTGAACCTTAGGATCACAGAGAGGAGAACAGTGAGTGACCTGTAGTATTCTTGATCTTTTTTTTTTTTGTATGTTTAGACATCTTCTTCATCTCTGTGATTTTGGTGTTGCTTGGCCTCTCCGAGTTTCACGGTTGGAAGCTTGGTCCGCAGGGTGCTGATGTGGGAGTGTGGGGGGCCCTTTAAGAGGTGGAGTCTAGTGGGAGGTCCTTGCCATTGAGGGTGCTGCCCTGGCAGGGGATGAAGGTGGTTCTTCACAGAATGATTTGTCATAAAGCCCTGAGACTCTCTCTGGCCTGGCTTCCTGTTTTGAGATATAATCTTTCCCTCCTGTGTCATAATGTGACATAAAATAAGGGAGGGCCTTGTCAGGGCCTATGCTATGACATTTGGACTTTCAGCTTCAAAACTGTGAGCTAACTAAGCCTTTTTTTCCTATACAGTTAACCTGTCTCAGGTGTTTTGTTATAGCAACAAATAGCCAACTAAAACAATAATCAAACATTTGAAAAACGAGATCGTGTATATAGTATACTTAGCATTGTGTCTGGTACTTAGTAAGAACTAAAAAAAAAAAAAAAAAAAAGGATAAACATTGTGTTAGCTAGATTTTCATCACCATCAGGAAATACCTTAGGTTTATTTTATAAAGAAAGAGGTTTAGCTGGCTCACAGTTCTGGAGGTTCAAGGGCATGGCTGGCACTGGCTCAGTTCCCAGGCAGAGGCTTAGGGCCTTGCCTGTCTGTGTCTGCCTGGTCTCCCTCCTGCTTCTATCCAGCCACCAGGATTCCATCCTGGGGACTCCACCCTAACGACGCCATCTAAACCTAATCACGTTCCAAAGGCACCCACCCACCTCTCACCACCATGGTCAGATTGTGTTCTGCTCTCTTCACCCCGTTAACATGTGACTCTGACCACTGAACTTCTGGTGAGTTTGGGGGGATGACCATATTTACACCATAGCCACCATGACAATCCATTTGGTCATTGTACTTACTGGCAGAATCGTGGACCGGGCAGTTGGAGCGGCGGCAGGTTGTTATGCAGAGGATCGAGGTGGTCAGGAACGTGGAGTCTAGAAGGACCCTATGGCAGGTGGCGCAGCAAACGAATCATATGGGACAAGGAGCGCAGGGAGACCGGGACTGTCCTCCTCTGGGCAAGAGAAGAGGAGGTCCCAGGCAGCAGACAGGAAGGAAGCTCGAAGGGACTGGACAGAGCTCGCTGAGTGTTCGGGGACAGTGGGACCGAGGCCTGTCGGCTTCCCTGACATGCTTCTGAGTGACAGTGGAAGAGAAGCTTCCGCGATGCTCTGTGCATTCAGGAGAAAATACACACGTTAGTCAGTTTAGGAACAAGTCAAGGGGAAAGTTCATGGCCGACTCTGACTTCTGGTGTGGACAAAGGCTTTTGGAGGAGACACCCTTCTGGGGTGGAGGCTGATCGAGGTCCCCCCAGCCCCCACTCCACCCCACCCCCCTACCCCCCAGGGCACAAAGCATAGGTCAGTGGCGCTCTTCTGCAGATGCCATGCGGGTCACAGGGGCTAAGGCAGGGTTCCTCGCTACAGATCCCCGCCAGCATCACATACGGGAAGGGTTTTAGACACACTCTCCACTCCAATCACACAGAGCAGAATCTCGGGCACTGGACGCTGGCCTCATTTTAGAGCAGCTCTTCCGGGTACCTGAAGACGCAGCAGGGAGGGAGCCTCCTGGGTCTAGAGTTCAGACCATCCCAGGAGATGCGGCCACCCTGGGCTCTCCTGGTCGCGCAGCATGCAAAGGGGAGAGGCTGGAGATGACCTGAAAAGGGCTGGGGAGAGAGAAAACAATGTACAGCCCCGGGAGATTCCAGACAAAACAGGCGCACAGCTTGCCTGGTGAGCACGCCAACTCCCCGGGGCCACCGGCACCACCTAAGGGGCCATGGAGGAAGACGAGGGGCAGGAAAGGACCCATCAGGAGCAGGAGGGTTCGTGGAGGGATCGTTGCGCTTCCTCGGTAAATGCGGAGTCATCCCAGATGTGGGATTAAGACCTGGGAATGTGACCAGGAGGGAAAATGCACAGCTGTCATGAGAATGATGGCTCCTCAGCCATCACACCATAGCCTGTCCCCAAGTCCCTTAAGCCTCCTCCAGGACTTCCTGGTGGCTCTGGGGTGGGCAGCTGTGCAAGAGCAGGGTCTGTCTTCCCAGCCCACAGGAAGCCCTGGCAGCTTGCTATCATTGTCTTTCTCAATCATTTTATGCATTTCATAAGTGTTTGGCCAGGAGGGTCAAATGTTTGGGATGTGCTTGTACTAAAAATATTTGTTGTCTATCTGAAATTCAAGTTGAATCACTTCTTGGCCTTTTGGCTAAGATCAAGTGAAATTCCAGTTGAACTAGGCAGCCTGGGTTTGCTCTGGCAACGCGACTTAGGGAAAACCTCCTCACCCTCCAAATCTAACCAAAGTGCTACGTTCTCCTCGTACTGCTCCAACCAGATTAGGGCTTTATTTTATTTATTCATATCAGGATTGTAATGTTCCAGGTACTGGCCTAAGTGCTTTACACAGACTGGCTCATTTAAGCCTAGGTACAATTTGGAAGTCGATATTATTACTACCCTCATTTCATAAATGGAAAAACTGAGCTTCAGAGAGGACGAATAACCTGGCTGGTAGCTCACAGCTCAAAGGTGGTAGAGTTGGGATTTTAGTTCAGTCAGTTATCAGAACTGCGACCTCGTCTCCTGGAGACGTCCACAGAGCCGTGTCAGTGCATCTTCTGGGGTCCCTTGTGATCTGTCTGTACTTTCAGGTTATGAAGTCATTGACTGATAGTAGAAATAGTGTTTTATTTATCAACCCAATATCCAGTGTCAAGAAAACATTTTTTTTTTTAATTGGTACTGGGGATTGAACTCAGGGGCACTTAATCCTCAGCCCTTTTATTTTGAGACAGACCCTATGTGGGTCTCTTCATCTCCTCTGCACAAATGGCTCTCTGAGGTAGGTACTATTATTATTTGCCCTGTAGAAATGAAAAGCTTTGAACCCAGGGAAGTCAGGGGACTTGCTTAAGGCCACATGGTCTACAAGTTAGGAAGCTGTAATCTCAGCAGCTCAGGAGGCTAAGGCAGGAAGATTACAATTTGGAGGCCAGCTTCATCAATTTAGCAACAGGGGGAGGCCTGATTCCAGAGACCGTACTCTTCAAACTCGGCATTTGACACCAGCAGAGGTTTTTTTTTTTTTTTAATTTTAGCATGAAAGAATGATGATTTGAAGTTTCAAGCATCTTTGCTACCACTTCATTGAGGACAAGGACTTCAAGTTATTTGGCTTGATCTCTCCCACCGTGTACGTAGCCCAGTGCCTGGCCTGCGATCTGCCCACGTTCAGTAGAGCTAGTATTTGTTCAGGTTGAGGCTTCCACGTTCACCTTGAAACTCTGTTTGCAGAGTGCTCATGGGTCATTCTGTAAGAGCCCTAATTGAGGATAGCTAAGATGGCGGCTAGCTGAGAGCCATAAAAGTGTTCAAGTATTTTCACCTGATATTCATGCATTTATCTAAGAATCTTTTTATGCCCGTGAACACTGTGTGACGCACCTGTAAGCTCGAGCTGTAAGCACTTGTCCTTGTTAAGGCAAAATGTATTTAACCGGGTGAGGTTAGTTAGAGGGGTGGTTGGAGTTGGAGTGGTTGGAGTTGCAGAGGTTGTCGGAGCCGGAGAGAGAAGTTAGAAGAAAGAAGAATAAAAGAACTTTTTCATTTCCAGTCTGCCTCCGAGTTTTCTCCCGCGGTATCGTTGCTGCAGGCGGCGACATCATTCCAAATCTTTGGTTGCTTTTCCTGGAGCTGGGATGGGAATTGTTCCCGTGGGGGTGGCACAGGCATTCAGGGTCCCAGGAGAAGATGTGTCTCTGGAGAAGGGTCCAGGAAGCTCCCAGAGAGAAGGGGGAGCTCATCTCGGGGCCAGTGGAGTTCCTTGGCATACATGATGGGAAAGAATTTCATTATGCACCGTCAGAGGCAGAGACAGAGGTGTTCATGTAGGAAAAGAGGTTCACATTCAAGGGGAACGCAGGCCATCTCCAGAGATGTGTTTTGGGGCCCTGGCTTTTATTTTAAAGGAATCTTGGGGAGCGGTGGGTATGGGATGCAGATAGGAACGATGTCAGTCTGGTGATCTCAAGATGGACTTGTGTGGACTGGTCTTTCTCAGGATCCTTGAGCTGATGCGGTCTTCATTATCTGGCCGACAGCTAGCACTGGGAATTTCTTAAATTATAGGTTTCTTAAAATACCATCTCTCTCTCTCTCTCTCTGAATCTATTTATTATTAGTGGGCTAACGAACAGTGTGCCCAGGTAGATTTATAGATTTCCCAGGAAATTGGGAGTGACAGGCCTGAGAGAGAGAGAGAGAGAGGCTTTGAAAGTGACAGGCCTGGAAAAGTTGCAGAACTTCTGGATTATAATAGTATTTTCTCGTTCCCCCTTTGTCTCTTTCTACCTATTTCTAATTTCTTCTCTCCTGCCTCCTTCAGCACAGACACGTGTGTGTGGTCACATGGTAGCACGAGAGCAGAGGACAGAGAGATCCGGTCCCTGCTATGAGGCTTGTGGTCCAGAGGGGAGACGGACTGATGGGGGTGATGGAGAATTAAGGACAGGTGCCACAGAGGCCCCCCGCCAGGGGCTTCTCACCCAGACCCGGGGGATCCCCGAGAATGCTCCAGTGAAGGTGACGTCATAACATCTGATGCCTACGGCGCTTGCCACGAGCGTGCCAGGCACTGACTGATCTTGCGGTGTTCCGTGGATCCTTCTAGAACCCTCACGCCTGCTGCTGATTCACAGAGCGGGCCTCTCGCCATCAACGGATGTGTGAGGACACTGGAGGCCAGAGACAGGTGTGAGGTGACTCTCTCAATGTCAGGAAGTGCTGGCTTGGAACCAGGTCCTAGCTGTGATTCAGGCTGCTCCTGGTCTGCGGGGCTGGCATCCCCTCCTGTGAGATGCGAAAACGGAGTTGGAATTAGCTTGGAAAATTGAGGAGGGGGGCTGCGTAGGAAGGAGGGGGTGGCCCCTGCAAAACCTGGATAAGGTGGTGGATCCGTGGCGTCTCTCGAAAGCTTGGACAGGAGGGCGGCGTCAGATCTGAAGGGCTCCGTAGCCCAGTGAGGGGGGAGGCCGGATCAGGGCCTCACCCGTGAGAGGAAGGCCAGGTTTCTCCTCTGAAATGCTCACTCCAGAGAGAAGGTGACCAGGGGGAGAGGAAGAGGAGGAGGTGCTGCCGGGGAGGTGGGGCGTTCAGCAGTGCGGGGTCTCCGATGAGACCGGGAGCCTCCCGGACACTGGCAGGAGTAGGCGCCTCCTTCAGTTGTGTGCCTGACGGCGCCTCCTTCGTTCAGGCCCTGCTGCTATCTGGGTGGCATTGGCAACCGTCGAGGCCAAGGTCGCAGAAGCCAGGCCTGCAGAGACCATCAGGGAAGCTGGGAACTCGTGGGAAGGGAGAATCCCGTGTCCCTTCTCGGGTGTTGTTACAGTCTGGATGTGAGGTGTCCCCAGAACTCAAGAGTGAGACAACGCAAGGAAGTTCAGAGGTGAGACGATCAGGTCACGAGAGCCGTGACCTCCTCAGCGCATGAGTCCCCTGACAGGGGTGACCTAGGCAAGTCGGGTGTGGCTGGGGGAGGCCGGCCCCGGGGGTGCCTTTGGGACATACATTTTATCTGCAGTGAGGAGAATCTTCCTCTGCTTCCTGGGCGCCACGTCCCCAGCTGCCTTCCTCTGCCACACCCTTCCGCCATGATGTTCTGCCTCACCTCAGGCCCCGAGGAATAGAGCCACCCATCTACGGGCTGAGACCTCTAAAACTGTGAGTCCCCAAATCAAATTTTCCTCCTCTAAAATTGTTCTTGTCAGATCTTTTGGTCACAGCAGGAAAAAACAAACAAACAAAACAAAAAACCAAACCAAAACAACAACAACCATAAACAGAACCTGACTAAAATAGGTAAGATATTCGCTTTTTTTAAATTTTTATTCTTTATTTACCTGGGATTGAACTCAGGGGCATTTGACCACTGGGCCACACCCCCAGCCCTTTTTTGTGTTTTATTAGAGACAGGGTCTCACTGAGTTGCTATTGCTGAGGCTGGCTTTGAACTCACGATCCTCCTGCCTCAGCCTCCCAAGTGCTGGGATGACAGGCGTGTGCCACTGCACCTGGCTTAGATATTCATTTTTTGACTGGAGTAGGCTGGGGATAAGAGGGGACGGGGAAACCGAGCTGTTGGATGAGATAAGAAGCTTCTTTGCAAGAGTGGAGGCAAAGGATGAGCTTTTTTTAGAAAAAGTAAAAAAAAAAAAAAAAAAAAAAAAAAAAGAGCAAATTCCAGCAGAGTGGTAAGACAGCAAAATGCTCCTTGGAATGAAAGCCCATTCATTCTGAGGGGTGAGCTGCGTGCTCCCGGCATCACTTGTGTTTTTGAAGACCTTTTGCGAATGGCTCTGTTCACGAGCTATTCCTTAATTGTTACCCACATTGTCTCCAAAGGCCTTGGGAACCCTGGGGTTTGTTAAGACTCAACCAGCGTAGACGCACTTCCAACAGGTAGGGCGTTGGACGCTTCTCGCTGTCAGCCCGGGGAAGTTCCTAAAGAATCACAAAGATTAGAGTGTTTTTGAAGCTGAGTTTAAATATGCACAGCACGAGGGGAAGGAGGCGAGGTGGACAGAATCTAAACGAGCGGCTCTTGGGAGTCGCTGACACTGAGCGTGTGTGCGTGTCATTTGGATTTCTGAACTAGAGAAGCTTCTGGATCGAGCTTTATTCTCATTGATTTTTGTTCTCCGGGAGTGGGTCCTGCAGCTGACCACACACTCAGTTAAAAATCTCAGCCCACCTGTCTTTTCGAGGGGCTGCAGAACGTTTTCAAAATCAACTCTTGGCTGGCTCTCAAGTTGCACCACCCTGGATTTGAATCCAAGGTCATGACCAAGCTTCCCCTGTGAACTGGAGCAAGCCCTTGACCCTTCTATGGGTGAAATGGGGGACAATTATGGCACTCGGTTCCTGGGCCGCTGGAGGCATCGATCTACTCAGGAGATATATCACACCAAATACTGGCACATATTTGAATGTTAACTTTTAGTTTAGTTAACGAAACTTTTAGTTTCGCTAACTCTTGGCTTTAGCAAATGTAGAAATAAAAAAAATCCAGAGTCTTCACTTTGGTCAATTAAGTGAGTAAGCTCTGTGGGGTATAAGACATTAACTTTTATTAATGCATATGAAATTATTAAATATTGTTAATAGATGAATATGCAGTAATGCATACGAAATAATTGGATTGATTGTGTTATAAATATCTCTCTAGTGGTTGAGAATTATATGCTAAATGATGAAATGGGTTAAAATTAAATGATACACATAAAGCAAAGCTGTCCTCAACACAGTGAGCACTCAGCTAGTTTCTGTTTTTTATACTCGATAGCATTTGAACTATCTGGTGTGACACCTTCAAAGTCACCTTATTTTGCAGGGAGGGGCTTTCAGACCAAAGAGGAAAGTTTGCATTTCTTCACTTGAAGACTTGCTCCTCAATCTGTATTCCCTCTAACCTCCGTCTGGTTTTTCTATTTTGTTCTTTTCTTCTTTACCTGCTGGTAGTCCCGGAGAGGGAGAAAGAGCAGAGATAAACTGAGGCTTCCCCACCAGGAGAAGTGGGTACATTTTAATTTTGATATAAGTTCAAATCTGCAGGACAGTTGCAAAAACAGCATAAAGAATTTGATGATAATTTCGATGGAGATTATTTATATTGCTCCATTTGCTTTATCATCCCCACCCCCTCCTATGGGTTGGATGTGATCTGTCCCCACAAAGATCATGTGCTGGAAGCTTGGTCTCCAGAGTGACAAAGTTGCACTGGTGGAACATTTGGGTCTTGTGGAAGGTGGGCAGTTTATTAGGGGTACTGCCCCCCGATGGGATGAAAGCTGGTCCTTGCAGAGTGAGTGAGTTCTTGAGGGAGCAGGTTGTTATAAAGCAAGGCCGCCCTCCATGCTTGGCCCTTCTGCATGGAGCACGCCTTTCTATTACTTTGCCTTGTTGTGTTGCAGACAGAAGCCCTTTGCCAGCACACTGGTGCTGCACCATTTGGACTTTGCTGTCCATAAGCCAAACAAATGTCTTTTCTTTATAAAGTTCCCAGCTTCAGGTATTTTGTTATAGCAGCAGAAAATGGACTAATACGTTTCTCTCTCTCTCTCTCTGTATGTTTCTGAAACATTCAAGAGTGTCTTTGTGTCTGTACCCCTAAGTGTTCAGAGTACATTTCCTCAGAACAAGGCCATTCTTCTACATAACCACAGTTCACTTCTCAAAGTCAGGAAATTTAATATCACTACATCACTATCATCTATCCTATAGATTATATATACAAATTTTATCAAATGTCAAGCTCCCCCACCTCCAAGTCCAGGATTTAATCTGGTATCCTAAATCCCATTCACATGTTTTGTCTCTTTAATCTTCATTAATCTGGAAGAGTTCCTGTGTTTCTTGACCTTGATATTTTGTGAGGAGCAAAAGCCATTTTGCTGAATGATTCTTGGTTTGGGCTTGTTGATTCAGGTAATGTTTTGGGGGCAGAAATACCACTTGAGACATCCTTAGTTTCTTTTAGAAAGCTTGTGTCAGCAGGGTTGCACTAGGCTGCAAGTAAGAAGACTCAACCAACCCAGATAAAGAATGAGACATCTGTACAACAGGGTCCAGGTTGGACCTGGGCTCTCTCTGTTTTCTACTCTGCTACCTTCTGTACATCATTATGTATGGCAATAAGTTAATTGAAAGTGACAAGAGGCTTAAAGAAGAATGGAGAGAAAGATCAAAGTAACTGAGTGTGATCACCTTAACAAGGCCGACTTGTTCGTTAGAATGAGAACAAAACTGGAATTCATTCCTCAGTGCATCACCCTGCTGCATGTGACCGGGAGCTGAGGTTCTGAGGCTGCTTCTCCGAAAGCAGAACCGGAGACAGGATTTGAGTGAACCTCTGGGGAAGGGATTCAGGAAGCTCCCATCAGGGGGGTTGAGGAGTGAGTGAGGAAGCACAGGAGGAGCAGGACAGGCGTGGTGCTGAGCTGGTCACTCCCCCAGGGAGCCAGGACGTGGTCCCCTTGGCAGCCTCCAAAAGCACTTAGAGTCTTACCGAGGGCAGAGAAGCTGGTGTTTGCTTTCTTACAGCAGCTCCTCAGCACAGGTGGAGAGTCCCAGGGCTGCCGTCAGGAGCTGACCCTGTGCACCAGGACAGGGGTGAGGAGGGGCTGTGGAGGGGACCTGGACTGCACCTGCTCTTGCTCCAGCCCAGGTGGGCACTCCTTCACGGCAGCTCTGAGCCCCTCGTGGACTTTCTTCTGTGAGCTTCTCTGGACACGGAGTGAGGTTTGGTGCTGGCCAACAAACGCCTCGTCTTGTCTTCTACTTCCTGCGGGGCTGTATGTGGGCTCGAGGGCCGGGCCACAGCGTTCTTGGCTCCCATCTGCCTGCCTTGGGGGCTCATGCCTGATGGGCTCCTGCTCTCTGCTCTGCATGACCACAGCTAGCTCCTGTCACCTTTCTGAGACACTGAAGTGTCTTCATGGGTAAAACGCAGAAGGAAGAGCCACCTTTCAGGGCTGCAGAAGTGAGGATTAAATAAGACTTTATATACAAGCATCAGACACAGACCCCTGAGCACTTATTGTTCACAGCAATATACAAACTGGCCTGCGTGGTGCCTGGCTCGAGAACTGCTGATAAATGGCAAGTGTTTGTAACCTAAGGGTTGCCAAACTTTTCCTCAAAAGGGCCAGTGTGAAACCTTTTAAGCTTTGACACCCTTGGGGTCTGAGTTGCGGGCCCTTTAGTCTGCCACTATAGGGTGAAAGCCCCCGCAGGCAGTGTGTAAACAAAGAGGCGTGGCTGTGTTTCAATAAAACTTTATTGACAAAAACTAGCAGTGGCCCTTGGGTTGTAGTTATGGACACCAAATGAGCAAATACTGAACCACTCACTACTGCTAAGCAAATCCAGGGCTAGCTTCCCCTGAGCCAACATTTTTGTCAACTAAATCAATATGTAACACTGTACCGTATGTGCTTCTGTTCAGATACACTGTATTATATATATTTAATTCATTAACATTAACCTTGTGGCCAATAGCACCATAACTCACACCTGAATGAAGCTTCTAGCCCTCTTGCACCCAGGGGCACTAACTAGACAGACTTCACCAATGCTCGGGCTGGGGAGTGGCAGAGTCTTATCAGCAAGGCCACCCAAAACAAAAGGAAGCATGAAAACATGGCACTAAATCCTTTGTGCCAGGGACACTTGTCTGCTGCAGGAGAGCTGGATGAGCAGCTGGGCCTGCCTCCTTCAGCCCCAGATGGGAATTTGTGTGCCGAGTGACACATTTTTGTGCTCTGCATGAGTGCACATCTGTGCATGGCTGTAAAAGCACCAGATTTTTTTTTTTTTTTTTTTCCGGGGATTGAACTCAGGAGCAGTCGACCACTGGGCCACATCCCGAGCCCTTTTTTGTATTTTATTAGAGACAGGGTCTCACTGAGTTGCCAAGTGCCTCGCCATTGCTGAGGCTGGCTTTGAACTCTCGATCCTCCTGTCTCAGCCTCCCAAGTGCTGGGGTTACAGGCGTGTGCCACCGTGCCTGGCTGCCATAGATATTGATTTGGGGATTACAAGTGAATTTTAGCATGTAGGCAAATGCACCTAGACAGTGTCCGTGAGCAATGAGGACCGATCTTAGCTCAGGTCGGTAAATCAGATAGTCCTTGAGTGTTTCTGTGGCGTCTAAGCTTCTCCTTGTGGGCTTTGCATGGCAGGGCCCTCTCTATTTCTTTTTTGCTTTTTTCCTAGTCAACTCTTTTGTTATTCAAGTAACTTTATGAATGCATATTCAATGTAAAAAAACGTTAGAGTAACACAGCTCTAAAGAATAAAAACTAAAGGTTATTTTTCACATTCTCTCTGCACTAGACTCCAGATTCTTCTCCAGAGGTAACTATAGTTAATAGTTGTTGCTATTTTTTTTATTTGAGATTTAAACACAGATGTGTATGTGCACAAAACACACTATTTAAAAGAAAAATAAACGGGCCACACGAGAACCCATAGACAGATGTTGATAGCACCTTTATTCATAATCTCCAAAACTTAGAAGCAACCAAGATGCCCTTTATAGGCGCGTGGATAAATAAATGGTGGTGGATCTAGATAATCAAATACTATTTGACGCTAAAAAGAAATAAGTTAATCATCACCCTGAAAAGACATGAAGGAAACTTAAATGCAGATGACTTAATGAGAGACGCTGGTCAGCAAAGGTGGTGCCCTGGGTGACTCCAACTGCACGACACCCTCCAAACCGAAAAGTTACAGAGAGGGCAAAATGATCAGCAGCAGTCAGGGCTTAGGAGGAGGGAGGATGAATAGGTGGAGCACAGAGGGATTGTAGGGCACTCAAACTGTGCTCCCAGATACTACAAGGGTTATGCGTGTCCTTGCACAGTTGCCCTAACCCAAAGAACCACCAAGAGCAAACACGGACGTGGGCTTGGACGTGCGTGGTTCTGGTGTGTCACTGTAGGTTCATTGATTGTCAACAGGCAAGCTGCTCTAAAGGGGATGTTGATTCCAGGAGAAGAAGTGCATGTGTGTGTTGGGGGGGCGTGTGTGAGATCTCGCTCTACCTTCCTCTCAATTTCTCTGTCCACCTAAATCTGCTCTAGAAAAATAGACTTTCAGGCAAAAAGCCAACAGATCACAAGATACATAAAATTGACCTTTTTGCTCTTACCATTTTATGGTGAAGATCATTCCGTATCAGAACACAGAGACCTCCCCTGCTCTTTATAACAGCCATAAAGCATTTAGTAGTATGACTGTCCACCATCTCCCATTGGTGGCTTTTGTAGGTGGCACCCAGTGTGACAGCATCCAAAGCCACTTAGCAATGCATGACTTTGTGAGCATATCTTTGTGGTACTTTGGTCAGAGGTAGAGTTGGGCTGGGCTTAAGCACTGAGTCTCCACCATTGTATACCTGGCTTTGAGCTACTTGTTGATTAGCTTATATTTTAGTACACTATTTTTGCTGCTGTGGCTAAAAGATCTGACCTGAACAATTTTGAAGAATGGAAAAATTTATTTAAGGGCTCATGGTTTCAGATGTCTTTGTCCCTAGAAGGCTGGCTCCATTCCTCAGGGCTCTAGGGGAGGCAGGACATCATGGCAGAGGAGTGTGGCACCAGGAAGCAGCTCACACCATGATCAGGAAGCAGAGAGTCTCCACTCTTGAGATACAGAATATATACCCCATAGCCACGCCCTGATCCCCGCCTCCTCCGGCCACACCCACCACTTCAATTACCACTCAGTTCATCCCTATCATGGGATTAAATCTCTGATTGGGTTAAGGCTCTTACAACCCAATCATTTTTCCTCTGAGCCTTCTTGCACTGCCTCACGTGTGAGCTTTTAGGGGACACCTCACATCCAAACCATTGCAGTTTGTGCCGATTAATTATCCTCTCTGTGCTGCTTCATTTTTGTCTGTAGAATGGGGAGATTGATGGTTTTCATAGAGTTGTAAGCATTTGTGGAAAAATCCACCCTTTTGAACAATGCCTGACACATAGAAAGTACTCATGTTGGTAATGCGTGAATTATTTTCAAGGTAGAGATGTCGAGGCAGGAGAGTGTTGTAACAAAAGCATCAACTCTCCACAGGTTGCCAGTGTGTATAGAGTGCTGGCAAACTGGGGCTGGAGGCGTGGCTGAGTGGTAGAGCACTTGCCTAGCACGAATGAGGTCCTGAGTTTGCTTCTCAGTACACTCCTACCTAAAATGGTGCTGGGAACCTTGCCTTGCCACATCCTAATCACTGCATGAGAATTTGCTATCATAGGGGTCTGGCAGGGTGGTGCAGGCCTGTAATCCCAGCGGCTTGGGAGGCTGAGGCAGGAGGAACGTGTGTTCAAAGCCAGCCTCAGCAAAAGTGAGGCGCTAAGCAACTCAGTGAGACCCTGCCTCTAAATAAAATACAAAATAGGGCTGGGGATGTGGCCCAGTGGTCAAGTGCCCCTGAGTTCAATTCCTGGTACCAAAAAAAAAAAAAAAAAGAAAGAATTTGCTATTCCACCCAGATGTGGAATTGCTGAGTCCTAGGGAATGTGCGTAGCTTCAGAACATACTTCTGAACCTTTTTTCCAAACCAGTTGCGAGAGCTCTATGAGAGATTTCCAATGCTTTTCTTATCATGATGTGTTATCACTTGTCTTCCTCCTTTTAGCCACTCTGTTAGATAGACAGTGATCTGGAACAAGGCTCCTAGAAACTTTATTCAAAAGAGCTGAAAACCAGCAATGGGCCAAATGTCTAGTAAGAGTAAAATTGATAAATAAATTGTGGAATATTAAAAAGAAAGAGGGGTGGCATTGCTGGATCAAAAGACAGTGACATTTTATATCTGATGATTTCATCACTAACCCCTCATCCCCCCTTCCAGAATCCTCTAGGAGAAAGACTCTGCCAGTCTCCTTTCCCATCAGCATCCATGAGACTGCTGGTTTCCCTACATCCTTGCCAGTACTGGGTATCCTCAATCACTTTGATTTTTGCCAACCCAATGGCAAAAATCATCTTTATTTACAAACGCAATTCTTACCTCGGGGACCTGTTATAGAATCGGTGTCTATGGGCCTTTGAGAAGGCTGTGGGTGGGCGGCAGTCTCAACAAAACTCAACCACGGCTCCGTCCCCACCATTTGCCACAGACACATTTAGTCTCTTTGGAAGATTAGCAAATGGTTATCAGGGTAATTCTGAGAAGAAGTGAGCGCGCGGAGGTCCTCCTAATGGTTTCCAAGGAGGCTTGGATGTGATTGGCTACGGGACACCTCTGCCAGATGTCAGCAAATCATAGACATTCATGCAGCTGAAAGCCACCTCATTCAGAGGATCTGGGCAACCCATTCAGACAGAGCCCAACACGTTTGGCTCAGGGAAGTGAAATAAATAGGACTTAATTTATATTTTACAGTCTTTTATCTCTTGTTAAGCCCTTGTGTTCCACTGAAATAAAATTTGATGGAGATGGAAAGAGGGGGAAATGCAGCTTTAATAATGCATGATCTGTAATCTTTTCTTTCTTTCTTCTTTTTTTTTCTTTTTTTCTTTTTTTTGCTTAACATGAATCTGCATCCACCTTCCTCTGCTTCCCCTCCATGATTTTTTTTTTTTTGAATGACGGTTTTGTCTCTTTTCTAACCCATATTGATTTGGAGAGTTTCAGGTAGGCCCAGAAGATTTGATATCCACTCTGACCAAGGTGAGCTGGGGTCCTCACCCTTCTCTCGGGGTGCCACTTGCTGCCAGTCAGCCACCATATTGATAAGATTTGCTGGCAATTACCAGCCCAGCCCAGCCAAGCAGAGGAGAGGACTCAATTAGCAGAATGTCACTGCATCTAATTTACTTTGCTTATCAGAGATTTAGTCTCTAATGACTACAGAGAGGGGAGCAGGGCAACTTCAGAAGAGGGATCTGAGGGGGTTTAAAAGCTGAAACGTGGTCTAACCTCACTGTCGGCTGGTTTGCCTGGCAGTGAAGAGGCTGATAATGCCAATTTGGAGAACTGTCTGGGCTGATATATGTATCTCAGGCCTGAGGAAAAAAGAGATTGAATGTCTCTGTTATTTAAATCCTCCACCCGCCTCTTACATTTTTAAGCTAGGTCTGTTTATCATATTTATTTGATGAGAAACCTCCTCCCTGACTTCTCCGTGTTGTAGAAGTCACAGCAGTGACACCACCTACCATAACAAAGGCATTTCTGGTGCCCCAGGCATCGGGTTAAAGCCTTTCCATTGGATGGATCACATTTAATTCATTAAATCAGGGGTTTGCAAACTTTTACTTAAAGGGTCAGATAGTGAATTTTATCTTTAGGGATGATAGAGTCTCTGTCCCAAGTATTACTGGAGTCCCAGGGCAGAGGCCAGGCACTGGGGCTACCAGCAGACCAGCTTCTGCCATCTGGTCCCTTGAGAGTCTGAAAAAGCCAGGAGTGGTGGTGAAGCAAGAAAGGAGTTCATTATTTAGTGTGGCCAAGTGGGAAGCAGGCCCTTCCCTCCCAATCCTGCCTTCAGGAGGTAGAGACAAGGGCCCCGTGATTCTATAGGAGAAGGAGCAAAACACGGGTGCTGTATACAGGGAGTAGGGGGAGAAGGGTGCACAGTTAAGCAGGCTCAGCCAAACTGGGGACCGGTTGGTCATCCTCCCAGATCTGGTTCTGTGAGGTTCTGCAGAGGAAGCTGTCATTGCTAGAGGAGGCAACTCAGTTCCCGCGGGGGATGACTGCTCCTGCTTAGGGGGCAGCCTCAGTTCCAGTCATGGGGGTAAATGCTCTCCTTAGGTCACCATCCCATTATGGGGTGATCTGCCTGCAAGTCTCATTGTTCCTGGACTCTTGAAAACACCCCAGTTACTCTTCCCTTGGTGTCTTGAGTCCACACTCCTTAAGTGATGAACCTGTCTACATGCTGAGTTGAGCAGGAATCTGACCCAAAGTTTAATGTCACAAAGGAGACAGATGCAAATGAAGGCAGAGATGCCAATCTCTTATCCTGCTTTTAGTTACCCACCAGGCATCTGCAGGCCGAGTGCAGAGTCAGTGCTTTCAGCAAAAGCAGCCTCGGAAGTCCTGTTATACAACTGCCCAACTTTGCTATTATATCAAGAAAGCAGTCATAGAATGCAATGTACATGAATGGCCATGGCTGTGTTCCAATAAAACTTTATTTAAAAATGTGACTGTTGGCCATAGTGGCCAACACCTGCTCTAAATTCATGTTTATTCAACTCCATGCTTTCATCTAGTAGTCATAGAATCAATGTAGAGGGTTCCAAAAACCATTCTTTTTATTTATTTATTTATTTATTTATTTTTTAATTTTAAATGTCTGTTTTTATTAGCTATTCTATTTGTAGTATACAGCATAGTATCTGGTCCCATAAAAGGCACCCATGAACAGGTCAAAAACCATTCTTTATAGACCTGAAAAAAGTAGAATTAAAATCTGTGGATGTGTCACATTGAATCTAGAGAACTCCTCTTTTGTGAAATTTTAATTTCAGAGAGGCGCATAGCAAAGCACCCAGATAGGCCCATATGCATATGTGTGTGTATATTCTTGTGCATGTGGGTACTGAGTTTGGATGCACATGCATGTCTTATTATGGATTATGATCATAAAAAGCTGAAAAATTTTATGATTATAAACATTTGAAAAATGAACACCCCCAAGTAAGTCCCATGATTATATGCATTTTACAGTTGAGGAAATGAAGAGACCTAAGACCCACAGAAAATATCATCCCTCATAACAAGCTCCCGGTGGGGGGTGGTCTGAGAGGAGGGCTGAACCCAGGCAGGTCTGGCCAGGGCCTTGGATCCTGATAAAAACAGCTGACCCACTGTGGAATGTTAATGAGCAGTGAAATGGTTAAAATTCCTACCAGTGGCAGGAAAAGAAAGGAAAACAAGCGACAGGTATCTGCCACAAATTGAATGGTTCCCTGCTGAAGCCATTGAATGTTTCTTTTTCCTTCTTGCTAGTTCCATTGCGATTGCTATTTATCACAATGTATTTTTCTCCCAACATATTTTAGAAAGTCAGTCGGAATTGATTTGAGACTCTCAACACTCTCATGAATGAAAAAAAAAAAAAAAAAAAAAGCCAAATGCAACCTATTGAAACGGCCCCTCTTCCTTAATCTAGTAACAGGTGAGATGCAATTTAAATGATAATGTTAACCACAATGCCAGAAAGTGATGTTACCCTGGGAATGTTGTTTTGGGTATTTTTTTTTTTAAACCCTCATGGAAAGACAAATGGCTGAGACATTTATATCTGCAGCACTTATTAAGCAGAAAAGGCTCAACCCATTAATTTTATTGCCGTGGTGCTGGATATGAAGTGATAATGAGGTTTCTGGAGGCTGAGGACCTCACAGTCCACACAAGATGGCGGCCAAGAGGCAGGGAAGTCATGGCCACAGCCAGGAGGCACCAAGGTATGGCTCCCTGGCTTTTATCTGGGGGTTGGAGAACATGTTTCTTTCTCTTAGAGAAACTCCTCGGAACACGTTTTCTTAGATTGAGGCTTTTGAATCACTTTGTAAGTTTGTGTTTTAAGACCAACCCTCCGAGTTGTTTGCTGATCAATTTAAAGACAGGTCTCCCTGGTAACCAGGCTTTGCAGGCGTATGGATCACGCATACAGAAAATAGAACATGGAGTCATCAGAAATCATGTAAGCGAACGTTACTTTCAGTCAGAAGAATTGGTCAAAAATAGAAGCAAGACTGTGTTAAGTTCTGTTTTCTCAAAGGAGGACGGTAGAGAGTGGGTCCTCTCAGAGAGGAGGGCATGGTGTACCCCTCCTGCCCTCCTATTCTATTGGGGAAGTTTCCAGACAGTCCTGCCCAGGGCCACTGCTTGATTTTTGACTGGCAGCAGGATTGCATCGGACTTTCGATTCCCCCATTTTCTTGATCTTACCCAAAGAAGAGGAGACTTTACTAGAGTAACTGAGAAGGGAATGGAGACCACACCCATAGGCAGCCAGGAGAAGGGTCTCAGAGAAGACAAAGAGGAAGAGAGGGTTGGGATATCAAGCGTCTGACCCCAGTTATTCCTAGCCATAAAGACAATTCCATAACAGCCCTTAGACACGACCAACCCATGTTGTGCCAACAGACCCTCATCCCCACCCTTGTGCTGATTAAGCCTTAAAAATCACGGTTCTCCAGACTTTCTGAAGAGGGCAAAATAGATGATTGCCCCTTTTCTAAATCCTATATCCCACCCATCACCTATGGGGACCAATCAAGCCCTTAAAGCCCTCAGACAGCAGGTACCTGTAGGCATCCCTCTCCTGGGACCCCTCCCTCTCCTGGGACCCCTCCCTCTCCTGGGACCCCTCCCTCTTTCTTTCGATGACTTTTATAAATCCTGTGACTTTGCCCTCCTCCTGTGTCCATGGATTCTGTCCTTCCAATTTGTGAGGCAAAGAACCCACCTGGCATCCTTGCTCCAAGTTACTTCAGGTCTCCAGAAAGATCCAAGGCCACTCTGGATTCCGCCCTGACCAGTTCTGATTGGAACTTGTTCTTACAGATTTTATGGTTAGGGGACTTTGCTTCTGGTGATCCTGTCTCCTTGAGTCCTGGAATCCGGTTTGTGTAAAGGGCACACAATTTCCCCCTCAGGGTAACGTGTGTTCTTCTTATTGGCAGAGGGGGATCTTTAGGCCTGTATTTCTCCTGCAGGTAACAGGGTCATTTGCTGAGGAATGTAGCAGATCCTGCTGACGTAAGCCAGGCAGGACTGCAGATAAATTAATTTTTAAAGAAGGCATGTGTGGGCCAGTAGGGTGGACCCAGTTTGTAAAATAACTCCCTTAACCTCATGCTCCCACCACTTATGTCTGTCGGTTACTCACCAATAAGGAAAGTAAAAAAATACAAGATGGAAAATGTAGCACTCCAGGGGCCTAGACTCATGTCTGACAGCCGCAGATGCTTAGAACAGGGTGCCCAAACCACCTCCACCCCTGAGCTACCTGCAAAGAATCTAAGGGCACTGATGCCATAAACACCTTGCAGGTTCTTGGACTCCAAGGCTTTGTTGGCAAGAGATCTAGAACTAAGAGACTCCCTGACTGTGTGCCAAGCCATGCCCTCAAGTGTCAAGTTTACCAACAGCTTTTTCCCATTTTCCAGCCAACTCGGTTTCTCCTGTGGCCACCAGGTCAAGTGTGGCCTAGGGAAGTTCAGAATCTTCCTATATTATTTATGCTTGTAGATTGGGTTTCTGTACACACACACACGCGCACACACACACACACACACACACACACACATGCTCATCCATATTCTTTTGCATACGCTCATATATCTCCATACATATAAACTCAAACTTGCATGTAGTTAAAGGGTCAAAGATTCTACAAAGCTCGTTATTAAAACAGCAGTAAGTGGCCTGTTCTCATTTCTGCCCATTTTCCTTCTGCCAGAGGCCACCAGAGTGGACTTTTTCAGCTGGTTCTTTCAGCATGCTCGGCGGTGTGACTGCTCATACTGTGTGAATTGGTGTTGCAATTTTAGGCATTAGTATTGTCTTCCCCTCAATGCAAATGAGAATGCCGCCTTCTTGCCTTCTCTTCCTGGCCCCTGCAGCTCCCCCCCCCCCCCCCTCACAACACACCTTTCCTGTCTCTGAATCTCCCATAGATTTTTTTGGAGGGAGGGTACCGGGGATTGAACTCAGGGGCACTCGACCACTGAGCCACACCCCCAGCCCTATTGTGTATTTTATTTGGAGACAGGGTCTCACTGACTTGCTTAGGGCCTTGCTTTTGCTGAGGCTGGCTTTGAACTCGCGATCCTCCTGTCTCTGCCTCCTGAGCCGCTGGGATTATAGGCCTGCGCCGCTGTACCTGGCTCCCATTGATTTTTGATGATTTAGTATTCATTATTATTTTTTTTTTCTGTGTCATTATCAGGCCAACCGGCTTCTACAGTTGAATCATGTAAATGTTCTATAATTTTTTCCTTTATGATGCAACTTTTTGTTTTCCCTGAAGTTAGTATTTGCCTTTAAAATTTTTGCTCAGTTTTCTCTGTTCTTGTCACTCCTTTTTTTTCTTCATTTTGTGGCTCATTATGTAATTCCTGTCTGATGACATCCAACTTTATCAGGAAACGGTCCATTTTACCCTTCAGAAGTTGGAAGACTCTGGAGATGAAACCTCCTTCTCAGTCGGGAATGAACTGTCATTCCAGGCCATTCTCCATGTCTGTCCTCTGCAGTGGACACACTATTGACCTATTTCTCATAACCCCTGTGTTCTGTTCTTGGCTTATACCCTCAATTTAGTTGAAAGCCTTTTACTAACTTTCTGAAAAAAGAGTTGCCATTTTTATCATACTTGAGATGCTGGGTCTAGAATCTTCGGTTGGAAACCGCTTTTGTCAACACTTTGAAGACGTGACTCCACCGTCTTCCAGCTGTAAGAGTTGTTCCTGAGACATCTGAAGACATCTTGAGACATCTGGTTCTGCCTCTGCATAGGACTTGCTTTTTCTCTCATGAAACTTTGAAATTTTTCTTGGATCCTGGCTTTCTGAAATCACGTGGCTACGTGCTGTGGCGTGCCTTGGCTGTGGAGCTGGCCTTTTGCAGCTGGACACACGGGAGAGTTTCTTAAATGATCGAATGGATACTATCCTCTCGTCTGTTTTCTCTTTCTAAAACTCATTATTCGGATGAGTTAGTTTGCTATTTTTTGAAAGAAATATTCTCTCCCACTTTCCATCTCTACTTTTTTTGGACTCTCTTCTGAAGACTTGTCAATCGAATCCTCTTCCCACCCTTTCCCTAAAGTGTTCATTGTTATGATCACATGCGTCGCTGCTCAGGGGTTTATGAATGTTCATTTTTTTTCAGGAAGCGTGGAGACATCTTGGAGGAACAGCAACATGTGTTTGGGACAGAGTTGACAAAGGGGCTGACGGGAGGCAATGTTGTAGCTGGGGAACTGGGGCGAGGACCCAGCGGTCAGCACCTCGTGGAACCCTGACTCCAGCTCAGGAAGCTGGTGTCCAAACCCAGCTTTGTCCTCAGTTTGGGGACCTCATCCAGGCTCTCTGGGTCTCAATTTCCCTGTCTATAACAGGAACTGCCCAATTTCCAAGGAACCTTCTGATGCTGGTATTCCCCTGGGTCTTAGATTTCATCCATCACAGCACTTAAATTGGTTTTGCACACAACTAGAGCTTTTCTCAATGGCCACGTGTATCTGACCTCCGCCACCCCAACAGGACGGAGCTTTGACCTCTGGGGAAACCAGATACTGATGGTTCAGCGACTTGCTCAAGGTCACTCGAGGGGTCAGTGGCGGGGTCAGATGGGAATGAGGGTCTTTGGTTTCCCAGAGTCTCCACTGCACTCTGCGGCAGGAGCTCTGAGCAAGCTGACCCTCAGCCGTGGCCAGGAGGAGCTACTTCCTGGGGAGGAAAATGCTGAAGGAAGCGTCCGAGTCCTTCGGAGCGAACCTGCTGCATGATGAATTGCAGGAAGGGTCCTGCTGGCCTCAGCACATCAGGAGCACACACGACTCAGCCCGCAGCTAGCCTCTGCAGAGGCCAACCCCGCGCAGGGCCTGGGGTAGAAGAATGAACCCACTGCGCAGCCTGGAGGCCAGGACGCCTAGGCCAGGCCCTGCAGCTGCCTCTGTGGTTGATGTGCCACTCCAGGTGAGTCTCTGTTGACTCTCCCTCCACTAAAGGATCATCCTTCTCTCTATTTGGGGGGTGGGAGGTAGCAGGGATTGAACTCAGGGCACTCACCACTGGGCCACATCCCCAGCCCTATTTTGTATTTTATTTGGAGACAGGGTCTCACTGAGTTGCTAAGGGCCTTGCTTTTGCTGAGGCTGGCTTTGAACTCGCGATCCTCCTGTCTCAGCCTCCTGAGCCGCTGGGATTATAGGCCTGCGCCGCTGTGTACCTGGCTCCCATTGATTTTTGATGATTTAGTATTCATTATTTTTTTTTTTTTTTTTCTGTGTCATTATCAGGCCAACCGGCTTCTACAGTTGAATCATGTAAATGTTCTATAATTTTTTCCTTTATGATGCAACTTTTTGTTTTCCCTGAAGTTAGTATTTGCCTTTAAAATTTTTGCTCAGTTTTCTCTGTTCTTGTCACTCCTTTTTTTTCTTCATTTTGTGGCTCATTATGTAATTCCTGTCTGATGACATCCAACTTTATCAGGAAACGGTCCATTTTACCCTTCAGAAGTTGGAAGACTCTGGAGATGAAACCTCCTTCTCAGTCGGGAATGAACTGTCATTCCAGGCCATTCTCCATGTCTGTCCTCTGCAGTGGACACACTATTGACCTATTTCTCATAACCCCTGTGTTCTGTTCTTGGCTTATACCCTCAATTTAGTTGAAAGCCTTTTACTAACTTTCTGAAAAAAGAGTTGCCATTTTTATCATACTTGAGATGCTGGGTCTAGAATCTTCGGTTGGAAACCGCTTTTGTCAACACTTTGAAGACGTGACTCCACCGTCTTCCAGCTGTAAGAGTTGTTCCTGAGACATCTGAAGACATCTTGAGACATCTGGTTCTGCCTCTGCATAGGACTTGCTTTTTCTCTCATGAAACTTTAAATTTTTCTTGGATCCTGGCTTTCTGAAATCACGTGGCTACGTGCTGTGGCGTGCCTTGGCTGTGGAGCTGGCCTTTTGCAGCTGGACACACGGGAGAGTTTCTTAAATGATCGAATGGATACTATCCTCTCGTCTGTTTTCTCTTTCTAAAACTCATTATTCGGATGAGTTAGTTTGCTATTTTTTGAAAGAAATATTCTCTCCCACTTTCCATCTCTACTTTTTTTGGACTCTCTTCTGAAGACTTGTCAATCGAATCCTCTTCCCACCCTTTCCCTAAAGTGTTCATTGTTATGATCACATGCGTCGCTGCTCAGGGGTTTATGAATGTTCATTTTTTTTCAGGAAGCGTGGAGACATCTTGGAGGAACAGCAACATGTGTTTGGGACAGAGTTGACAAAGGGGCTGACGGGAGGCAATGTTGTAGCTGGGGAACTGGGGCGAGGACCCAGCGGTCAGCACCTCGTGGAACCCTGACTCCAGCTCAGGAAGCTGGTGTCCAAACCCAGCTTTGTCCTCAGTTTGGGGACCTCATCCAGGCTCTCTGGGTCTCAATTTCCCTGTCTATAACAGGAACTGCCCAATTTCCAAGGAACCTTCTGATGCTGGTATTCCCCTGGGTCTTAGATTTCATCCATCACAGCACTTAAATTGGTTTTGCACACAACTAGAGCTTTTCTCAATGGCCACGTGTATCTGACCTCCGCCACCCCAACAGGACGGAGCTTTGACCTCTGGGGAAACCAGATACTGATGGTTCAGCGACTTGCTCAAGGTCACTCGAGGGGTCAGTGGCGGGGTCAGATGGGAATGAGGGTCTTTGGTTTCCCAGAGTCTCCACTGCACTCTGCGGCAGGAGCTCTGAGCAAGCTGACCCTCAGCCGTGGCCAGGAGGAGCTACTTCCTGGGGAGGAAAATGCTGAAGGAAGCGTCCGAGTCCTTCGGAGCGAACCTGCTGCATGATGAATTGCAGGAAGGGTCCTGCTGGCCTCAGCACATCAGGAGCACACACGACTCAGCCCGCAGCTAGCCTCTGCAGAGGCCAACCCCGCGCAGGGCCTGGGGTAGAAGAATGAACCCACTGCGCAGCCTGGAGGCCAGGACGCCTAGGCCAGGCCCTGCAGCTGCCTCTGTGGTTGATGTGCCACTCCAGGTGAGTCTCTGTTGACTCTCCCTCCACTAAAGGATCATCCTTCTCTCTATTTGGGGGGTGGGAGGTAGCAGGGATTGAACTCAGAGGCACTCAACCACTGGGCCACATCCCCAGCCCTGTTTTGTATTTTATTAGAGACAGGGTCTCACAGAGTTGCTAAGTGCCTTGCCATTGCTGAGGCTGGCTTTGAACTCGTGATCACCTGCCTCAGCCTCCTGAACTGATGGGATGACAGGCGTGCACCACTGTGCTGGCTCTGGGACTGTCCTTCTGTAAACATGGTAAATCAATAACAAGACGAGCCGGGCGCGGTGGCGCACGCCTGTCATCCCAGCACTTTGGGAGGCTGAGGCAGGAGGATCGAGAGTTCAAAGCCAGCCTCAGCAATGGCGAGGCACTTAGCAACTCAGTGAGACCCTGTCTCTAAATAAAATACAAAATAGGGCTGGGATGTGGCCCAGTGGTCGAGTGCCCCTGAGTTCAATCCCTGGTACCACAAAAAAAAAAAAAAAAAAAAAAAACAAGACGAAAGAGGCCCAAATGGATGGCCCCTGGTTGCATTCAGGAGGGAACAGGAAGTGACAGGAACACCATAGATTCCACAATAAGGAAGTATTGTTCTAAGGGAGCAAAGATCAGGTTTTTCCATTTCAGGATTAGAAAGACCCCAGGACTCATTTCTTGTAGCCAGTTGCTCATCGGTGCCAACAGCAATCAAGGTGAGTAATCAAGAAAAATCAAAGTGTCCTAAATACTTCAAGGCAATAATGACAATGATGACATTCAACCAGAGCTATATTTATTTAGATTTTTTTTTTATACCAGGGATTAAACTCAGGGGCACTCGACCACTGGCCCACATCCCCAAGCCCTTTTTTGTATTTTATTAGAGACAGGGTCTCACTGAGTTGCTAAGTGCCTTCCCATTGCTGAGGCTAGCTTTGAACTCATGATCCTCTTGCCTCAGTCTCCCAAGTGCTGGGATGACAGGTGTGCGCCACCACGCCCGGCTTATTTAGACATTTTTATGCATGAGCCAGACATGTGTGTTTAAGTGCCTGGAGACCATAATGAGGAACCATCTGAAATCCCTGCCTGTAATCTCAGGTGAGTCGTGTCTAGAGCTTTGTCACGCCCAGGTGCGCAGAAGGAAGAGATGGAGCTGGAATTTGAAGTGAGGAGGTCAAAATGCAAACTCCAGCCCTCTTAACCCTTAGCTGTGTTGCTTCTTAAAGAAATCCATCTTCTTTACTCTTGTCTATTGTCCTGTGGGACCAGAACGGGGAGTTTATCTTTTTTTTTTCCCCACTATCATTAGGAAAAGTCATTTACTTTCCAATTTTAAAGATGTGTTAACTTACACATAAAATGTACTGGTTTAGCCGCTTTGTGGTTTAGTGGCCCCATTATCCAGAATTTTCAGAATTTTCCAGAATTTTCATCCTCCCAAATAAAAACTCTGCACCCGTTAAACAATGACACCCTGCTCTCCTCCCCGTCTGCTGGTGGCTCCTACTTTGCTCTTTGTCTCTATGAATCTGTCTTATTCCAGGTGTCTCACGTAAGTGGGATCATGTAATATTGTCCCTTCATGTCTGTTTCCTCTCATTTAGTGAAATGACTTCCAGGTTCGTCCGTCTCATTGCACGCATCAGAGTTTCATTCCTTTTTACGCTGAGTGATAGTCCACTTTACGTCCAGATCACATTTCCTTTATCCATTGATCTGTTGATGGGTGTTTGGATTGCCCGCGCCTTTTCTCCATGGCAGATAATGGTGCTGTGGCCGTTCTTGAAGTCCCTGCCTTCAATTCTTCTGAGTAGGCACCTAGGAGCAGGGCTGCGGGCTCACATGGGAACCCTGTGTCTCGTTTTTGGGGGACTGCTGAACCGTTTTCTGCAGTAGCTGGACCGTTTCAGAGCACCCCTGGCAAAGCACGAGGTTCCCAGTTTTCCTCACCATCCCCAGCTCTTATTTTCAATTTTTAAATAATTGCCCATCTTAGCGGGCGCAAGGCAGAATCTCCTTATGATTTTGTTTGTGTTTTCCTAATGATAACTGAACATTTTTGTATTTCCTGTTAGTCCTTTGAAAATCTCCTTTGGAGAAATGGCTAGTCAAGTCTTTCCCATTTCTTAATTGGGATCTTTGGGTTTTTTTTTTGTTGTTGTTATTGTTGTTGTTGAGTTATAAGAATTCTCTGCATATTCTGGATAGTAATCCCTTAACACATATTAATATGTGTGTATACATGTGTGTGTGTATATATGTGTGTACATATAACATATGTGTGTGTGTGTGTATGTGTGTGTGTATCATTCTATGGGTTACTACTTCACTGTTTTGATGATATCTTTGATGCACCAAAATGGATAGTTTAATCAAGTCCAACTCATGACTTTTTCTTCTTCTATTGTCAGTACTTTTTGAAGTCATATTCAAGGCATCCAAAGCCATGAAAAATTTCCCCAGTGTTTTCTCTTAAGAGGAACATATAAATATATCTTACATTTCAAACAATTTTATTATTTTTTTTAAATTTTTAGTAGCAGATGAGCACAATACCTTTATTTTGTTTATTTTTATGTGGTGCTGATGATCGAACCCCATGCCTCACACATACGAAGCCAGCACTCTACCACTGAGCTACAACCCCAGCCCTGTATGTTACATTTTGACCCATCTTGAGTTGATTTTTTTTTTATGGTATCAAGTAGGGACCCAACTTTATTCTTTTGGGCATAGATATCTAATTTTCTCATTCTCATTTGTTGACAAGACTGCCTTTCCCCCATTGAATGGACCTGGGACCCTTATCAAAAATCATTTGGCCATAGAGGTGAAGGTTCATTTCTGGGGTCCGTGGGTGTATGTGTCTGTCCTGATATCCGCACCACACAGTTTTGATTACTGTGCCTTCAACGTAGCTTTGTAAGTTTTGAAATCAGTAAATGCAAGCCTTCCAGAAAAAGTGATTTTAATCTACATGATGAAAATTAAAATTGTCGGATTATTATAAGGGGTTGAGGTCTATAGCCCCCCTGTACCCAGGATGGACCTCTTCTGTCTACCAAAAGAGGCCAGAGGGGCCTACCTCAATGATGAGACTGGATTGGGAAAGTAAAGGCCGCTGATGCCTCCTTCCCCGCCTTCAAAAGACTCAGAGCCCGTTGGGGAGCCCAGTCAGTAGAATGCCGGAACTCGTTTATTGAAGGGGTGCACAAGGCTTTATAGTGGACATCAGCCAATCAGCAGAAAGATCATAGGGACACATAAGGAGCATGGGTGGATGCCATTGGCGGAGCCATTGGCCTATCCTTGGGGTGGTTTCAGTTCTCACAGCCACGCCCCCTGCTTAGCCCAGGTCCTGTGACAGGGTGTGGTAATGTGGCAAGCAGCCAGAAAGCCAGAGCTTTTCCATCCCCTTGGCAGACAGTGTAAGGTCCTGACATAAAATGTAGGTCAAACTGAGATCAGTGAATGCAAATGAGGTAGCAATCAGCTGTTTTAGAAGCCAAAGTTTCTGTTAGGACCATCCAAGCCCCAGGTCCCTTGTGACCACCACTGTTTTGACTCATGCATGGAGGAAGGTTAAGAATGGAGATCAGGGAGAGTGCTGGCTGGGGTCTGAGTCAGTCCAGCCTTTGGGGGAGGCATTTGGGAATAAGAATTATAACCCCAGGAAATGGGCTATCATTTGACCCAGGAACAGTGTTTTTAGGTGGTGCAGAAACAAATGGATATTAATAAAAAAACAACTTTTCCTGCAAAGATATTCAATCCAGCATTGTTACCATAGCAACAGACAACAAAAACCATTTGAGTGGCATTGGTTAAATTACAGTCCAACCACACAGTGGGAAACCAGGTGGCTGTTTGCAACTTGTTGAAGAATATTTATAGACATGAAAAGATGGTAATGATAAGTATTTAAATAAAAAAACCCACTCCATGATATGTACTATGCAATTTCACAATTGTCAGTTTGGGGCATCATAAAATACACACACACACACACACACACACACACGATAGACACCATTATTCACAGTAGTTATATTAGGTCTGACTCTCCAGTACCTGAGACTAGAATTGGTGTGCAGAAGATTTATTAAGTAAGTCTTTCCAGAAGAACGTGGTAAGGAAATGGGGGAAACAGGACAGAATAGGGGAGAAAACCACCGTGAGGCTGGGACTTCAGAATGGAGTCACGCAGAGGGTAACTTCAGGCTGATCCCACAGAGAAACTCAGGTGGAAATGACATCTCAGGTTTGTTTTAACTCCGGGGCAAGAAAGCTGGGCCTTCAAAGTGCCTTGCCCAGCAGTCAGTGGTTAAAGGCCACTCAGGGTGGACCTCAACACCCATGCACTCTCAATAAAATAGCTCCAGTTGCCAGGGTGCCTGGCTCAGAAGCAGGGTGCCGGGTGCCGGTCAGGGAAGCCAAGTCTCTCAGATGTGGAGGAAGAGGTGCACAGAGACAGAAAAGAGATCCCAGGAATTGGGGGGAGGGTACCCCATCAGCATCCTCTACATTTTTGCTGATGGGAAAAATGCATTGTGTTTGTAACAACATTTATCTGGTAAAAATGACATTTGCAGTCCTTGACCCTCTTACATTGGTTTTATAGAATTCTGCTTAATATTGTGCGCAAAACCAGCTCTTTCTCGTGACCGTGCTGTTCTGACTGTCCTGGCGATATTCTAATAAAGTGATGAGGCTTTAAAGTCCTCATTCTGGACCTGTATCATTAATAGTGATACACATAACAGAAACAGTGACATTGGAACTGCCCCATGCGCTGGTATTAATATGCACGGGAGCACTCCATGGGCTCGGTTTTGAACGAAGCATGTCACGTTCATTAGCTCTTCAAACCTTCATACTAACCTAATGAATTAGGAACGATGATTATACCCATTTCTCAGATGGGAAAAACCAAGCCTCCAAAGAGTTCAAGCCATCTGCTCCAGCAAACCCAGCAAAAGGCAGAGCTGGGCTGAGCAGGTTTGCCTCGTCTGGAAGCTCATGTTGGGAATCATGGCCCCATGACATAACCCAATCTAGACACTTCTGTGCTTATATTTAAAGAAGCACTGAGTCTCAAATTCTGATCATGGTCCAGTTCTGCTGTTACAGGAGGCTCCTACTTTTTACATGGGGTCCTGCGAATATTTCTCTGCTGATTTTCCAGCTTCTTCAGACAAAACATTTTAGCTTCTTTCTGTTCATAATCTCTTGGGGGAGGAAAAAAAAGGGCTGAGGTATTTGTAAAATTATGAGCCAAACCTGATCATTGTTCATGGAGTATTACTGCCCCAGTGCATGCTGGGTTGAATCTATAATAATATTCCAACTTCAATCGTTGAATTCCCCAAATGATAGCTTTCTCTGATCTAAGAGGAAACCTTAGCTTTTTCTCTGCTGCAAATATACATGGTAGAAATGGACAGAGGCCAAGAGGCGTATTATAATGTGACAAAAAGCATTTTCTTGGATGTTACAATAAGGGTGATAATTTTAGAAATTGCCAAATAGGATAAATGGGCGGCTGCCTTCTCTTTAACCAGTCTCAGCCCCTCCTGAGCCTCAGTCTCAATTCCTGGCATAGGAGGCTGCGTGACATGGGTTGAAAGAGACAGACCAGGCTTATAGTTTAAAACAGATCCAGGATGTAGTTGAATCCTGCAGGTTAAATTTCTATCCAAGGATTCATTTGCTTGTACCACACTCGTAACTTTCCAGATTTCTGTTTGCTTATGTATGAGGAAGAAAAGAAAAGAAAAAGCTCAGCTAGGTTGAATCTGGCGATTAGTTAAATCACTCAGACATCCATTATTGGGGGGGAAAAAAAAACCTCTATTGCACTCGGAGTTGGGGTTTGTTTAGTGGCCTCTGATAATCACTTTCTGCTTGGCTGGTGGTGATTCATTTTGATAGCAATACGTGACTGTCAATCACAAATAGAGAGGGACGCGTTGGCTGCGGGACCCATGAAGTTGGTGACCATGATCGCATTCCCAAATGGGTGTTGATGGAAAACAGAAGCTGAGATGATTTAATTCCGTGCTGGATGGGAAACGTAGCTGCTTTGAGTCTGCTGTGGTGGGTTGGGGGATGCAAAAGAGATACTGGATCAGAGGGTCCCCGGGGAATCACTGACAGGTGCAAAGAGCAGACCAGCGTCTGCGAGGGACACGTCAAGTGCCGAGGAACGAGGTGGTAGGAAGTGAAGGCACCAGGAGACCCTTCAGCTGCTCAAGAGAATATGCTGGGGACCAACTGCTTTCGACTCCATCTGGAGATGGAGCCCACCAGCCTACCTTCACCTCTGTTTCTCCCGTCGACTGGCGTTGATTCGGTCTTAAAGCATGGGAGGAAGCCTCGCCGAGCCCTGTGGCATCCTCATGCTGGGACAATGAGCACTTAAAATGTCAACTGTCCCCCCAGCCGCGCATGCACGAGGCGGATGGGTTTGGGAGGATTTCGCCCACTGTTCTTACAGAATGGCTGCTCTGTGGGGGCGTCGCTCAGACCCGTGAGGCTCGGGATCTATTCTGTTTGCTTGTCCGTCATTTTATTCTTCAGATAAGCGAACAGAGGCTTTAGAGCCGATGAAGCATTTGGGTGGTGGTCCGACGTCAGGCTGCAGTACATGGGCTCCCATTCTGCAGCGGCCTCTTTCCTGCTCATGTGAGTCGGGTCAATTTTAATTTCCTTAAACCTCCGTTGCTTCCTCTGTATAGCAAGGTGAAGATGGGAGTATTGACAGCTTGGCATTAACTCATTAACTATTAAGGTTAACCGGGATAATGCATGCGAAACGCACTGTACTTATTTAACATGGATTTATTGAGCATTTACTACGTCCCAGGCCATCCTCTGGGTTCTACATAACCTTGATTTTGCTCTTGAGAACTTTGTACAATAGTGGCTACAGCTGACCTTTATTGAGAATCTACTCCGTGGCAAATCACTACGCTTTTCTTGTACATACATCTCATTCTACCAAATAACAACCCTCAGAGACAGGTACTATTTGTATCCCCATGGTGTGGGTCAGAGAAACAGAAAAAATAGCTTGTTCAAGATAACACATCCCTCCGGTGGCTGAGCTGGGTTTATGCCATCGTTTCTTTTGATGCATGTTTTTTTGAGCATCTACACTGGACCACCCACCCACTGTGCTGGGGGTGGGGAAAGCCACCTGAGTTCACAGGTAGAGTCTCTGTCCGAGGCCCCTGGGGTTCTACTTGGGAGGTGACAAGAACTCGCTGCACGGCAGGCATTTAGCTCCGACTGTGACGACCTCTAGGAAGGAGGCTGGGTAAGAGCCAGGCGAGGTCGGACCGTTTTCTGGAGTGGCGTTTCCATGAGATCTGCAGGGGAGGATGCAGAGAAGGCCCAGGCTGCAGGCCATCCTCACGGTCAGCTCGCTGCCCAGCCCCGTCCCCGGGTCTATTAAAACTCAGCGCTGGCTCCAGTCCCGTCCCGGGCACCTTCCATCCCGAGCTTTGCCAGCGTGTGTGACAGCCCCGTCCCTGACAGATGCACGCTCTCTGGAAGAGGCATTTTGACATCTTTTCCCACGATGAATCTTTTTCTTGACCAAAGGCTTGTGCTTGGCCCTTGGCAAACTGTAAGAGCAAAGGCAGAAGGTGGTGTGTGTGTGTGTGTGTGTGTGTGTGTGTGCGCGCGCAGCGCGCACACTTGTGTGTGCGTCTTGTGACTGTTCAAATGCCACCTTCGGTTACACGTCCTAACCACCCTGAGTCTCTCTCTGTCCTGGTTCAGTGGCGGGAGGGGACGTGGTTGTGCGGAGAGGCAGGAAGTGCAGCTGGTGATAAACCCCTTTCCTGCTTAACCACAAACAGAGAGTCCCCCTCAGCATCAGGGCCGAGGGACACCTGCGCTGTCAACACGTCCAGGAGAATTAACGAGGCCTCTTTCATGTGTCTCCTGTGGGGACCATGAGGGACAGGCGGTCTTCTCAGAGTTAAAAGCAAGAGGGCCGTGAGGATTCTTTTCAAGTCTCCCCCAGTTGGTTCTGTCACAGTTTTGTGGCCCTGGGTGAGGAATGAGAGGCCCAGGCATTTCGGGCCCCTCCCCAGCCCTCCCTGGCGGGGCGCTTAAACCAGCTGGGGACACAGATCTGTTCAATTAAGCAACTTTAATCCCAGGTCAGCTGTGCTTAGTAGCCAGCACGCCGCCTGCCCGGGGTGGTCACTGCGTGGCCACCGTCTCCACAGAAACAGAACAAACAGGACTAGAATCAAGGAGGAAGAGCTTTATTGTGAGGGACAGGCACGTTCCCTTGTGGAGCGCGAGGTCCCGCCCTCTGCCGCCTCAATCTGGAGGCCCTGAGAGCCCAGGCAGGAGCCCTGGTTCAAGCCCGAAGCCTGAGGACCTGGGGAGCCACTGTGGGGAGGCCTGGTGGTGCTCCAGAGGCCCATGACCCAGCAGCACTGAAGTCTGGAAGCAGAAGGCGGTGTCCCCGCTCCCGCAGAGACAGCGAGTCCCCTTCCTCCATCTTTTCACTCTCTGGGCTGTGGGTGTGTGGGATGAGGCCCAGCCACACTGCTGAGGGTGAATCTTCTTTACTGTGTCCACGGATTCAGATGCAAATCTTTTCTAGAATCACCATCTTCAAAACACCCAGAAGAAATGTTCTACCAGCTACCTGGGCACCCCCTAGCCGGTCATGTGGACATAGAAAACTAACCCTTATGGGCATTTAGTGAAGTTCTGTGGAAGGACTGGGTGTCTGCATGAATGAATGAATGGATGTCCAAGAGAAAGCACCAGACAAACTGGGGTGTGCTCTTGGTGAAGTATATTGTTGGGGGTTGCACTGGGAATTGGGGCTTGGTGTTATCTGAAATTTGCCTGGGTAAAGACAGGAAAGATAAGAAGACGAGACAGAGGGTCAGGGAAAATCCTTAAGACTCAGGTCTGAACTGATTTTTAGCCTGACCGTGTGTTGCTACGCGGTTTTTGCATGGTGCAGTGGGTGGTGACATCCTGCGGTGGTCCCCAAACTTGAGCGTGTGTGCACTGGAATTCCCTGGGAGGCTTGTTTAAACCCACATTGTGGTGCCCCAGCCACAGAGCTCCTGAATCATTAGGTTCAAGATGGAGTCTGAGAACTCACATGTCTTGCACTCTCCCCTGTGGTGGTGACGAGAACCATGCTTTGAGGACCCCGGCACAATGGCTTAAAATGACTTTGGATTCAAACCACTTGAGCTTGGCCAATCACCATAGGCGCTACGCTAAAGTTCACATCACCAACAAATAATTTTTAATGCAGGTGGGGCATCCAGTGTTTTCCTAGGCTACACCTGCCAATCAAATTGGGCTTTACTCTCCGTGGGTTTCACTCTGGACCCTGGTTGTTTAATAGACATTTCAGCTCTTCTGGCTTCAGCATCTCCATTAACAGGGTGGGGACAGAAATAACCCCACCTGTCTCCTAAAGCCACGGAGCTTTGTGGAATCATCCTAGAGAGGCTCTGGCCCGGAGCCCCGCCCGGAGCAGGCACTTGGGAAATGTCAGCCATTAATAATCCCCATTAGCCTCAGGTGAGCACGGTTTTTGGAGGAAAAAAAAAAAAACGTTATGCAGAGAGCATTTCATGAAAGGATTTTATGATTCAGCCTTTCAAAGTTTAAACTAGGAACGATTTCCCTTCTTTGAAAAGCTCCTTTTAGCTGCCCCCCCCCACTTCCCATTTCTTTAACAGTAGATGGTAAAAGGTGGTTTGTGGATTGCACCAAAATCCCCGCCTTCTCACAGCTCCCACGTGGACCCGGAGCAGGGCGGAGCTGTCCTGTGTGGGGTGCGGAGATGGTCCATCTCTGAGAGGCTGGCAGAGGCAGGCCCCAGGGGGAGGGCTGGGACCTCCGTGGGAAAGAGACACAGCCCTCTCCACCTGCTGCCGGCTATAGAAAATAACCAGAAGCCGGGCGTGGTGGCGCACGCCTGTCATCCCAGCACTCGGGAGGCTGAGGCAGGAGGATCGTGAGTTCAAAGCCAGCCTCAGCAGTGGTGAGGCGCTTAGCCACTCAGTGAGACCCTGTCTCTAAATAAAATACAAAAAAGGGCTGGGGATGTGGCCCAGGGGTCGAGTGCCCCTGAGTTCAATCCCCGGTACCAAAAAAAAAAAAAAAAAAAAAAAAAAAAAAAAAATCCAGAGCGAGAGAAAGCAAGGACAAGAGTAAGATCCGGAGATGGAGAGGGGGAGGGGGAGAGAAGGAGGGTGAGGGCTGGGGCTGGAGGGTCTGGCTTCTCCCCGTGGAGTTAAGCCTCCCCCTTATTTTTCCAAACTTATGTCCGTCTTGAAGTTGGAATCTCAATGTCCACTATGCTGCGTAGAATCTTGGCCCATCTGAGGAGGTGTTAAATTTGGAGGGCTCAGCCTGCAAAGCTCACTGGACCCAGCCCTGGGCCAGAAGCTCTGCACATTTCTCTGGCCCTTGGTGAAAAGAAGCTGATTAGATCAGTATTTTTCTACCTGCAGGTTGTGACCTGTATGTGGGTCAGGAAATCAATTTAAAGGGTCATGACCAGCATTTCTGTTTTTTTACTTTCTTTTTTTTTCATTTTTTTTTTCTTTTTTCTTTTTCTTTTTCTTTTTTTTTTGGTACCAGGGATTGAACTCAGGGGCCCTCAACCACTGGGCCACATCCCCAGCCCTTTTTTGTATTTTATTAGAGACAGGGTCTCACTGAGTTGCTAAGTGCCTCGCCATTGCTGAGGCTGGCTTTGCACTTGCGATCCTCCTGCCTCAGCCTCCCAAGTGCTGGGATGACAGGCGTGTGCCACAGCGCCCGGCATTTTGCTTTCTTAAGAAATGGAATAATAAAAGAAAAAAAGATACAATGGAATTGACATTCAGAGTGCGTTCATCGCCCCACGCGTGGTAACGGGAAATACTGTCTTATGAAACTTGTGGTGCAGATGTGTACGTATGATGAATGTAAACTGTACCCATGTTTACAGGTGCTATGGGATGTTGTAGCCGGAAAGGGATTGCAGCCCAGAACGGCGGCGCTGCGGGAAGGAGTCCGGAGACAGGATGGAGACGAAAAAATTCTTTAATCTTTCTCTCTCTGTCTCTTGTAATTTCTAACACCACATACACGCTCTCATAAGAAACCAGGACACCTACTCTTACAAGAAACTACAATATATCTATACGATAGCGATAACCCTGTCCGTTCTCTCTCAGGTCTCATCCCATGCGCCCGAGCAGGAATGGCGCTCGCTGGATCTGCTGAGTCACGGCTCAAATCTCTCGAGATCCTGGGCCAAGTCCCGCGAGATCCCGGGCTAAGTCCCGTGAGACTACGGAAGGCAACAATGCCCAAAAATGTCTATGGCCCGTAGTCAACCGCAATCTTAGCCATCTCCCCAAACAGGGCTCCTGCAATGGGACATGGCCAAAAGGACTTGGTAGTCATGAGAGTGGGTCACAGCCAAGACTCCTCCGAGTCCGCAAGATAGTGTTGCTAAGACACTGATTTTTATAACCAGGGGAGCTTTGCCTCCCAAGGGAAGTGTGGCACCATCTGGAGACAGTTTTGGTGTTCGTGACTTTGGGGGAGTGACGGTGCTGTGGGCATGTGCAGAAATGGAGAAATTCTGTCCTGAGAGTCGGTGTGGGGAGGAGCACTTACGGATGGGAGCCTTATTACCACCGCTAGCATTTATTGAGCACCGACTGTGTGCAGGCACTCTCCCACGGGCTCACATTAAGGAGGCTGTTTCTTGCCTACAGCGGGTGGGAGATGAAGTCATGCTGTCATGTTTAGATATGAGGTGACCCCAAAAGCTCATGTGTGAGACAATGCAAGAGGGTGTCGGGGTGCCATGATTGGGCTACGAGAGCCTCAATCTGATCAGTGCATCAGTCCTCTGCAAGGTTACTTGGGTGGTACTGTAGGCAGGTGGGGGGTGGCTCGAGGAGGTGGGGCCCTGGGGGTGTGACCTGGGGGTGTGTATTTTGTCCCTGGTGAGCCGAGCTGAGTCCCTCTGCTTCCTGATCATCGTGTCCTGGGCTGCGTTCTTCCTCCACGCCTTTCTGTCCCAGCATTCTGCCTCCCGTCGGGACCAGAGCAATGAAATCAGCCGTCCATGGACGGAGACTCTGGAACCGTGAGCCCCCAATAAACTTCTCCTCCTCTAAAATTGTTCTTGCCAGGACTTTTGGTCACAGTGATGAGACAGTTGACGGAAACACTTTTCAGATGAAGAAGTCAGGCACGGGGGGGTGGGGGGGTGGTCCAGGGGTGCCTGAGTGAACACAGCGTACCCATCTAGGAATCCAGGCCAGGAATTCTGGCTCCAAATGCCTCAAATCTGCGTCTTTTATTTCCATAACACTTCACAGTTGCCAAAGCTTTTTTTTTTTTTTTTTTTTGGTGTGTATAATACAATACGTGTAAAATGTACATTTCAACAATTAAAAATCCGCAGTTCTGTGGTGTCGATTCCTTCCCAGTGGTGGGCACCCCTGATGACCATACTCACCCCAGCCTTGTCACCACCCCAGACAGAACACCCGCACCCATGCCTGTGGCTCCGCGTCTCCCTCCTCGGTCCTGGGAACCTCGCCCCTCTTTTTCTATGAGTCTTGCTGTTCTAGACGCTTCACAGGATGAAACCCTATCTTCGATGGCTTTTGTGTCTGGCTTCTTTCACTCAAGCAGAAAGTTTTTAAGGATCAGCTAATTTCACAGCGTGCGTGTGAATCTCATTCCTTTTAACAGCTGATTAATATTCTGTTGTACGGATGTATCGCAGGTGGTTTATCCGTGCATCTGCTGATGGATGCCTGGGTTGTTTTCATCTTGCAGCTATTGTGAATAATGCTGATATGAAGCCAAAGCTCTTTTAAATCAAGAGTAGAGAGGGATTGTGCTAGGAGAATAAAAGGGAAATTAAAGATTTTTTTTTTTTTTTTTGGTGGTGGTTGTTCCAGAGACTGTGCTCAGTCATCTCACTTACATTATCTCATTTGATCTTCATGACAATCCCATTATGCTCCCTGACATATACATCAACAAAGGACAGAGAGGGTGAGCCACCTGCAAGAGGTCACACAGCTAATCAATGCACATCATTCCTTATCACAAAGAAGAAAGGTGTGAACGTGTGACGAGGCAGAACTCTCAGCACTTGCGCTCTGGGGGCTGGGGTGTGCTTCCTTCTGATTTGAATGGAACTTGTGGCAGGCAACCCCCCCTGGATAGTCCTATTGTGCCATATCCAGGTGGTATGTTTAGACATCAGCCTCCCATGACGCGTTCTCGTTGTGCAAGAAGAAATCCAGTTTTTTTGTTTTTTTTTTGTTTTTGGTACCGGGGATTGAACTCAGGGGCACTCGACCACTGGGTCACATCCCCAGCCATTTTTGGTATTTTATTTAGAGACAGGGTCTCACTGAGTTGCTAAGTGCCTCGCCATTGCTGAGGCTGGCTTTGAACTTGCGATCCTCCTGCCTCAGCCTCCCAAAGTGCTGGGATTACAGGCGTGCGCCACCGCGCCCAGCTAGAAATCCAGTTTTCCTCCCTGAGGTTGAACGCCAGGACTCCGGCCCAGTCTCTGTGTGCTGAGGCTTCTCTCGCAGTTCATTCACTGGTCCCCTCCGCCTGCGTGGGTGGACGGCCCACGGCGGGCCAGCCAGTGCTCCGGGCATGCAGTTGGCAGTGGTCAGCCGAGTCCCTGCCCCTGTGGAGTTTGCAGTGCAGTGGGGGAGAGGGGTTAGGAGCGGGACACGCACCTGAGGTCGCACCTTGCTCTCGACACGTCTCTCTCCGTGTGCAGGCGAAGGGAAGGCTCCGTCCCAGGGCCGCAGGTGAACCCCGCTCTCCTGTGCTCCCGATTCCCCAAGGCTCTCGGTGCAATGGATTGGGCATGGGGACCCTCAGGGTCCCTGTGGGTGGGACAGACACACATCCCTGTCCCACCTTCTCCACCTGCCTGTCTTTCCAGGAGCGTCGTCTGTTTAGGAAGGCGTCTTCAGGCGGCGAGGTTGTCTTCCTCCTCGGAGACCAGCAGGCTTCTTCTCTAATGGACCAGAGAGAGGCAGCTTCCTCTTTGTGGGGGCTGGCCGCTTCTCCATCCTGTCACCCCAACATAAAAGCAGCCAGAGACGGCACATCGATGAATCCACGTGGGTGTGTACCAGGGAGACTTTGTTTATGGACCCTGAAATTAAATTTCTTATAGTTTTCCTATGTCAGAAAAAATTCTTGATTTTTTTCCCCACCCATTTTAAAAAATGTAAAAAACATGCTTAGCTTGCAAGAGAAGGGCTAGATTTAGCCATCAACCCAGGCCCTGTGTGAAGTCCTGGTAAAGGGTCCTTTGATATCTGAATTGCTTTTTTTCTTTTTCCTAGCTGATTCAGGACACCCCAAGGCAGACTAATCCATTTTCAGGAGGGTGGTGTTATTAAAAAGTATTGATCACGTATTGCTGGGTGCCATGGCTCACACCTGTAATCACACCTGTGATTCAGGAGGCTGAGGCAGGAGGATCACGAGTGTGAGGCCAGCCTCAGCAACTTAGAGAGACCCTGTCTCAAAATAAAAGATGAAAAGAACTGGGTATATAGTTCAGGGGTAGAGCATCCTTGGGTTCAATCCTCAGTATTAAAAAAAGAGAGAGAGAGAGAGAAAGAAAATATCACATATTGAGTCAAAATCAGCCTTCTTGTGTCATTCAGTCAACAAACATTTTTTATAAATTTGAGCATTTTACTTTATAGGGTGGAAGTTCTGCAGCACACGGGAAGTTGGTGAGGTCGCTATAATGGCGCCTTGTCACCCAGCTCTGGCAATGAGCAACACGTGGTCAATCCTCTTTCGCCTCCCCCTCCATCCAGCATGGAGGCTTTTAAAGCAAATCTCAGACATCAGGTCACCACTTCCGTGAGTCCTTGAGTCCTGGAGAAATACGACCTGACAAATTTTCCCAAGGTTCCGTGACCAGACGGTGAACGGTCGGTTGTTCCTGAATGCTATTAACACCCCGTAGGTGTCCAGATGTCCTGCCTCGTTTGAACAGCTGATTTTTCCTAAATCCAGATCAAATCAGATCCACGCATTGCATTTAGCTGGTAAATCTCTCCGGTCTTCCTTTTAAAGAACAGGTCTATTGAAGTATGATTGGCACACAATAAATGGCACATGTTGAAATCGCACCATCTTATGGGCTTGGCCACAGGCCTACACCCTGGAAACCACCACTGCAATGAACACGAGGAACGCACCCCTCACCCCAAAGCTCTCTCTGTAGCCCTTTGAAATCCCTCCAACCCTGCCTCCCACCGCCCTCCATGCTAAGCCATCATTAGTGGCCTTCTGTCGCCATAGATGAGTTCGTATTTTCTAGAGTTTTACATAAATGGAATCAACCAGCAGTTCTGTTTGCCTGGCCTTCTTTCAAACTCATAGCTAGACTGATCTGTGTCGCGGGGTACGTAAGTAGCTTTTCTTACTGTGGAGCCGCATTCCCCTCCATCTGTGATCCCCATTTGTTTATCCTCCGATGGATGAATGTTTGGATTGCTCCCAGTTCGTGGCTATTACAATAAAGTAAGGCTATTAAAAGAAGAAAAAGTAAGCCACCGATTGGGAAGAACTATCTACAGAGCAGAGATCCAGCAAAAGACAGGTCCAGGGTATAAAAAGAACCTTCAATGATAAGAAAACAACAACCTGATTACAAATGGGCCAAAGATTTAAATAACCACTCCATTCAAAGAAGACCAGAGGAGGAGAGGGAGGGGACCAGGGGAGGGGGGAGAGGAAGGAGAGGGGATGTCCTGGGGAAATACACGGAGCCAATCATGTCATGTCCGTATGTGACTCTGTCACACTGCCCTGCACCGTTATGTATAATTATAATTGCATCCCAAAACATTAGAGGATTTTTAAAAAGAAGATGTATACATGGCAAACCAGCACACAAAAAGATCCTCAGCATGTTTACTTAGCTAAAACACAAAGCCAGAAATAAGAGGCCGCTGCATCCTGATTAGAATGGCTAAAATTAGCTGGGCGTGGTGGCGCACGCCTGTCATCCCAGTACTTGGGAGGCTGAGGCAGGAGGATCGCGAGTTCAAAGCCAGCCTCAGCAATGGCGAGGCACTTAGCAACTCAGTGAGACCTTGTCTCTAATAAAATTTAAAAAAGGGTTGGGGATGTGGCTCAGTGGTCGAGTGCCCCTGAGTTCAATCCCCAGTACCAAAAAAAAAAAAAAAAAAAAAAAAAAAAAAAAGGTAGAATGGCTAAAATTAGAAAGTCTGATTATACCAAGTGTTGGTGAGGACAAGGACACCCAGAACTCAAAAACACTGGCGGTGGGGAAGTCAAACAGATTGCCACTTTGGAAGACAGTTTAGCAGTGTTTTCCTTCCTCTTCTTCCCTCCCTCCTTCCCTTCCTTCCTTCCTTCCTTTCTTTCTTTCCTGGGAATTGAACCCAGAGTCTTGCCCATGTACTAGGCACTTCTGAGCTCTATTACCGAGCTCTATCTCCAGCCCTTTTAAAATCTTATTTTGAGGTAGGGTCTCACTAAGTTGTCCAGGCTGGCCTCAAACACGCCATCCTCCTGCTCAGCTTCCCGAGTAGCTGGGGTTATAGGCGTGCACCAGCGTGCCTGGCTCAATGGTTTCTTTAAAAGTTCAACAGTAGCAGACAGAAGAACACGTGGATGTGTTCCCTTACCTAGGAAAAGGCACATTGCAGGTACGACTGAAGATGTTGGCTGCGGAGATTATCTTGGATCCTCTGTGTGGCCCGTGTCATTACCAGGGTCCTCTTAAAGATGGAGGCAGGAGGGTCAGAGAAATTCAAAGATGGTGTATTTTTGGTTTGGAGAGAAGGAAAAGACCAAGGCTCAAGGAATAATCTAGACATCGAAAAAGGCAAGACTAGAGACTCCCAAAGAGATGCAGGCCAGCCAGTGCCTTGATTTTAGCTCAGTGAAATGCACCCCAAACTCTGACCTCCATAACTGTAAGATAGGAAATCTGTGTTGTTTTTACCCATTGAATTAGCAGTGATTTGTTACAACAGCAATAGCAAACTAGATACTTAGGCAAGCTCCAGCCACCTCATTCCTAGCTGCTCACCCAAGAGAAAAGAGGACATACGTCCGTCCGTGTACAACTGTCCTTAAGTGTCTTTTAATCTGTGAGAGTCCCCTCCCTTCTTGGATTTCTGTTATTTATAACGAGCATCTGTTGGTGCATCCTGATCCTGCTCTTAGGATACCCAGGAAATGACACCCTTTCTCCTTCCTTCTGGGCTGTGGCTCAGACACCGCAGAGTCCCCTCCCTGGCTTCTGGTTTAAGCAAGCTGGTGTTCCACACGTCCCCCTTCATTCTGGGTGTGAACGTCTCCCCCAAGGAGCTGGGGGTGCTGGGAACTGGGCAGAAGCCAGGGTGCTGTCTGCCCTCTCTTCCCAGGATCCTTCGACTCCCGTGGGGAGGGACACTCTAGTCGTAACTTGGGGCACCATCTTCTTTCGCTTTCCAGATCAGAGGACGGCACTATGTGGCCATGACTGACCTTGCTCCACGGCCACAGGGCTATCCGCTGTCCAGGGCTTGGACAACTGGAGCGCTCCATCACCCTGGGAGAGGGACGGGTTCGGGACGGAGCCCTTGGTCCTTGCTGGGTCATGGGCGAGACCCTCGGGCTGCCCAGTCACTCACCGACAGGTTTGCTGGGTGGGCACAAACCCAGAGAGGAGGGAAAGGGGTCATCTTCGGGGATGTCTGCTCACGTGGGGGGACAAGTGGGCAGTGGGTTCCTCTAAAGGGACACAGATCTAGTTCTGTGAGGGAAGCACTGTGTGTCACTTGAGACACTTGGGGGAAGCCTGGCCCTGCCAATGCTGTGGTTCAGCCATCTGACCAGCCACGGTGGCTAGGCCATGGGCAATGGATTGGGGTGGCTCTCAGTGTTCTGCGGGCCTCCGACCAGCCCCCCAGCCCTCTGAACCAGATCCTTCTTTTCTCTCCAGCTTCCACGCCCACTTTATACCCCTTTAAGTAGAGACCGTCTCCCTGCCTTCCCGAGCCCCGACACCCTCAGAGCTCACCTAGCTTTGTCTTCTTTTTGAAGGATTCTCTGGCTTCTTTGATCTTTTGACCAAATTGAAGTTTAAACAAAAATCACTACAAATCCTTATTTCTTGCTCTTCCCTGTGTTCTGCGCTGGCCTGTCTAACAACATCTAAGGAATTCTGAGACCCAATGTCCATCTTGTTCCTATAGAGAGCCTGAGAGTCACTGGATAAATGTTTATTGTGTTGGAGATTAAGATAGGTAAGGTCCCCGCCTTCATGGAAGTTGCATTGGGTGGAAAATGTCATAAACAATCAAATAGATGAGAATATGTCATATAATGATGGGATTAAAACAAGGTAATGGTGTCCTGCGCTGTGGGGTGAGGGGCCACGCTAATCTGAGAGTCAAAGATGGCACTGAGTGGACCCTTAAGGCACTGATTGACTTCTCTTCCATGTTTTTTAAAAAAATTATCTTTGTGGTCTGTGATAAAGGTATTGGGCAACAGAATGTCTAACTTCCTTCCTGAGCTTTTGCCAGTTTCCTTTCTACCATCTTGAAACGATCCTAAGAGCTTGTTAGACATGTAAGAGGGCTGTGGTTTCTATCCTAGGTTTTTCTCTCTCACCTCCAGGTTCCAGATCAACAGAAACTGCGAGATAATACATGTGTGTTGTTTTAAGTTGTTACATTTTGGGGTATTTTGTTACACAGCAGTAGGTAGCTATTACACAGTGTAAGTTGGACTCCAACTTCCGGAAATTGGCTCACTCAAATTGGCTTTCTTGATCTTGCCTGACTCGATTTACCTATCTATACTGACTGCCTGACAGATTCTGGCTTCATAACAATCAGCTTCCAAGCCGATCAAAAAGTCCCTCAGACAAATCCTGCAGCTCATCATTTTATCTGAGACCTCCAAGGGTCTCTGACTTGGGGCTGCCACAAGGGGGCGTCTCAAATGCTGACTCTCATGCCAGGTCTGATAGTCGAGGACCGGACTCCTTGGCAAGAGATAATGTGGCTACCTTCTGGCTCTGTGCCAACGTCTTGGGAAAGAATGATCACATTTCTTTTAAAAAGTATTGACATTTTTTTTTCTTCCAGCAGCTTAATTTGGATTGCGACGCAAAAGAGAGGCACAGGACAAAGCTTCTAATAAAGAACTTGACTCACTCTCTGGATGTGTGGCCTTGATGGATTCAGTGCTTTAAAGGGTATGTCAACACAATAAATTTTATGCCCTCCATAAAACTTGTGAGTGAGCTCGGTGAGAAATTCCAAGGTCTGGGGAGGCAATTAACGTTTGAAATATATATTGAGTTGTTTACTGTGACATTTTATGTGGCCACAGAGCCATACCCAGGATGTCACTGGGGAAGAATTTCCCTAGGAAATGCAAGGTTTGCTTTTCAAATCACATTGACATGTCAGAGCCCTCCCTGAATACAGAGGGATGGACGAAATGGCTACAAATGAAAAGCCAATGAAGTTCTCCAGTGGCCATGATGCGCTCTCCTTGTTTTCCATTCCAGCTGGCACTAAAGTCCCGAGGGATTTGTGGCTAACACCTCCGCAGCTTAGTTGGACTGGGCCATGTGTCGCTGGGGGTCGATGTGGATGGGGGTGTTTCATTAATTGATGTGACTTGAGTTAGTCCATGTGTGATCTTACTCAAGTCATATCACCTTTGGGGGCCTCGTTTTCTATTGTGAGAATTAAAGAAAATATCAGGCTATAAAATACTCTGTTAATTACAATGGGGCTTATCATCTGAGAAATCCCTGTTGCTTCTTTGTGTACCATTAAGAAGCTCATTCTGGGGCTGGGGTTGTGGCTCAGTGGTAGAGCATTTGCCTAGCATGTGTGAGGCACTGGGTTTGAGTCTCAGCACCACATATAACTAAATTAAATAATAATGGTCCATTGACAACTACAAAAGATTTTTTTTTTAAAAAAAGAAGTAGCTCATTCTGATGATGGTGCTAATGCCCAAGAGTTAGCAGATCAAAAAATATCAGCTACTATGTATCAGTCAGTTACTGTTGTGTTAATGCTACATTAACAAACACCCTCATTAGATTATTGTTTTATAGCAATATTTATTAATTCCATGCTACTTTTTATTTTATTTTTTTTTAGTTGTAGATGGACACAATACCTTAATTTTATTGGTTTATTATTATTATTATTTTTTATGTGGGTGCCGGGGATTGAACCCAGTGCCTCACGCATGCTAGGCAATCGCTTTACTACTGAGCCACAACCCTGGCCCCCCATGCTACTTTTATTACATGAATTAGCTTAGGTATTTACTTTGGGGTCATGGGTTTGTAGGTTGGCCAGGTCCGCTCTCCTTCAGGCTGCAAACTGGATTTCGAGCTACCATATGGGTACTACCTCAGGCATGCACTTTCATAGACAATGACACCAATGCAAGAAAGGTGATCAGAAACAGGCTTGCATGCTTGGCTCGGAACTCACATGTGGTCTCATTTGCCCTTATTCCAGTAGCCAACGCCAGTCTCCTTGCCAAACTTAGCAACAGTGCGACGGGGAGGTATATTCCAGTGACAGTAATCTGCAGCAAAAGGGAAGGGAGTCTTGAAAAAAAATGCTAGATCACCTGCCATAGGACATTTGTATGAGTAAGAGGAAGTCAAGAATCTGAGGCCATTCTGTAAACAAAAGGTGTACCCAAGAAACATACCATTTTCTCTCTTTCATAGTCAAACCTCACATAATTGGACTTGACCTTCTATCCTACCATGTGAATAAGAGAATTAACTTCTTTCTTTTTCTTGTATTTTTGAAGAATCATAGATTCGGGTTCTATCAATGACTCAGTTATTTTTTTTTTCCCTTTTAGAAAGTCATGCATTTAATTCTTCCAGCTGGCCAGAAACTCTCTGCCTGACCATGAGATGTCTATTTTATTGACTCATCTTTAAATGTCAGTAGCCAGTTTAAGGGCCTCATTTTTACTCATCTATTAAAACCCCGTGATACAAGTGAGACACCAGGGTAGGCGTCTGAAGAAGTCCAAGGTTCCAGTGGTAGGAGCAGAGATGTCCTCTGGAGATAATTTATGAGGAAGGGAAGCCCCTGGGGCTGCTTGGGGCAAGTTGTTTAATGATGCTAAGGATGCACAGGCATCTCTCAATGCAAAAGTCATCCTCTAAATAAGAATTCCTTTCCAAATGCAGTCTAGTCATTTTGCCTAAAAGTCAGCAGATGTGACTTGCCCCAGGGTGAAGAACAACTCAAGGAAGATGTTTTAAATGTAGTGTTTAAAAAAAATCTAAAACAATTATGCAGGGGTTTTTAAAGTTCATATAACAATTCCACTGCGTTTGCTCATTAAATACGTGTTTTTCTCGTTGTTGATCAAGCAATTTCACTTCTAAGGACATAATCAGAGATGGGAAAAGAAGTTTATGCACAAAAAATGTTCACGGCGGCACGCTTGAAAAAAAATTAAAATAAAAAATTGGACAGAACTTAAATGTCCAATAATAAGGAGCTGATTGGGTAAATTATTGTAAATCTCTTTAATGGGCTATAATGCAGATGTTAAAATAATGTTTTAAACAATTTTAATGACTCGAGAAAGTTCTCGTGGTGTACTATTAGATGAAATATGTAAAATAAGAAAGCCATAATATTTTATAACCATCAATTCTTTTAAAAATGCAATAAAAAGGTGATCATGAAATTCAGAAAAATGTGAATGCTGGTTGTCTCAGGATAGAGATGGTAGCAGCTTTGCATTTCCTGCTTCGCATTTTTCTGTTTTCTGCTTTTTTTTTCTTTTCTTTTTTTTTTTTTTTTTTTTTTTTTGGTAATGGGGATTGAACTCAGGGGCACTCGACCACTGGGCCACATCCCCAGCCCTTTTTTGGATTTTATTAGAGACAGGGTCTCACTGAGTTGCTAAGTGCCTCCCATTGCTGAGGCTGGCTTTGAACTCCTGATCCTCCTGCCTCAGCCTCCCAAGTGCTGGGATTACAGGCGTGTGCCACCAAGCGCTCGGCTCCTGTTTTCTCCTTTTGACAACAAATATTATTACTTTTTCATTTTATCAAAGGAATATATGCACATGGTTAGTAATTTTTAAATCTTAAAAAGCCTACAGAGAAATAAATCAGCCCCCTCTAGCACCTCCTTTCCCCAGCCTTTCCTTCCCTGTGTCTCTATTGCTCTACATGCTCATTATAAGAATCATGAGTTGTAGAAACCTATTGGTTATGATCTCTGATGGTTCAGCTCTTTTAAATCACCTCCCCTCAATCTCTCTTCTCGCTCTTTATTGTCTCAATTCAGTATGTCTCAGTTTCATTGTGTCAAAACTCTTGCTTAAATAAATAATAGCATTCACATTCTATGACTACAGGTACTTTACGTCCATGCTTGAACTAGGTTTGGTTTCTTCTATATGTATATTTAAAAAATTTCCCAAAATCATCCTGTCAAAATTGGTCAACAGGGGCCGGGGCTGTGGCTCAGTGGTAGAGTGCTCACCTAGCATGTGTGAGGCACTGGGTTGGATTCTCAGCACCACATAAATAGATTAATTAATAAAATGAAGGTATTGTGTCCATGTGCAACTAAAAAAAATTTTTTATAAGACAAACAAAACCTGGTCAACAGTTTTCCAAATGTAAGTGGGACTGTTTAGTCCCAAACACCCTCTAGTACAGGAGCCCTAATTAGGGAGATAGCTAATATTGCGGTTAGCTGTGAGCCATCAGCATTACCACCTTCCATGGTCTCGTGAGACTTGGCCAGGGACATTGTGGATCAGGTCGGTGCCATTTTGTGATGGTTGGAGGAGGGTGGGATTGCGTGTTGGGGTGTTGTTGGAGCCGAAGAGAGAAGCTGGCAGAATAAAGAGGCTGTTCGTTTCCAGTCTGCCTCTGAACTTATTCCCGCGGCTTTGTTGCTCCAAGCGGCCATCGCTTCAGGCAGCAACCCTCTAGATTCCAGTCTTTTCCCCTAATGGCTTCTCCTTGGCCACTCCGATTAGATGGTCCGGTCTCTAAGCCTACAGCCCGGTGTCGTTCTGGGACGTATGATCTCTCTTCTGCCATATTGGGTCTCCCAGATCCAGTTTCTTCTTCATCCATCCATTTAGCAATGCAGGGGAGTGAAATACTTTGGGTCTTTCTGTGTCTGAAAAATGTCTTTAAGCCGGGCGCGGTGACGCACGCCTGTAAACCCAGCGGCTCTGGCGGCTGAGGGAGGAGGATCACAAGTTCAAAGCCAGCCTCAGCTACAGTGAGGCACTAAGCAACTCAGTGAGACCCTGTCTCTAAATAAACTACAAAATAGGGCTGGGGATGTGGCTCAGTGGTTGAGTGCCCCTGAGTTCAATTCCTGGTACCGAAAAGGAAAAAAGAAAAAGGAAAAGTCTTTAGACACCCATTTGATGGGTGACTTGATTGAGTATAGAATGATCCCTAAGAAATTTCAGGGACTTCCTGTCTCCTAGCACATCCCATTGCTGGTCATGAGCTGTGGCTCCTCACCCACCATTATGCAGGCTGGACAGGATGGTAATGAACCCAAGGAGCCTGTGCCAATAGCAGAGCTGGAAGGAAGAAAATCAGGAGGTGCAGAGGAGGTTTAAAAAGGCAATGGATGGCGCAGGCCAAATTCCAGCTGATTACTGAGGATGACAGACTGAGAGACTGCTGTTATGCCGGCGGGAACCGGAGCTTGGGAATCCAGCGCTGGGGTACCCTGTGGCTTCTGCACACCAGGTTCAGAGGTCAGGCTGTCAGAGAAGCAGAGGTTCCAGGAGCAAGACAGAGCCAGCTGGGCTGACCGCTGATCTGAAGAGGGGCTCTGGGCTGGCCTGAGTACGTCTTGTCTGAACACGGGCTTATGCCCCTCACGAGGATATCAGGACCCTTTGGCAGAACCATCATGGTTCTGATTGACAAGACAGACAGAGCTCCTGGGATCCCGACATTGACCCAGAACTTGGTCTTGATTAAGACGTTACAAAATCGATCTCTGTTCTTCACGCTTTCCGGCAATCTCGCCTTGAATTCCAGTTGGAGGAAAAATAAAAATAAAACAAAGCAAATCCCAGGCTTTCAACACAAGCCTTCCTGCACCCCTCCTTCTGCTAGAGTGCCCACCGGGGGTGCGGGCAGCTCTGCAGCCATGCCTGATGCCCGGAAGTCACCCTTGTGATCTCCATGGACACGGCCATGCCCCAGAACCTGTCCGCTGGCCTTTTTCTCCCGGTGAAATACAGAAGAGACTCACGAACAGCCTCAGGCCTGAGGTCACATGTGGTTTTCATACCGAAAGTGATTTGGGTGGAAAAGGAACAGCTTGCCACTTCCTGTTGCTCCTTCAAACCTAAGCAGGACCTGCGGGAAAACACGAGTCCTCCTCTTTTAAAACACGGACCTTTGTTCAAATTAGTTTCCCCAGGAGTTGGAACAAGGAATCAAGGGGGAAAGAAAGGGATTCCGGGGCACGGGTGAACAGGGGGCCGATTTTCCAGAGGGTTTTACTGCCTTTCGAGGCGGCTGTGTGTGGCTGGAGAGGCTTGGTGCACCCCAGCGCTCAGATGCTGCTAAGGAACATTCCTTTGTTTCCTTAATATGTCGCTCAGTTGGGACAAAGTACTTTTAAGATCACACATTTTAGGTCTGAGTGCCTTAATGTGCTAAACAACTTAGCCCGTGATCTGCCTTCCCCAAGTGGGTCTTGATACCTGGCAAGGGCTCGCTGCCCAATCCATGCAAGCCGTGCCATAGCACTGGGGTTTTGCAAAAAGAGTAAGGTTTATTGCATGGTCGATGGGCAAGGCCAGCAGCTAGCTGCAAGCTCAGCTCTGCGGCCATCCCCGCTCTCCCCCCAGGGCTGGTAGAAGCAGGATTTATAGGACAGCCGAGGGAGGAGCTGCTTGTTGATTGGATGGCGGGAAGCGGGCCCCTTGGGGTTCTTCTGCGCAGGCGTAGACTGTCACCATGCCTGTTCACCTGCTGCTCGGTTGTTCTCAGGGCGAGAGGGCAGTTATCACGTTCTGTGCCAGGGGGTTTTGAGTCTGTGACATCAAAAGGCCATTGACTAGCTTCTTCTATGCACATCCATCCCCCTGCCACCCATTGTGGATTGAACCCAGGGGTGCTGTAGCACTGAGCTACACCCCCAGCCCTTTTGGTTTTTTTTTTTTTTTTGAGACAGGGTTCCGCTAAATTGCCAAGGCTGGCCTCAAACTTGCGATCCTCCTGCCTCAGCCTTCGGAGTAGCTGGGATTGCCAGCGTCCACCGCCTCACCCAGTTATGCACATCCATTCCTAAATAAAACAGGCTCAATCTGCCCTTGAGTGATTTTGGAGGCTTTTTTTTTTTTTTCTTTCTGAAAAACAACTCATGTATTTTTGTTGTTTAAGGGATTTATGCCCGGATGTGTCCAGGTCTTGGCTGATTTCAGTCTCCGAAGCTAGAAGTCTATCCCCGAGAGATCAGTGTTAGAAGAGAATAGAAAATTCCTCTCTAGTACGGCCCTCACCTTTGCTCTGGCCCCGGCTATCTTACGCCTCTTTCCCTGCGGCTGCTGCAGCAGCTGTCATTGCTCACACTGTGACTAGTATTGTGGCTACCTGGAGCGATAGTAGCAGCTGCCTTTTTGTGTTAGACACCTTTTAGACGTATGCCCTTTTGCCTGTGTGATGTCACCTCATAAAAGAACAGCCGGGGGCAGGGGAGATACCCACTCCACTTTTTAGATGAAGAGGTTGAGGCTCTAAGTAGATTAAGGTAACCTGTCCCAAATCACCCAGAGTGAGGGGCAGAAATAGGCTTTGAAGCCAGATCTCTATCTCTTTACCGGGAGACCAGGGGGCATGACTGGGGGGTGGGGTAGGGGGACCAAAAAACAACAATATAAAAACCATAGCACAAGATCGATCCGCTTGAGGAGGGTGATCAAAACACGACAAGACGGGATGAATGCAGAACCCAATAAGGAGATGCTTATTATGAGGGCATGGGTACAAGGGACCCCCTCTTCAAAGCTGCCCAGCCAGATCTCTCCCTCCCTCCCTCCCTCCCTCCTTGCCTCCCTCTCTCCCTCTCTCTCCCCCTCTCTTGGATATACTCACAGGGTATCTTTGATCGAGCACACAGTTTCTCTTAGCTGACCCATTTTATTTTAAAAGGGAAACAAGCTAATGTCCTAGATTTCGGAGAAGACAGGCGTGTCCCCATTTATCTTTCTGCTCACTGTTCTTATCCCAAACCCCAAGCTCAAGTTGACAATATTTCTTCCTAACAGGCTCGGGTACAGGAGACCTGTAGGCTTCCGTTGGTCTCCCTTGGTTCCCCTTCCCCATCCTGTCCCCAGCTTTGGCACAGAATCCATTTACTGCCAAACAGAGCCCACACTAGCGATGTGTGCTGATGAGCCTGTTTGATAAACACACTGAGCGTGTGCCCAGGAAAAACAGTGGGTACTTCTTGTGCTCTTACCAGCCACCCCTCCGTGACACCAGCCACCTGCCACAGCCCTGCGAGATGGTTCCATTAGCCTCTCTTTAGAAAGGCCAGACAGCGAGCCCTCGGATTACGTAACTTGTCTGAGATTACTCAAGTAGCAGAATGAGGGTTTGGCCATGTTGTGCAAGATAATGACAATAATTTGCAAGGAACCGTCTTGTGTGTGCATGGGACTAGACACACAGATAAGACTCAACTCCTTACTTCAAAGACGCTTAAAACCTGGTTAAGGATGGGGAAACCAGTAAATGAAAGCTTGAACAAAGTCTGGGCTGCGCTAGGGGCTGAGTCTGGGCTGAATGGGAGACTGAGCCACTTCTAGGTCTCAATGCATAGGGAGAGTCAGAGTCTTGGGGGCAATGGGTGGCTCTGATCTTGGGGTAGTCGGAGGCAGGACAGAGGGGCTAGGTGATGGATTTTATGGAATCTGTGGCTACAGACACTTTTCAATAGGCCAGCTCCAAATCTTACCCTGGAAGATGATTGATTCAATATGAAAGAAGTGGTCCCTGAGTACCATAAAGTGGCCCAGGGGACTGCTTCTTCCCTCACCTAAAGGACTCTGGCTTCCAGCCCTGGGAAGAGGCAATTTTGGGGAAGGAGATCGTGTTAGTTGTCTCTCTACCACTGTAACAAAATACGTGAGGCAATTAACTTAAGAAGAGAAAAGGTTTATTTTGGCTCATGGTTCTGGAGATTCCAGTCTAAATCAAGGAGACCCATTACTTCTAGCCCCTGTCAAGGGTGGCACATCATGGTGGAAGCAGGCGGCAGAGCAAATTGGTTACATCACGGGCCAGGAAGCAGAAGAGAAGAGGAAGAGAATGGGGTCCCACAATTCTCTTCGAGGGCACATCCCACAATTACCTAACTTCCTCCTGCTGGGCCCTGCCTTCTAAAGGCTCCATCACCTCTTGACAGGGCTACCCTGGGGACCGAGCCTTTAGCACAGATCCTTGGGGAACATTCAACATCCAAACCAAGACACTCAGAGGCTCACTGAGCCGTTTGAATGACACCTGTCCTGGGCTCACTTTTGAGATTTTAATATGAGCTCATGAAGGAGACAGGAAAGGTTGCATCTGGTAGAAGAAACGAAGAATGATCTATTGCTTCCCCTGTGCGGGTGATGCAGGAAGGAAGGGTACCGCCCCTTCCTCTCTCCCTGCACGCACCTGCTCCTGTTACCTTCTCTGCCTGTCTTTTGTCCTCTGCTCTTTGAGGGGATGGAATGCTGATGGGTCTCATCAGAGCAGGAGACAGCCTCTACCAGTGGGTGGGGACACTGTCATTAAAAGCTCAGACGGAGCTCCCAAAGTCTCCTCCTCCATCTCTCTCTCTCTCTCTCTCTCTCTCTCTCTCTCTCTCTGGTTTCTCTTCCACGCCATGTGGCCAGGTCCCAAATCAAGTCAGAATTAAGTGTTCTCCTGCAGCCTAGGCACAAAAGTCCCCAAGGTGGGGATCACTAAGTGTGAGTAGATGACAAAAATCCAAGTGCTGGAGACAGGCCTAGGTAGAGAGAAGGTCCCCAGACTGAGCAGCCTGATCAGAGTTCTGTGTTGACGTCACCAGCCCAAGCTGCTGGGAACATGGGCTTCGACAGACCTGCACAGCCAGTCCCCCTGGGGACATTCGGAGGTCAGTCACGATACTGCCCACAGCTCACTAGAATCGCTCCTGGATTTCAGTCTTCAGCATGCTCTTCCCTCCTGACCTCTTCTTACTGTTCCCTGCACTCCCTTCTCCTGTGTCTGACCCCATCCAGATGTCAAGTTTCAGCTCATCTTCTGTTTCTTCCTTTGCAGATTCCTTCCAGGAAAGAGAGAACTAGAAAGTCCCCTCTCTTCACCTGGAAGACTTAAAGATACCCTGGAGCCTTCTCTATTGCTATCCTCTCTTGGCTGGTTTCTCGGTCTATTCAGAATAGAGTTTGCATTTTAGATTCACCTATGGGTGTCCAGGGCTTAATGAACTGTCACTAATGAATTCGTTAAGCCAAAACCTGAGGGATGCTGCTGTGTGCCAGCTTCTGTGTTAGATTCCAGGGACGTGCTGCCTTGATCCTGTCCTGAGAGACCTATGGTCTAGCGGGTGAGATGGACATAAGGAAACCAATGGCACAAATAAATCTAAGCTGACACTTGAGCTCCGGGAGCCTTTGGGAGCCCAGAAGAGGAGACTTGACCTTGCTGGGAAGGTCAGTGAAGCTTCAGGAGAAAGTGAGGCTCCAGCTGAGGTTCACAGGGAGAGTGACACTAACCAGAACATTCCAGATAGAGGGAAGAGTGTACAAAGGCTCAGGGCAGAGGGGAACCTGGTCTAGCAAGTGGAGACGTGAAAAAATAAAATGAAACATAAAACAACCGTGTAACCCGTGTTAGGGCCAAAGAGACGCAGACGTGGCTGAAGCAGTGGGTTGGGACGTGAGCTCAGGGGCGGAGGTGGAGGCCGGCCTTCCTCCAGGGCCCTGTGTTTGAGGAACACCCGGGGCCTGATCCGAGCAGATTCTCGGGTGATGGAGGGTGAGGCCCTCCACAGAGGTGAGCTGCCCCTCCTGCCCTGCGCCTGTGTACACCGATGGCGTGAGTGTGGGTCAGGTTTGCACGGGTCAGGGATCTCTCTGAGATGCCGAGGGAGATGTGATAGGCAAAGGGACGCCTGTGATGATGTCCTCTTTCTGCGGCCTGCCCAGGGGGAGAAGGAGGAAGTGCAGTCTAGAACTGGGGCGTCGTCTAATTTCCATGAGCAAAGGGAGGGGAGCGTGGTCTTGGCGGCCGTGCCTGCTTTGGTCATGCCCACTCTTGCTGGCCCTCTGCCTGTGGGCTCCAGCTGCTCTGTATGGCAGAGAGAGGGGAGTCCCAGGGTGGGGCCCCATCTTGGGCCCAGCCCCAGACATGGCTAACTCCACTCCTTCCCCCTAGATATTCTCTGAGGCATCCAGGTGTCGCCTCCAGTCTGACATCCCCTGGGCGAGAGGCTGAGACAGGCAGAATCAAAGATGGCGCCCTTGACCTGGGTTGGTGACCGGTGGAGGTTAATGCCACAGCACGGGAAGAGAGCTCTGAGCGGGAGTCCATGAGGTCACTTTCCTCTTGTCTGGTTTCAGAGGTTAAAGGGCATCCAAGTGGACACCAGGAAGGTCGCTGGACCCTGAGCCTGACCTCCCACTCCGAAAGCTGAGCATCTGAAGACTCAGAAACCTTGACCCAAGTCCAGCCGGAAGCCTTCTCCTTTGGGAAACGGTGACCATTTCTCTCTTCTCTAAACCCTCCCAGCTTCAAAACAGTGACATTTTGGGGGCATTGTTTTCCCACCACCCTGAAGAACATGTCAGGCCTACCAGGCAAAGAGCCCTAGCTGTCCCCACCCTCCCCTCCCCTACCCTTCCTATTGTCATCAAGCAAAGCAATACTATTATTTTCCCCTTGCATTATCGTTGATTTCAGGTTCTGTCATTTCTCTTGTTTTTTTTTTTTTTTTTTTGTTTTGTTTGTTTGTTTGTTTTGTTTTGGTCCCAGGGATTGAACTCAGGGGCACTCGAACCCTGGGCCACATCCCCAGCCCTTTTTTGGATTTTATTAGAGACAGGGTCTCACTGAGTTGCTAAGTGCCTCACCCTTGCTGAGGCTGGCTTTCAACTCCTGATCCTCCTGCCTCAGCCTCCCAAGTGCTGGGATGACAGGCGTGCGCCACTGTGCCCGACATCAGGTTCTGTCATTTCTTATACGTTTCTGATTTCTGATTGTTAATACGAGATTTGTTTCATCGGTTCGTTCATCCATCCCTTCATTCATTCATTCCTTCAATACCGTTGTGTCCTCCCCGACACACAAGGGACACAAAATCTCAGCGTGGAATCGAGTGGGACAGGGAGGCCGACACTAAACTAGCAACAGCTAAATAATGATTCTAAATGGGATTTATTATGAATTCTGTGAGAAAAAGCGCGGGGCTCTGGGGGACGAGCCCTCTCCAGTCTCTGCGCCTGGGTAGAGAGGAGTGAGTTTTTTTGAGAGGTGAGAAAACAGGGAGGGGGACCAGGGTCGGGTGCAGAGGGGCTGTTAGGGGGCCAATAAGACATCGAACAGTGGAACTCCGTATGCACCGGGAACCCTCCTGACCAACCAAGTCATCCTCGTCACCTGACAAAGGAGGGACCTTTGCTATCCATTCCACACAGGCACAGAGGGCTGGGGCCCTCTTCTGGTGTCCCACGACGAACAGAGCCACAGCCAGGATTTCAAGCCCAGGCGCAGCTCTGATCAGGGTCCTCCCTGTTCACCAGGGTCCACGAGGCAGGCTGTCCCCGAGGCCATATCCAGTTCACTTGCACATTCTGGTGGGACCTGTGACTCTCGGCGAGCACTTTCCTTATCACGCCAGGCCGTTTGGGCTGGGATTTCTGTTATTTGCTGGCAACAGACGCCACCGCGAATGGATGTTTGGAATAGTGGAACTCGGGGGCGGGTGGCCTGGACTCGGGGTGACACCTTGATGCCTTTTAGGATTTGCATGAGCTAGAGCCTCTTTGGAGAGACGAAGGAGAGTTTTTTCCTTCTGTTAAAAATCAAATCTAGGAGAGGGACCTGACTGCCCTGCCCTGGACGCCACCACTCCGGGGAGCCCGTCTTTGGCTTCCCACCCAGACCCCCCCCGCAGAGCGAGGCCCCCTGAAGTGGCCTGGTTATGTGCACGCTGACCGTGACACGGGGATGGACGTGAAAGCTGGCACGTCCGAATGCCGCCAAAAGCAAGCAGCGCGGAAACAGACGCGGGGCGCTCCGGGCGTCTGTGTTGGGCACCTTGGCCACCCCCCTCGTCTTATTGCAAACACTGTGACTCCCCCTTGCTCAAGGTCGACGGAGACTGATGAAAACAGCGCTCTGTTGACAAGACGTGCCACAGGACATTTTAACGACCAAACAAAACGATGGTGCAATTTCACTTGATGAAAGACCCAGCGAAACCCTGGGCCATTTTCGGGGTGAAGACGGCGTCTCTGCGGGACCCAGCGCCGGCCTCCGGCCGGAGAGGAGCAGGGCGAGGGTGCGGTGGCGTCCACAGGCCGGCTGCCATTCACCACGGCTTTCCTTGCGGGGTTAGTTTCTTTGGTCCCCTACCGGCTGGCTTTGTCTGTGTTCCCCATTGTCCTGAAGGGGGACGACTTAGACCACAGGCGCCACCGGGGAGTGGTGTGTTCCTAGACGGTCCCTGGACCGCGCCACTCTGGCTTCTGTATGTGCGTGTTGTGGTCTGGGGCTGGAGTGTCTTGCAAGGCCTCGTGTGTGGAAGGCCTCGTCCCTTAGGCTGCGACGTGCACAGATGGGACACTGTGGGAGTGATGGTCCCTCGAGGACTCTGACCTCATCGGTGGATTAATCCGAGCAGCTCTCCCCCTCCACGCCCTTCCGCCATGACGCCCGCCTCGCCTCAGGCCCAGGCCGGTGGAGCCAGAAACTTCTGAAGCCATGACCCCAAATAAACCTCAGCTGTTTTGTTCCTCAGGTATTTGTCACCGCGGTGAAAATCTGACTCACACACCGTGTTTGTCACTGCCCTGATCAAATTCCTGGCAGGGCTCTGGTGCCAGGCCTCAGCCCTGTCTCCTAACACACCCTGTCCCTTAGACAAGGCGGGGCTCGTGGCTTACCGTGAAAAAGGACAGCGAAGGCCGCTTCCCCGGAGCCCGGGACTCAGCGAGAGGAAGGAGGTCCGCGTTTGATGACAAGCAGCGTGATTCAAGACGGTTCTTTTAGTGTGGGGGCTCGATTGGAAGTGGGTGAGGGCCATCATGCTGGTTGGGTTTTTGGTGCTGTGATCAAAAGAGCGGGCAAGGATGGCCTAGAGGAGCGGAGTTGACGCTGCCTCCCGGTGTCAGGTCCAGTCTCTGGTCGCTGGATCCGTTGCCCTGGCCCGAGGGGTGGAAGGGTGTGTGGAGGAGGAAGGCAGCTCAGGACACGGCACCCAGGAAGCAGAGGGGGACAAAATGCACACCCCAAAGGCACGCCCCAGTGACCTCCTTCCTGCAGTCACCCCCTACCTGCTCTTGGTGACCCAGTTAGTCCATGTGGGTGGCTTAATCCGCTGATAGGTGCATGAGTGCTACCTCATTTACCTGGGCAGGTGACTCCTGGAAAAATAAAGTCATGCTGGTGAGGAGGACAGCACGGAGCCCCGAGCAGGCAGAGGGGCGCGCTGGTCTCCCGTGTGCAGGCTGAGTCGCTCTCCCTGGATAAAGTTCAGGGTGCTTCACATTCAGGGGGTGACTCGTCCTTTGTCTGCCTTTCGTCTCTGTCCTGTCTCAACCTCAGCTGTCTTTCTGCCGTCCAGCTCTGTGAACCTACTTTTAGTTCATTGCTCCTCCCTGCCTCAGGGCCTTTACACCTGCGATGTGCTCTCTGCCTGGAGGCTCTCTCTCCTTTCTATAATTTGCCTCTTTGACTCTGTTTTATAAAATTGGTGCATTATAGTTCTATACAGTTCCATCTTCACGAGTGCACACAAGATGCAATATGAATATTCATATGATATAAAGTCTATTTGCTCCAACATCGGTTCTTCAGGGAAGCTCCACTAATTCCCTGCCCAAGGCGAGCCCTGCCGCTCTCAGCTCTTACGACACTGCGCGTCTTTCTCAGAGGACTTCTCCCCAGGGAAAAGAAGCGGCCGTGTTGGGGCGAGGAGTTCCAGTGCTCGCCTCCGTCTTGCTCACTGCCGGGCGTGGGGCTTCGAGGCGTGAGGGCCCTCAGCTCGTCTTCGTGCAATAAGTGACCGCTCACGAGTGGGGACGGGGACTCCTTCACTTTACGGGGACAGTTTGGGCTCCATTGGTATTGAGCATAAACCTCGCCTACAAAACCTCCTGTGAGACCGGCCCCACGGCTAGGGGCTGGTGACGTTCCTCCAAAACTCGCCTGTCAAAGTCCCCAGTGCCTCAGAATTTGGAGACTGGGTCTTTATGGAGACGATTAGGTAAAATGGGGGCAGCAGGGTGGCCCTGTCCGACGTGACCAATGTCCTTATAAGGAGAAAGAGACCCTCACGTGCACAGGGAAGGCCAGGCGTGGTCACAGAGGGGAGAGGGCCGCCTGACAGCCGGGAGGGAGGCCTCGGGATGAAGCCGTCGGGCCAGCACCTCGGGCCAGGACTCCCCTCTGCGGGCCCGGGAGGAGGTGACGCTCTGTGGTTCCAGCCACGCGGCCCCTGTGTCAGGGCCACCTTCCCCACCGTGGCCTGGGCCAGGAGCCCTGCGGGGGGCCTTCTGCTGCCCCCCACCCACTTCTCCCTCGGCGCGGTCCCCACACACCGGTGAGCTGGGGACGGACGGAGGGACGGCTCTCCTTCCTGGGGCTCGGCCGGGGCCTGGCTCGCAGGAAGCTTCCCACACGTGTGTGGAAGGATCCAGGCCAGAGCTGGGCGTGGAGGCTCCGCGCTGTCCACTGCCACCGCCGAGGAGCACGGGACTCACTGGCCAGTCGCTGATCCTGAGCAGGCTGCGCACGAGGCTCTGACCCGGTGCTGGGGGAGGCGCCGCCCAGGCAGAGCAAGCGGTCCTGTCCTCGCGGGACTCTCAGGGGCCTGGGGACAGAGCAATAATGAGCAAGAGCCGTGGATGCCCACGGGGTGGCCCAGACGAAGGCGAGCCTAATGTCCACGGACTCCGAGGACAAGACTGAGGGTGCGCCCCAACATGCAGACATTAAGACAGGTGGCAGTGCTTTTTACAGTCCTGAGAACCAAACCCAGGACCTTGCACAAGTTGGGCCACTGGACTATGCGCCCAGCCCAAGATAGGCAGCATTTTAATGCATTATTTAGAAAGGCAAAATTGATGTGAAATATCCACAATAAATAAAATGTTGAGATCTTAATGACAGAAAGGGTGCTTACACAGCTTCTAAAGAGAAAGACATAAATAAATAAATTGAGAATGGAGACAGGGAATTTGGGGGAAAGGGAAATAGAACTTTTAGATAGAGAGGTCAGAGACGACCCCACTGAGAAGGCGAAACTTGAAGGAAGGGAGATGCAATCCAATGCAAATATCTGGTGAAGAGTTTTCTAGCTCAGCAGGTGCCGCAAGTGCAAAGGCCCTGAGGCAAAAGCACACTGGACAGGAGCTAGTGAAGGAAGGGAAGCATGGAGAGGAGTTGGCGGGAGGGTGTGCAGGAGGTGGGATGAGATGGTGACAGTGGCCAAGACATAGAAGGGATGGGCTGAACCCAAAGTTGCCAGTTCATCTGGACTCCAGCTCACAAGGCTAGAAATCAGGAGCTTAAAGTGATATTCCTTGATTTTTAAAGGTGGTTCTACTAACTTGAAAAAAGAGATCTAAACATTGCACAGGCGAAAACCCAGTAGTTGGCGAACCCTCAGAAGTGGCGTGAGCTCCCAGGGGACCTTTGGCGATGTCTAGAGACCTCCGTGGCTGTCATGGCTACAGAGGGGTGCTATTGGCATCCCGTGGACAGCAGCTAAGGATGCTGCTGAAACGCGGCCAGCCGTGCTGTCCGCCCTGGCAAAACACCATCTGGCTCAAGACGTCAGGGGGCGAAGTTGGGGAGCCCAGGGCTAAGGGAAGGTGGCCGCGGTCGGATCCGTTCACAGGTCAGCGTTTCAGAAGAGGAGCAGGGGGGCCAGAGGCCCAGGATGCCCTCTCCCTGCCTGCTCCCCAAACGCCCACCCGCGTCCTTGAAGCTTCAGCAGAGGTGACTTCCCACCAGGCCTTGCCCTCCCCCCATCAGGGAATCTCCATTCATGGTCCCCCATTCCTGTCTGTAACCAGCCCAAGTAGAAAAGCCACCCCATCACAGCGGCAGACGGCCATCAGCCCATTGCGGGGCGCTAGAGAGGAGATGTGGGGCCTTGGGCACGACCACTCTGTGGCGAGGTGTGTGTGACCCGTCCCGAAGCCCAGCGGCCGCCCCGCCTCCTTCCCTGGTTCTTCCCGGTGGAATCCAATCTCCCGCTCTAAATGGAACCACGCCACAGGTGCGTTTTGAGCTGCCGCAGCGCCTGCCCTTTCACAGCTGATTATGGGAATCATATTTCAACACTCTTTCCCTCATTGAAATGATTTGAAAGATAAGTAATTTGGCATCAGTTTTCGTCATTGTACAAGTACTGTGTCTAGAGCAACTGGTTCTGGTCCAGTGGACTAGAACTAAGTCATAAACTCCAAAACGCCTACAAATCCCAGGCAGGTAGTGGCTATGCAGGAGGGGGCCATTAGAATAGTGTAAAGAACTGGGGTGAACTGGAGGGGCTCACTTAAGTTAGGAGGGCATCTGCCCCTCAGGGCCAGTTGATGCTACACAATGGTCCATGGGTCCAACGTGACAAATCTTTTCACATTTCAATAGAACTAGAAATCTGAATTTTTTAGCGAACTTATGAATTGGAATAGACCACGTGGGATTTCTCTAAACCCATGCATGTTGTCTAGATGTAGCTTGTGGATTATCAGGAGGTGATCTCCATGTAGATGCTTGGGAACCATCTGAATTTTGCTTATGAGAGTCATCCAGGCCAGAAAGTTAAAAATGGACCAGTGTATTACTCCAGTTCACTTCAGAAATATTAGCTAAATAAACCTCTTTTCTCCCTAAAGTCTCAGGTGTTTTTATCATAGTAAATATTTTTATCATAGTAAATGCTTACTATGATAAATATACCTGAGGCTGGGTACTTTATGAAGAAAAGAGGTCTATTTAGCTCACATTCTGAAGGTTCAAGAGCATGATGCCTGTATCAGCTCTGCTTTGATGAGGACCTCACAGCAGATGGCAGAACAGCATGCAAGAGCGAGAGATCACGTCATTGATCACGGAACCAGAGAGACTGCGGTCCGACAATCTCCTCCAAGGGCAGGACCCAGTTAGCTTAGGGACCTCCTGCTAGGCCCCACCTCTTAAAGGTCCATCCCACCAATTCCCAACACTTCCACCTGGGGGACATGAAGCTTTGGGGGACAAACACATGAAAATCATAGCAACCAGCTGAAGAAGGAAGGGGTGGTGGGTACCAACGCCCCAGCTCCCCTGGGTGTCAGCACCCCAGCTCCCTCTCCACCCCCAGGCGTCTGCTCCATCGCATTCCCCAGGGCTGCCCAGCAGGACGGGGCCCCTCTTGCCCACAGAGAGCATTTGCTTAAAGACACCTGAATCCACTTCTTCCCCTTCCCCGTCTTCCCACACTCACCCCACAAACCATCTTGGCCCCCGTGAATCCTTGCCTCGGGCTCTGCTTGGGGACAACCCAACTAAGCCACAAGGGAACCTCCTGTTTTTTGGGTTTTGCCCAACCTTGGTTTCATTTGCTTCTATTGGAACGAGACGAATCCTGTCACCAGGCTGCGACCATCCTCACGTGCCATGAAAGTCTTGCAAAGTGACTAGGCAGATTGGAATGGGATTTAGCACAGGCGTTGCTGTTGTTTCTAACTCACACTTACTAGTAGGACAACTCACAACCGGGAGGGGAGGGAGGACAGAGCTCAGCCGGAGCTGTTCCTAGCCAGGACACCCGGTGGCCGCTTCCCGCCACTTTTCCATTGGCTACAACAGGACTGATGGTCCACAGCCCAGCGTTCCCAGTGATAAGGGGTGCTCCTCTTTCATCTTCCTGGTTAATTTTCTTTCTAATGACTTTAAAGGAGGAACTTTCTGGCACTGAAAATTACTTTAGATTGTAAAAAAAAAAAAAAAAAAAAAAAAAAAAAAAAAAAAATAAGATCAGCCCTTTTCTCCATTTCTTTTAATAGTCATTCAGGGACACGGGGTAATTGAATTAAGACACTTCCAGGGGCTGAATTATAGGGTAATAATTCAGACCTTTCCGTTTAACAGGCACTGGCCTGTGGCCTTGGGGCCAATGGGTCTGCAGGGTGAATTACTGCTTCATAACTCACCGGGTCCCATTTAGAGAGACCCTGGGAAACGAGAATTAGCATCAACAGCCCGTCAGACAAAGGCAGCCCGGGGTCAGGGACAGGATCTGGAAGCTGACTGCCGCTTCAGAGAAGTCGGACCTCAGAGAGGACCGTCGGACCCCTCGCCCATCAGGCCCCAGCGCGCAGGTGCAGAAGTGGCCTGCTGTTCTTCCAGATCTGATGAAACAGCGAATGGAGCTTTAACCTCAGGGAGGGTGGACCTAGGTGAGCCCCAGGCTCCTGCGTCCCGGAGGCCACGGGACGGTGGCATGGGGGGCACCACATCCCTCTGTCTCACTGATGCCTACAATGTCAACATTTGCAATTTGTTTATTTGGGAAGTGTCCCTTTTTTCGTTCCAAGGATTGAACTCAGGGGCACTCGGCCACCGAGCCACATTCCCCAGCCCTATTTTGTATTTTATTTAGAGACAGGGTCTCACTGAGCTGCTTAGGACCTCGCCACTGCTGAGGCTGGCTTTGAATTTGCTATCCTCCTGCCTCAGCCTCCTGAGCTGCTGGAATTACAGGTGTGCACCACCACCCCCCAGCTCCATGCCCCCTTTTTAAAGAACGAATTGACACTGAACATAAGTTAGATGCCTTGGCCCTTAACGCCGAGATGGATATGAGTTCAGATCTAAACTCCACAACTCTGAAAACTAGGAAATCTTCAGGGCAGTTGCTCCCCTCTCTGTTTCTTAGGTTTCTCATCTGTGTAAAATGAGATTATAATAATACCAACTGCCATGAAGACTAGAGAAAGGGACAAATAAGAAACTTAAAGCCGGGAGCGGTGGTGCACACCTGTAATCCCAGCACTTTGGGAGGCTGAGGCAGGAGGATCGCGAGTTCAAAGCCAGCCTCAGCAGTGGCGAGGCACTTAGCAACTCAGTGAGACCCTGTCTTTAGTAAAATACAAAAAGGGCTGGGGATGTGGCCCAGTGGTTGAGTGCCCCTGAGTTCAATCCCCGGTACCAAAAAAAAAAAAAAAAAAAAAAAGAAAGAAACTTAGTGAAATGCCTGACATCGAATAAGATGTCAATAAGAAATAAATATTATTAGTGAAAAATATCCTTCACAGGGGGATGTGCACGCCTGGAACTATATAATTGTCTGTTCTTGTTTCAGATTCTAGAATGTTATTCCAAGAAAGAAAAAAATAGCATGATTAACTCAAGGTGGTTCGTAGGTACCTTTTTCCAATATGGCGCTGATGGGTGGTTTACCACCTCTGGGGTCAACCTGACTTTGTGAGTTTCTAGAATCCCAGAGGCTCCTGTCAAGGAGAGGATCCCGTCTTTGCTTCCTCTGAGAGCCCTAGCTCATTATGCGCTCACCTCGTGCTATCTGTCCCCAACTTTTACCTAAAGATAAAAGGCAAATGCTTATAATTCATTACAGTTCATTAAAATGAAAATAAAATTTATTTTGCATCAAAATGAAAAAATATGACTCATTTATTATTAGCATATAAATGGCATTTTTTTAATGTCACCCTGCCTCAAAAATCACTTACATTTTCAGTGATCACAGCACACAAAATTAATTTTTGATAGCCTTTTGTGATTTAGCTGAAAATTCTTATTTCTTTCTTTCTTTTCTTTTTTTTTTTTTTTTTTTTTTTTTTTTTTTTGGTGCTTTAAACAGCAAACTGTATCCACTGCTATTCATAGCAAATTTTAGATAATGAAGCAATTAAAAATACATGGATTTAAGATCTTATCTCATTTTTCCTTTGGCCTCTTTCTGCTTTATTATTCATGAAGGGATATGTTTAATTCAGAGTTAGTAATTGCAGATATATCTAGTATAAATTGTGCTTCATATTCTTTACCCATTTCAATTTATTTTAGCAAATAGATCTCTATTTGGAAAAAAAAAATCATGGAGAGAGGGGACGTTATGACTGAAATGCAGAAATGCCTGCATGCGTGCGTGTGTATTGATGAGCATCGCCAAACAAGATCTCAAAGTGCTAATGTCTACATTTCCTGGGGATTTGGAAGAGCCGGGCTCTCTGCTGATGGGTTGGCTGTGGCATTGCCCATTAAGACTGAGCTTAGAAGGAAAGTGATTTGTGCTCCCACTTCTTAGATATGGAGACTGAGGCTCAGTTGCAAAACTGACCTAAAGTCGCACTATTGGAAAGGACAGAGAGCAGGCCTGGGACCTGGCTGGTCTGCCTCCATTACCCTTTGTATCCTGGGACCAGGTGTGTGAGAACCTGGGGGACCTGTAGGGACTGTGGGAATCTTCACGCTCTTCCACCTGAACTCATCCTTAGGTAGTAAAATTGCTACTGTATAGAGCCTGTGGCTTATTTGATTTCCACGAACTCTACGAATATTGTGCAAATATGTCCTAAAGAAATAACAAGACAAGTTCCTATGGTTCCTTGTAGTATAGTTTGTTATTTTACACCAGTAAAAATAAGAAAAAGACCAAAACGAGGGGGCATGCCTATAATCCCAGTGGCTCAGGAAGCTGAGACAGGAGGAGCGTAAGTTCAAGGCCAGCCTCAGCAACTTAGTGAGACCCTGACTCAAAATAAAAAATAAAAAGGGCTGGGGATGTGGCTCAGTGGTTAAGCGCCCCTGGGTTCAATTACTAGTTAAAAAAAAAAAAAAAAAAAAAAAAAGAAAGTAAGGGGCAAAAGAGATAAAAAGAAAAAGGAAATAGCCTATAAAAGTTCAATTGCAGGTTAGCTAAATCCAGATGCACTTAACCAGCATTGTGCTGGGCGTTGTCAATACGATGATGAGAATCTTAGCTGACTGAGATTCTGCGGTAAAATGCCACACGAAAATAGCAGGTTTACAAAACGATATGTGTGATGTCCTCCTGTTTTAACAACAACAACAACAATAATCATCGGTGTGTGTCTGGGGTAGAGAGAAGTTGGAACAGTTGGGCCCAAGAGAACCACAACATGAGTCACTGTGTCATTTAAAATCTTCTAATAGTGATATTTAAAAAGGGTAAAAACAAGTGAGATCAACTTTAGTCAGCTATTTTACTTGTCCCCAAATCTCCAAAATAGTATCATCTCGATTTATCACTGATCTAAAAATTATCAACGTGATATTGCACACGTCTGGCTGAGGCCTTTGGCGCCTGGCACCTCCTGGCACCTCCTGAACACGACAGCGCGTCTGGGTTTGGACTGGGTTCCCAGGCTCGGTGTCCCCACGGAGCGCGGGGCAGGTCTAGACCTTCACACGCAAACCGTCGCGTCCAGGTGGGTGACCGTTGGCTGGTGCGATTATGGCGTATTTTTCGTCCTTCAGTAGACGCTTCTGAATTTTCTGATTTTTAAATTTTTGTTGTGTGCAACAGAAGAGATTGTCCTTCAAGCCACAGGTCACATCCGAGTGGGGGAGCAGTGCTTCTCTGGAGCTGGGTGGTGGAACTGGTCTTTGCTGTGACCTCTCCCAACCGACTGCCCAGCCATATGTGACTCGGGGACTCACCGGCCTGGCTCCTTCTCACAGGGCCGGGCCACCCCTCCTGCCTGACACCTTCTGCCCTGACGCTGTGCCTCTGGGCCTGGGCCTCCCCCACGGGAATCGCCGCAGCTCTGTGTTTTCAAGGTTGTCTGGGTTCTGGTCCAGCTCCAGGGTCCCCCCCCCCAGTGTGACACTGCCTGCCGTGTGACCCCAGTTCCCTGATCACGCTCTGCGCCAGTCCTGTCGACACGCCTCCTAGAAAGCAGACTCGAAGTGGAAAGTAGCGTGTAGTAAACTGCCCAGGTTCCCCACGGCTCCTCCTCCCATCTGGATGCTGCGAACAGGAAGGAACAAAATGGGCAGAATGGCCTCCCTCATGGAGCGCGAGGCCTGGCAGGGAGGGAAGGGAGGGAAAAACGTGAGCAAAGAAGTGTACCCTGTGACAGGTGGCGCAAAAGCCACGGAGACAGATGAGAACCTCCAGGAAGGGGCAGGCAGGCCCGGGCGCTCCCACAGGGCAGGAAGGCAGGCAAGTCTCTCAAGGTGACATTGTGCACAGACGTGATGGAGCGACTGAGTGGGTCCTGGAGCCGAGAGATACGTACCTGGCAAGTGCAAAGGCCCTGAGGCAGGAATGAGCTCGGCGTGGCCTGAGGATCTGTGAGGAGCTCAGCCACTTATGGGGCCAGTTCTGCAGGTCTGACATAAGAGCTGACAACTGGGAGTCGAGGGGACCTAAGATATCTCTATAACGCAGTTTTGAGGCGTTGATCTCACTGTGACAGAACCCTTTTTGGTCACCTGCAAATGTTGGTAATGGCAAAAACGTTGGGCTAGTGGTTTGGGGAACATCAGGAAAAGAGCTCACTCTCTGGGCTCGTGAAGGGCAGAGAGACAACAGCCCAGGGACAGCAGCAGAGGGTCAGGGACTTGGAGACGGGAGTAGTCGAGAGGAATGTGAATCTGGTGGAAGTCACGGTCCTGGGAGGAAGTGAGTGTCCTGGGACGTGGGGGAGGGACATGATCAGTCAAAACTCTGGAGAAGAGGGACCTCAGCTCACCGCTGGGTCAAGCTCATGTGGGACAGCAAATATCTGGAGAGTCACCTCTGCCTTTGGTTGGTTCTCGGTTGAAGCCCCGTAGATCAAACCTCATGTTTAAAGCTGCTTTTTTAAACCTCCACGCAATAGACACATTGGTCAGTGCACAGCCGAGCTCCCCCAGCGGTTTTTCAAGTAGTGCATTTCACTAAACGCTTGACTCGTCCTATCTTCCCTCTGTCCCTGAGAGGCAGAATCAAGAGCAGCTGGCCCTGTGTCCCAGGCATGCCAAGTGTCACCACCGCCGGCAGTTCCTTCTTTATTCTGGTTCTACTTTTTTTTTTTTTTTTTTTTTTTTTTTAGTTGGTGCATTATAGTTGCACCCAGTGGTGGGACTTGTTCTTACGTACTCCTATGTGCACACGACAGACCAATATGATTTAGCCAGTGTCCCTACCCAGCTCTTCCGCCCTCTCCCCCTGCCGCCCACCCACTGGTCCCTTTCCAAAGGGAGACTGACCTCACTTTGATTTTCATGAGATCCTTGGCATGCACCCCCCCTTCTTTTCCTTTTTCCTCTCTAGTTTCCACATATGAGAGAAAACACATGACCTTCTGACTTGGGCTTTTTTGCTTAATGGTCTCAACTTCCATTTTCTTGCCAGTGACATAATCTTATTCTTCTTTATGGCTGAATAATACTCCACTGTGTATATACCACAGTTTCTTTATCCATTCATCAGTTGCTGGGCACCCAGGCTGGTTCCATAGTTGGCTATTGTGAGTTGTGCTGCTGTAAACAAGGGTATGCACGTGTCCGTGTAGAATGACGACTTTGATTCTTTAGGATGAATACTGAGGAGTGGCGTAGCTGGTCATAACGTGGTTCCAGGCCTAGTCTTTTGAGGAGCCTCCATACTGATTTCCATAGTGGTTGCACTAATTTACACGCCCACCAACAGTGTAGAAGTTCCTCTTTCTCCACACCCTCTCCAGCGTTTCCTCTTGCTTGTGATCTCAAGGCTGCCGTTGTGACTGGAGTGAGACGAGATTGCGGTGTAGTTTTGATCTGCGTTTTCCGGATTGCTGAGGAGGTCGGACACTTTCTTTTCCGTATGATTGTTGGCCATTCGTATTTCTTCTTTGGCGTACGTTTCTCAGCTGCAGGAAGGACGGCGTCCCAAACTAGGTAGGGGTTTGCTTTGCGTGCCAACGGTTCCTGCTGCCAGGAAACCACGCCACCTGATGTCATCCTGCCACCCTCCCTCCCCCACCCAGAGCAAGTCTGGCCTCGTGCCTGAGCGTCTCCTCATCACCTCTGGGCTCCGGCCTTGATGGTCACTGACTAGCCTGGGAATGTCCCCGTAAGTCCTCGGACTCTCCGTTTCCCCTCTTTGTAAAAGGAGAAGGATTAGTAAAGCAGGGGGGGGGGGGAATGTGATGGCCTTGAGAATCAGATAAGAGAGCGTTCAGCAGAAAGTCCAGCCAGCGGCAAACTCTGGGTAAAGGTTGCTTTTCAACAAATGGAAGCTTCCAGAGCATCAGCAGAGAGACAACCTGTTCTGTTTTATCTCCGTTCTTTTTTATTCTTCTTTTATTTTCCTCGAGAAAAATGGCAGGGATTCCCTTTCTAAGAAATGACACCGTGTCCCCCGACTTCCCGTCAGGAGCAGGTGGCGTTCCGCGTCCCGCCCTCGGCAAGCATCAAATGGGCCCATGTCAGACAAGTCATGGCTTTTAGTCTCCCTTTATTTGCCGCGTCACCTGTCAGTGACCTTGACTGTCGCTGGCTGCCTCCTCTTCTGCAGCTTCCTGATAAGTGTGTTTACAGCCTTTTGAAGTCGCGTCTGCCGAAAGTCGGGTCCCCGCCACCTCCACAGACACACAATGAATGGAACACAGAGGCTCGGTCAGGTGACACGATCCGGGTCCCTCCCTGGAGGATTCTGGAGGGAGAGACATCGGTCAAGTGGTTCCTCCCTGGCAGACAATGCCGGGGAAGCTGAAAGGGCCACCGGGGCCCCACACGTCCCTGTTGATCCCCCGAGGCCCTTGATGGATAGGTTACCCTCCCCCGCCCTCAGAGTTTTCCACACCCTAAGAGAAGCAACCTTGTTTCAAGATGTTCCAGACAGGATGTTCCTTCCCCGGGCAGAATGTTTCTTTTCCCCTGGCAAGAGCCAATAGGCTTTAAGGTCACCCTGTTCTAGGGGCAAAGAGCCAATGGTGTTGGGGTTGCTCTAGTGCACCCCCCACCAGAAATCCCTATATAAGGCCCTGTCTGAGAGACTCAGACAGACAGAGAGAGACACACGGACACAACATTGGCTCGTCGCTGCTGAGAGGAGGAAGACAGATACATCGGCTCGTCGCTGCAGAGAGGAGGAAGCCACTGCAACAGCTCCAGACCCATCGCCTCCAGCCGACGGCAGCTGCCCCAGCCAACAGCTCCAGACCGACCACCTTCAGCCCGACGGCCACTCCCAGCTGACAGCTCCAGCCTCTAGCCAGACAGCAGCTGCTTTAGCTGACAGCTCCAGAGAGCCGGTGCGACCAGGCACCCACCTTCTGTCCAGAGCTTGCACACTCCCCTCTCCCTGACTCCCTTCTCCCACCAGAGCTTGCACACTCCCTTCTCCCTGACTCCCCTCTCCCACCTCTTCGACCTTCGACCAGAGCACCTCTTCTCCGGTTTTCGCTACCAGCCACGAAGGCTGTTGAATAAATCTCGTGGCTGCACGGCTGTCCCCGGTGTGACGCTTTGCCCTTCAGCCCTTTGTCCCTGTTGATCCCTTGAGCCCTTTGTGCACAGCCACGTTCAAATTCCTCCAGTGCAATAACTTTCCCCACCCTGGTTGTCTCCACGGTGGACACGACAGGGACTCTGATGTCAGAAGGAAGCTCGTTGCCACCGAGTGGCAGAAGAGACATTCCCCCTGTATTCCAGAACAAACAACAGCGGCGTCTACTTAGAAACCAAATACGAGATCACCTGCCGTTGATTGAACACCTAGTACGTGCTAGGCAGTAACAGTCTCAGGGTGGCTTCCTTGCCGGGCCCGCTACAGTTCTCTGTGGTGCTGTCATTGTGTCCATTTAACAGATCTGCAAGTTAAAGCTCAGAGCGGGGGTGTCTGGGGTTGTGGCTCAGCGGTAGAGCGCTGGTCTAGTACGTTCGCAGCCTGGGTGCGATCCTCAGCACCGTGTAAAAATAAAGGCATTGTGTACAACTAAGACAAATAAATAAATGTGGTTTTTTTTTGTTTTGTTTTTTTTAAAAAGCTCAGAGAGGTGAAGCGCTTCCCAGAAGACGGGCAGTCCTTAGAACGTGGGTGTTCACAGTGACCATCACCTCTGTGCCCTCCGTGCGTCTGCTGGGTCGTGGGTAGGTTTGTCCACCTGCTGCATACCGCAGCCATTTCCCACGTCATTATTTGATGTGTATCTGCTTATCCAGGGCCGAGCAGCAGAGCCAAATTTGAAGCCGGTTCTGGCTGATGCCAGCTCAGATATTTTTAACCACTGTACCACCCCCCACCAAAGTCTAGGTGTCAACACGAGGGCCTCCCCGGGGAAGCTCAGCTCCCGGCAGGCGCGGGGTTTGGTTGTGGAGCTTGTTTTATTTTGTAGAGAGTTTTCGCAACGTGCAACACACCTACACAAGAAGCCCATAAATCCAAGGGAACGGCTGAGCGGATTTTTTTGCAGAGCGATGTCTCCCACGCAGCCAGCACCTGCCCAAGCCACGGGAGTCCACCTTGAAGGGCTCTTTGCTCTCCGTCAAGGCCACCTTCACTCTCTGCTGACACTGTGCATTTGCATGTGATTTCAGAATCGGGCCCTTCCTCCTGTTCTACCCCAGAAACAAGCCTTACTGGGATTGTGATTGCGTTGCATTGGATTGATAGATTGATTTTGTCAGTGATCCCCATTCCCGGGTGAAGCCTTTTGGACCCGGAGTTGTTGCATGTTGGGGGGGTGGGGGGGGGCGGGTGTGAGAGGGATGGATTATAATTATGGATATCTTTATTATCTAGAGGGAGATTCAGATTTTCTGATGTGTTGTGTGTCAGTTTTGCTCAGTTGTTTTTAAAGAAGAATTCCCAGCTCATCTGCATTTTCTGATTCATTGGATGAAGGCTTTCTTTGATGCTTGAAGGAGATATTTTTTTGTGTTAGAAACATTCTATGTCTCCACCGCTGTTGTATTTACAGGATGGTGTACCTATGTCTGAATTCACTGAACCGTGAGTTTCAAATGGGTACATTTTGTTACATATAAATTACACTTCAGTGAAAAAAATACAAGCATATGGTGATACCATTAGTTTCATCTATTATTTTGGAAAAAAAATTTAAAAGGCCAATAATATCCAGTATTGGCAGAAAAAGAGGTTATATTGCAAGAGGATTATGCATTGGCACAAACTCTGAGAAGAACAACTTAGAAATACATCTTTATTTTTGGCGGGGCGGGGGGGAGGCGGGTACCAGGAATTGAACTCAGGGGCACTCAACCGCTGAGTCACATCCCCAGCCCTATTTTGTATTTATTTAGAGACAGGGTCTCACTGAGTTGCTTAGCGCCTCGCTGTTGCCGAGGCTGGCTCTGAACTCGCAATCCTCCTGCCTCAGCCTCCCGAGCTGCTGGGATGACAGGCGTGCGCCACCGCACCCAGCTTGGAAATACATCTTTAGGAAGATGAAGATGCATGTATTCCTTCACTTGGAAATTCCACCTCCGGGACACACTTTAGGGACCATTGCCCATGCACTCAGGGAGAGAGACCAGCATTTATTTCAGCTTTGTTTACAAGAGAGGAAGAAAAAAAAAAAGAAAAAAATTTAACCACCATTCAAAAGGAAAACGATGATAAATGCACTGGTAGCCTTACTCTTACACAGCAAATCGGAGCCGCACATTTGAACTTAGATAAATCCCTCAAAAAAAAAAAAGTTGTAAAAACAGTTGCAAAAGGAGAACCACAGTTGGTGCTATTTATGATGCTTTAAAGCTACTATTCTTCTACTTTTATTATAATTGTATTATAATAAAAATTCTAGTTCGGCATGCAGAAATCCGGAAGGAAGATTTCTTTCCTTGCAGCTGGGTGTGGCCGTGCCTGCGCTGTGCGCCAAGGAGGTGAGAAATGTCCTTGGCTGCCCCTGGGGACCCTCCTCCAGCGCTGGCTGAGAAGAGCCTGCTACTCCTCCCCGCTTCTCCCCTCCGCTCTGTGGTGGTTTCCAAGGGCTGCTGTAACCAAGTGCCACCAACCAGGTGACTTTACACAACAGCTCACGGCCCTGGGGGATTGGGAGGTCTGAAATCACCGAGTCTGCAGGGCGGTGCTCTCCGGTGGCTCTAGGGGGAGTCTGTCCCACACCTTTCTTCTGGGAGCAGTGTTGTCTCTGTCCTGGGCATTTCTTGGCTTGTAGATGCATCACTGCTGTCCTGCCTCTGGCTTCCCAGAGCCTCACCCGTGTGTCCCTGTCTGTCTCTTCTCTTCTCTAATGAAGGCACTGGTCATATCGCACGAGGACCTATCTTAATTCAGTATGGCCTCGTCTGAACTTGATTACAGCTGCCCAGACCTTACGTCCAGATAACTTGTACATTCACAGGTATTAGAGGGTGGGGGCGGGGGCGTTAAGACTTCAATATATCTTTTGGGGGACACAATTCAACCCACAACACCTTCCTCTCCTCCTCTTCCTTCTCCTATTTCTTTTTTTTTTTTGCTTCTATTATCCTTTTGGTTGGAATGTGGATGCAATGACTGGAGCCAGAACAGCCATCCTGGACCACAGAGTAAATTTGAAAAAGGAATCCATGCACAGAGGAGGTAAAAGATGGAAGAAAGCAGGATTTCTGACATTATAAATAAGCCACATCAGGTCTAAGACTATCTACCAAAAAATGTGGAAGAAATTGGCACATTCATGTGGTGCTAAGTGAAACCAAAAATCACCAATACTTTCTAAGAAGAAATTTGTCCCTATCAAAAGCCTTAAAGAAGATACATGACTTTGACTCAAAGACTCAACTTCTAGGAATCCATTCTGAGAAAAATAATGAAGATAGGTGCCAAAATTTAACTAGAAGCATTTTTATCACATTATTGTGTATACAGCAGACAAGAAAGTTGTGAATAACCCAAATGTCCAAATTAGTCTTCATTAAACAAATTATGCTACATTCATTCAATAGATCAGTATGAAGATTATTAAAATCATTTTATTTCTTAGGAGGATGTTCATAATATATTAAAGTGAAAGATGAGAAGATAAAAATAGCATATATTGCATGATCCAGCTTTTTAAAGAAGATATGCATATGTGTATACCATACAATAGAAGATGAGAATGCTATACATCAATGCAAACATGTGTGTGCACTTGAAAGTTGCTTCAGAGTACACAAGTTACCCCTCCATCCCTTATTTGCAGTCTCACTTTCTAGTTTCAGTTACTTGTGGTCAACCATAGTAGTTACCTGTGGTCAACCGAGGTATGAAAATACTAAATGAAAATTTCTAGAAATAAACAATATGTAAATTTTAAATTGTTCATTGCTCTAAGCACTGTGATAAAATCTTGTGACTCATCCCTTTGTTCAGTGTATCCATACTGTATACACTATACTCCCATTAGTCACTCCCACTAGCCATCTCAGTTATCAGATCCACTTGCATAATATCAGTATATTGCTGTTCTATTATCAAATCTTTGTTAGAAATTAATTTTTGCAAATTAATCTTTATTAGAGATTTGTGTGAATAGAAAAAATATAGTTACATATATAGGATTTGGTGTATCCGCTGGGGATCTTGGAATGTATCTACCATAGAAGCATCAGGAATGATTTTCATATAATTTTTATGATGAGGAATAGTCAGAACAGGTCTCAGTTGAAGCTTGTTGTCCTTAGGATGTGCTTCCTACACACCAGTTCCTACAGATGCTCTCCTGTGTGTCTTTACTGTCATACCCCATGAGACTAGGGGGCTGAACCCTAGCATTGATTTCCTTGTCCATTGCTCCTCACCCGATTGACGATTTCTTGAGTAAGAGACGTCTTGCTTGATCCTTGTGATCTCAATTTGTAGTTCAGAACGTGTTTATACATGGATGAATTGAGAATACTCTTGTGTCAGTCAGCTCTGTGTTGCTGTAACAAGAACAGCTTAGAGGAGGAAAAGTTCATTTTGGCTCACCGTTTCAGAGGTTTGGTCCATGGTCGGCCAGCTCCGATGCTCTGGGCCCAGGGTGAGGCAGGCCGTCATGGTGGAGGAGAGCTGCTCAGGACGCGCCACCAGGAGGCAGAGGGAGCTTGACCGCAAGGCGCCAGGGACAGTAGGATCCTCAAGGGCCCCAGTGGTCTACCTCCTCCAGCCACCTCACATCCAGACCACAGCAATCTCATATTTGGGTCTTTTAAGGAGCCCTCTGCCAGTTTCCCTCCATTGACTTAATACTTTCTAAAATTGAAAATCACAAATCATCTGAGCTAGAATGGATGATTTTCTTCCATCCCTGAATTTTCACGTAGAGAGACTGAGTTTGGAAACAGACCTGGCCTGTCGGGGGACGGCTGGGACAGACCCGGGCTCCTTACTCTCCTTCTTGGGTCTTGTACCACACGGGGTTGCTCAGCGGACCTCCCGACTGCCTTCGTCACCTAGAGACACTTGACATGTGGAGTTTTGAAAGGACCGTGAGTGGTTCTGGGTAGGGTGGGAGTCAGACCCTGAGAAGGAGAGAAATCCAGGTATCCAGAGGCAGGGTTCAAAGCAGATTTCAGGATGCTTCCCTGGTCTCCACGATCTGAAATTGTGCATGTGTGTGCATGTGTGTGCGTGCATGTGTGCATGCACGTGTGTGCATATGTGTATGTGTGCATGCGTGTGTGTGTGCATATGTGCATGTGTGTGCATGCATGTGTATGTGTGTGCGCGCGTGTGTGTGTGCACTTGTGTCTTTATGTAGAAGAAGAGGCAGGAAAGCCTCCTCTGAGGCTGCGCTGTGAATGCCCCTCTGACACGGGCCAGCGCCTTGCTCTCTGGCCCTGGGGGGTCCTGATGGCCTCCTCCCCACCTCCCGGGTTTGCTGGGTCACCGCCTCTCTCCTTCCACCTCGCTGCCCCTGCACAGCCACAGGATTGGCCAACGGAGTCGAGCTCCCAGCGGGGGCCCAGCGAGTTTATTTCTGGAAACGGACCTGCCTTGGCTCTTTATCTGGTCTCTGCTGCACAACCCCTGAGCAAATAGCTGGAAAAGGACTAGAGTGGGGCGGGCAGCGGGTCTGGGGGGCCTCTCTCTCCCACGCTGCTCCCCCGGTTCTCACAGGCACGCCGAGGAGGGAGGGGCCACCGTCCCCCGTGAATGGGGGAAACACGGGGACCTGGGCAGGAAAGGTTCTTGCCCAGGTTACAGAGCAGCAAGGGGCCAGGCTGGCCGGGAAGCCACGTGTCCCCGGGGCAGCGCGCATGGGAGCTTCAGCGTGGCTGGCAGAAGAAAGCGCCGGGAGTCCCCGTAACACAGGGAGAAGTGGCCGAATCTGAGCCTGGCTCAGCCTTGGCCCATAAGACTGATTTTTCTTTTTTATTCTTTTTAGTTACATATAACATTAGGATGCATTGTGACAGGATCTCAAAAGCATGGAAAAAATTTGCTGGAATTCAGTCCTTAGCACTTCCTGCCCCTCCCCTCCTCCCTCTACTCTACTGAGCATCTGTAATTTAGTTATCATTTTTATTAGTGTCTGTGGATGTAGTTGACTGGAGATTCGTGCTGTGTTCAGTAGGTACACAGGAAAGTTCAGCCAGCTTCATCCTTCTTTTCCCATCCCTCCTGCCTCCCGCACAACTCCCTTGGTCTACTCCGCTGATCTCCCCTCTAATTTGATGAAATTCCCTCTCACTTTTTTCTCTCACTCTCTTTCTTATCTACCTCCTCCTCCTCCTCCTCCTTTCCTTCCCCCTTATTTTGGATTACCTTCCACATATCAGAGGAAATATTCAATCTTTGGTTCTTTGGGACTGACTTATTTAACTTAGCATGACATTCTCCAGTTCCATCCATTTACCATCAAATGCCATAATTTCATTCTCCTTTATGGCTGAGTAACGTTCCATTGTGTATATATATTACCACATTTTCCTTATTCTTTCATCTGTTGAAGGGCGCCTAGCTTGGCTCCATAGCTTGCTATTGTGAATTGTGATTCTATATTGATGTGGCTGCTTCACTGTAGTATGCTGATTTTAGATCTTTCAATATATACCAAGGAGTGGGCTAGCTGGGTCTTATGGTGTTTCCATTCCTAGTTTTTTTTTTTTTTTTTTTTTTTTTTTTTTTTTTAGGAATCTCCACACTGCTTTCCAGAGTGGTTGCACTAATTTCCAGTCCCACCAATAATTGGCCCACAGGATTAGATGAGAAATCCAACATCAGCTATGTTTCAGAGAACCTGAGCCCCCCTTGGGTATATGCAGGTATCATGGGACTTGTGAGGTGCTTAGAAAAATGAAGCAAGACCTGGTACTGAGTTTCCTGTGGGTGTCATTATGGATCATGCTTTCCTGGCTTTGTCACAGTGCTATGGGGAGGTGACCATGTGCCATTTGTTCTAGATGGCTCAGGGATGTGTCCCAGAATGTCACCGCTGTGGATCACAGACTCAGCCAAGATCTCCACGCTGATGCTCTGGGGGTCAGGCCTGTACCTGCCATCCCCTACGCTGCCAAGTACTGTCCCAGTGTGTCCAACCCTGCACCTTGCTCCTTCCCAGTCTTGTGGATACACTCTCCTGGAGGTGAGTCACTCCTCTAGGTCACTCCAGAACCGCAGACCCTGCTGTTGAAGGGGACCACCCACACCTCCAGGACCCTAAGTCCTGCTTGCCCTCTTCAGGTGCAGATGCAATTTTCTGATCCTCTTTAAGTTTTGAAATGTGTGTTATTCTTGTGTCTTTTGAGGCCTGGCTGATAGGCAGCAAAAAGCACACATGTCAAGAAAACAACTCAACGTAGTTGTGCACAGGTAATCATGTGCCTTAGAAAACCATCACCCACTAGTTACAGAGCATTTTCCTCAGCTCAGAAAAACCCTTCATGACCTATTCCATTTGGCACCTCCAACTTTGGACATAGCTACTCTGACTGCAAGAGAAAGGCTCTGTCTATTTTCACTGTTCACATGCATCAAACTGTGATGTAGGTGTTTTTCATTTCCAGCTTCTTTTGTGCAACATGTATTTGAAAATCATCCACACTGTTATATTTTACCATATTCCATTATTTGCATTTGACAATCAGCATTGCACTGCATGAGCACACCATGGTGACCTTTGCCCCCATTTGTAGACCTTGGTGTTGTGTCCAGTCTGGGACCACCATGCATATGGCTTCCATGAACATTCTCATGCAATTCTTTTGTGCTCATTTGTTTTTTATTTCTGGTGGCTGTCATCCTGGGACTGAAGCTGTGGGGTTGTAGGGTGTTATTTGATTTTATTGTAAACTTCCAACTTGTTTTACACAGTAACCAAAGCACTTAACGCTTCTGCTAGCAGCATGTGGGGTTCTGGCTGCCCCACACCCCCCTCCCAATACCTCCATCCTTCTCTTTTCATCCGTCCTGGCCCATAGCAAAGCAGGACGTGGTCTCTCCATCAGAGTTTCCTGCCATGTTTCATTAACTACTCTACTGGTGGCACATACTCAAAATTTTAAAGTCATGGTTTTTCATTTCTGTGGTTCTCCTGTCTACCCTATCTTCCAATTCCCTTCTCCCATTGTCCCTTTTTCCCTGGACCAAGCCTTATTTACTTTAGGCCTGCTTGGGAAGGTAGAAAGGAATACAAATTAGACAGCTCTCTCCTAAGATATTCAAAGTCAAATGTAGAGTTGAGAAGTAGTTATCAAAGGATTAAATTTTGAGGCCATTTGGGATAATACAAAATTTTAGGATTCTGTATTCAGAGTTGTTCTTTATTGTGGCATTAGACAATCATTTAATATCACTGGGTTTGGAGTTTATTGACAACCAAATGCAGATAATGAAAATTAAATGGTATAAAGGATGTAAAAGAATATTCCACAAACTAGTTCCTTCAAACTAGTGGGGTAAATTCAGGTTCCTTCATCTTAAGTACATCTCCGAGTTTAGTTTGTATCAGTCAGGTTTTGTTGTGTTGTAACAAGCAGCCCCTAACTCTCATGGCTTAGCACAATAGGAATTCATGTCTTCCTCATGCTGTGTGATAAACACTGGTTGTTGGATCTCTCCTTATTACTTAGGGATCACTTGACTAACGGAAACTTCACCTTGACATCAGGCTGCACGAATGAAATCACTGGGTGTTAGTGGGGTAAATTCAGGTTTTAAGTCATTTGTTCAACAAATATGTGCTGAGGAAACTATTCTATGATACATGTGAGAGACATGGAAAGAAAAGGTACTGTACCTGCCTCCAGGAGCTTGAATAATAATGACAACAATACCACCACCACCAAGAACAGCAAGTGTAGGCAGAGCAACCAAGAGCTCCTGACATTAAGCCAGTCGCTGTATTAAGAACTTATTTTTTGCAGCAGCTATCTTCCCCATCATGAAACTCAGATGGGTGAAAACAGAACTTTAGTTTCCTATACCTGAACTTAATTTCACTCTCAAGCACTCACTTCCACTCTGCACTAGAAAATTGGAGGAAACAAGAGTCACATCTCATTAAAATGCAGTCTCCTTTGGCTACGACTCTGTTGACCTAAGTTTCTCTCTCCACTGCATTTCTTTCTGTCCTCACCAGGATTTTTTTCAAAGTTCCAGGTGTGAGGTGGATGTTTTACCAGAGAAGCACTAGGCTCTGTGGTCCTGTCTCCTCCTGACATAGTTACGTGTCCTTTGCTCTCATGTAATCGTGGATGGGTGGCAGCCTTTGGTTTTGAGGTAGATGGAGCCACATCCTTTTCTCCAAACCATGGAGATGTTTTTGGTCTGCTGACTCTCACAGCCACTTCTGTGCCTTTCACAGAAGCTTGAGATTTCCCCACTGCTTCCCCTAGGCTACCTGGGCAGGAGCAGAATCTACGAGGCTGCCCTGGGTCCTGTCCATCCGGGCAATCCCTTTAGTGATTCCTGCTCTGTGGTTGGATGCCACGTTGGATGGATAGCTTTGTTATAAATCTCATTGACTCGCATTTTCTCTATAAATCTCACAGACTTCTGGAGTTACCCCCCAAACTTGTTTGTGGTTTCTTTCACTATTCTGGACCATATTTATTCTCTCTAACTGAAGGTCAACGTATCCAATCCTAATGACTTCACATGTTCTCAAAAAAAAAAAAAAAAAAAAAAAAAAAAATTCTCCCTTCAAAAAATAGTCCTGTTGGTGTTCCAGCTGCAGATGAAAAATAATCAATACTATTTTGTAATATGGATGATAATGGTGCAAATTCAGGACTAAATTCTCAGCCAAGGCCTGGAGCTGAAATCAATGTGAATGAGGATTTGCTGTCCACTCATCACAGAAGCTAATCAGCTGTTGGCTTTGAGCAGCGGACTCATGCCTTGATTAGAGCTGCCAGTGCTATGGAGCAAATGAAAATGTGTTAGGGCTACACTAGTGTGTTTGAATTTCCAATGATCTGAAATCCTGATGTGGCCCAAACTAGAAGTTTTCTCTTATGCAAAAGGAGGGAGTTGAAACAGATGGCTGATCTCTATGTTCTTTTCCAGCCTTGAAGTATTCTCTATGATACTAGGAAGGTAAACAGAATCTTAATTCATTCCTTTATCACTTAATTTTTCTGCAACAGGGAAGAGTAGCAGCTAGTGCTTGTATTTAAGGAAAACATGCATTTATACTCCATCTATATGCAGTCATGAGCATTATAAATACAAGTCCAAAAGACACCTCCCTTAACCAGCCAGTGCAAATTTACGAGCTTTGTTCTCACCCACCTGGCTACCATTATTTATCTCATATTAATGGCTCCTCTGCTCAGTATACTGCACCAAGTCTATTACCTTTTTTTTTTTTTTAATGGCATATTTCAGAATTGGGGAGTTGGGGCAAGCCATTGGGCGCTCAGCTCATTTGCAACTTCTCCACTGTTTATGGAGACCCTGATTTATATCGTGGCTCATTTTGAGTCTAATTTTGGCTCCCACTTGAATCCAAGGCCTCTGAGCATGTCGTAGGAGCCCAGGAGGCATCTATTTGAATGAGTTGGTTTTCATGACGGGGCGAGAGTTTATTTATTTATATATATATATATATATATATATATATATATATATATATATATTTTGTGGTACTGGGGATTGAACTCAGGGGCACTCGACCACTGGGTCACATCCCTAGCTTTCTTTTGTATTTTATTTAGAGACAGGGTTTAATGAGTTGTTAAGTGCCTCGCCATTGCTGAGGCTGGCTTTGAACTCGCGATCCTCCTGCCTCAGCCTCCCGAGCTGGGATGACAGGCGTGCGCCACTGCGCCCGGCTTTGGGGCGAGAGTTGTGCAGTGCAGTTGGCTTTGGGAGCAGACATTCCCAGTCCCGTTTTGTATCTCTGTGACTGGACCGGTTACATGAACTACTTGGGTCTCTGTTTGCACATCTATAACACAAGGACAAGGATCATGCACCTTCTGAGGGGCTTGTGGGATGCGTGTGGTACTGCATGGAAAGGGGCTTCATAAGTCTTGGCATCAATCCCAGGGTCTGCTCCATACCTGGCCCCATGAACTTGAATCTGAACCCCCCATGATGGAGGGCTGGAGGGAGAAGTCAGGGGCTGTTTTCACAATGCTCATTGCACACGAGTGCATTAAGGTGATGCAGGTGGTTTTACATTTGAAGCCCAAAACCAGGAAAATGCAAATTCTTGCTCTTCATGTTTGCATTTGTCCCTCAGGCCAGTGAGGCTCAGAGGAACTTGGGGTACATTTATATTACCTCCCCTTATTCACACCGTTCCCTTTCATCTTGGTGTTTTTCACAGGGACAGAGGTGGGAATGGCTAGGGGGTGTCCTACATACGCTTCAAAAAGACTCACAGCTAAGCTGGGCGCGGTGGCGCACGCCTGTAATCCCAGCACTTGGGAGGCTGAGGCAGGAGGATCGCGAGTTCAAAGCCAGCCTTAGCAATGGTGAGGCACTTAGCAATTCGGTGAGACCCTGTCTCTAATAAAATACAAAAAAGGGGCTGGGGATGTGGCCCAGTGGTCCAGTGTCCCTGAGTTCAATCCCCAATACCAAAAAAAAAAAAAAAAAAAAAGACAGCTTCCTGGGCACGTGCTGCATTTCAGACAGTTCTAGGTGCTTTGTCACATAGGCAAAAATGAGGGAGCAGGGAGCACCTGCTTAGAAGATCCAAATTTGCCCCTGCACTGACAGGTCCCACCACCCTCTAGCCTTCACATTTCACCAGCCAACTCTGTTTAACAAATTGAATCCTTTCGTGGTGGACGCTGCAATTTCAATATTCCAAGCATTGCATTTCCCTAGATTGGGGCCACTGAGGTCACGCGCATGTGTACAGTCAGCCAAAAGTGCCCGGGGAAATCGCACCTCGCCGTTCCAAATTCCTGCGCTGATCTCACCAGCACCGGGGCTTCCTGCGAGTGAGGATTGACAAACGGGGCATGCGTCCCTCAGGGGACACTCACGGCTCTTAGAGGACACATCCTTTTCTGCCACCTAGGTTTGGCAACTCTGCTTTTGCAGCCCTGCCTGGTACCCACGTGACAGCTATTTTCAGTGTTGGCCGATCACCCTCCACAGAAGGGTCCTGTGTCCTCTGCAGAACAAGTTGCTGGGGAAGAACGCGCTTTTTTGTTCACTTACACTGGGTGGCTTTTCCTCTCCTGCTGGGAGCAAGTGCACTAATGCTGTCTAATTAACATCTCTGCAAGCCTTCCGTGCTTCTGGGCTGATGGGGCTTCAGCTTCATGATGATGCTTCTCATATTTTACCCAATTCTGTACTCGAACGGTTCTATGCTGCCCCTGGTAGCAGTAACAGTTGGTTTCTAGGTAAATTTAAATCATCTGGCTTGATCCATCTGGTTTATAACCAGGGAGGATACTAGCAATCGCCATCTAAGTTTCAATCATATCTTTGCTCACAGTTGGGAGATTCTCTTGGTTGAATATTTAATTCGGTTTTGTTAAAACTCGAAGCCATCTCAAAACAGCCCTGCCTGACAGAAATACTAACATCGGGAATTCATGAGCAACAGGACCCTGAGGTCAAGACAGGGAACGCGGGTCAAATCCAGCCTCGCTTGTCATGGGAGAGCCGGGCTCCAGAATTATTAAGCAGTCTCAGGAAAAATGAAGGAGATAACGCTCTTTCTATTGAAGCGGTTTTTCAAATCAGGACAGAATGCTTTTTGGAATCCATGCGGGGTGATTTCTACCCATTTTGCATGTTAAAGATATGCATCCTAGCCCTCTGACTCAAGTATGAAAGAAATACATTTCTTTATTTTTCCTTATTTCGACTGAACTTCACCCCAAGCCCCCAAATGGATAGGTGAGTTTAAAAACCAATATCTTCACCAATAATGAGACTTCCTTGTCTTTGGAGGTCTTTTAGTATTTCTTGAATTGAATACTTAAACAGGACATTCTGCTATGATGCTCAGGGTCTGAGACCAGGTGGACCCTCTTTAATTGCAAGCTTGGAGCTCAAGACCCTCTGGTGGCGTTGTTGGACCCTGAGTTTGGCCCCCAGTTTGCAGAGGGTGGCGGTGTGTGTGTGGGGGGACTGTCCTTCCAAGACCTAATTTTCCTGGGTATTTCTCCTTCCTAGAACTCATATTTCTGCTTTGGTGGGGCTCTCACTCCCAAATCTCAACTCCTTTCCTATCTCTCTCTTTTTTTTGGGGGGGGTCCTTCTCTTTCTGCCATTTCTCCCCTCCCCAGTGTGGTAAGTTACTGTTTATCTCTCTCACTCTGCAATCAGCTCCAGGCAAAAATCTCTTTGGGATGGAAGACCAAACACACAGCAAAGAAAACAGAGATTAATAATTCAAAAACTTATCTGCCACAGGTAGAAAAAACATAAAGCCAAACCATTAATTTCCCTCTGCGCCTTCTCCTACAGCAGCAAATATACAGGGCTTATATCCTATGGTAATTGGAACTAAGGCTCACAGAGCTGCCTTCCATTTTTTAATTGGATCATTAATGCTTCTTCAACCATCTTATCTCATGGGTATCCACCCTGTCTTTTATGGTTGGGGTGGGTTTTTCCCCCTCCCTTCCTTAGAACTTAATTTTGCAAATAAGGACTGAGAAGTGGCATTAAGATCAGCCTCATTATCACGTTTCACTTAGGCACTGTATTCCTCTCTCCACCTTTATTAGCAGAGTCTGTGATTTTTTTAAAGCTCATTTGCATAATGCCTAGCATCCTGGGTTTATTCAGGAGGCCCTTTGATGAAGGCACGCAGAAGGTCTTCTCTCCACCAAAGGGCTCTTCATTAGGACGCAGCAAACACAGCACCAAGGAACGCAGACGACGCGGCAGGCAGCCTGGAGAGAGTATTGCTTAGCCGCAGTCTGGAAAGTCGTTCAACTTCTTGGGGTCTCCGCTTCTCCAGCTGTCAAAATGGGTGGGTGGCATAAGCAGCCACTAGGTGCTGTCAGCCTTACGACCAACCTGAATCCATCTGTGGAGAACACTTAGCATAGCGCCCTGTAAAACAATTAGATTGGTTATCACTATCTTTCTCTATTTTTGGCCTGAGAGTGCAAAGTCCCTGAATTATAAATAAAGCTTGAGGAGTTTTTGCAGAGAGGCACATTTGAGGAATCAGCACTGAGGTCAACCAACAAAGCCTTAGCAGGGCTTGGAGGGGCTGTCACCTCCTTTTCCTTTGCTCCTTGGGGTAACCTCCCTCCTGGGTTCTGACGACTGCAGGCTAGATTCACGTTTTTGAACATTATATAAATGGAGTCAGAGCGTGTGTTCTATTTCTGTCTGATTTCTTTTGCTTAATATTCTTCTCAGATTCATTCTCTGTTTCCGTCAGTAGAGAGAATTCAATTTTCAATGCTGTACAGTGCATATTCCACTTGGGGAATACGCTACCATTTATTTATCCCTTCTTCTCTTGGTGGGCATTTGGGTTGTTTCTAATTTCTAACTACAAAGTTACAGAGGTGCTGTGATACATTCTAATGCACGCCTTTTGGAGAATTTGTATATGTACGCATTTTGGTGGGGGGTACTGAGGATTGGACTCAGCGGCACACGACCACTGAGCCACATCCCCAGCCCTATTTTGGATTTTATTTAGAAACAGGGTCTCACTGAGTTGCTTAGCACCTTGCTTTTGCTGAGGCTGGCTTTGAACTTGCGATCCTCCTGCCTCAGCCTCCCAAGCTGCTGGGATTACAGGTGTGCACCACCGTGCCCCCCATGTACACATTTTTATAGATTCATGTTTTGACATGGAATTGCTCAGCTGTAGAATCCAGGTCTATTTGACTTGAGAGGACTCTGCCAAAGGGTTTCCCACGTGGTTAGAGAAAGTGAATTCCTATAATTTCACGTACTTACCAACTTTGTTTCTATTTATCTTTTTTATTTTAAGCCATCTGGTAGCCTCACGTATCATGCTCTATTTTTCCACCAAATATCTGATATTTTATTTTTTCAATTTTTCTTTTGATGTACTTTCATACTTATAGACAAGTTGCAAGACCAGTACCAAATCATACATTCTTCATCCACCACCATCAACTGTTAGTAATTTCTTACACTTGCTTTATTATTTTCTCTATCATGCATATGCATATTGTTTTTAAAAGTAGGAGATGCTTCAGATATCATGCCTCATTTACTACTAAACATTTCAGAGTATGTTTGCCAAGAACCATTTTTTAAATAAACACAGTATAATAATCAAAATCAGAAAATTCAACATTCATGAAATATACTCATGAAGTCTTTAGACCTTATTGCACTTTTCCTAGGTCTTTCTGTAACGTCTTTTATAGTTTTTGTTGTTGTTGTTGTTGTTGTTTTTGTTGTTTTTGTGTGTGTGTGTGTGTTTTGGTTTGTTTTTTTTCAGGCTCAGGATTCAATATGGGACCATGCATTGCATTGAAACTTCTCCATAGTATCCCTGATTCTAGAATATTCCTTCAGTCTCTTTTTGTCTTTTAGGAAATTGATGATTTGAAGAGCATAAACACATCTGGAATTTGGGTTTATCTGAGAGTTCCTGATGAGATTCAGTTTCCGTTGTTTTTTTTCAGGCACTGTCCCCGGGAATCACACGGTGTTGGCGTTTCCCGTCGCTATTGATGTGGACTTTGATCCTTTGATTAAAGAGTGATGTGTGCCAGGATTCTTCATTGCAAAATTACTTTCATCCCTTTGTAATTAATGAATGCGTGTTGGGGGTATTCTCGGAGGCTGCGTGAGCATCCTGAATCTCTTCGAAACTTTATTTTCGTTTCCTTTGATGAGTCTGGCCTGCGTGCATTATTAGCATGAGGTTGGCAAATGATCGTTTTCTCTTTCCATGATTCCTCTTCCATCAATCAGTCTGCATTCTACTGTAAGAAGGCGTTTCCTCTTTCCTCCATTAATTCATTGATCGTCATGATGGAGAAATGAGGACGTCAGGTTGACAAGAGCAACTCTGTGATACAAGCTGGCGGTGGGCTGGAGAGGGGGGCGCGTCCAGGAAGCCACTCTGGCTACCCACCGGTGCAGAGGTAGGCTGTGCAGCTATCTTGCTGGAGGCGCCCTGTTTCCTGGGTTGGGAGGACTCAGAAGCAGCACAAGAGGCTGCTTTGGACTCAGGCTGGGGATGTGATTCCCTATCCAGGCGAAGACGCACGTGGGAGGCCGGAGGCTGCAGCTACCAGGGGAGGCTGGGCAGGATGAGGAGGCTGCATCACCATTAGAGGTTACGCCCGCTGTGGTTTACGTAGGATTCCGTCTTGCCCAGGTTTCCCTGCACGGCTGGCTGCATGCCGATGTCTAAAACTTCAGGGAGGCGTTTTCTCAGGGTCACGGCCAAGCCCAACGCTGCCGTATGATTAAAGTGTCACTTCCTCCGTGCCCCTCTTTGGACGGAGTCACACGTCTAGACAGGCTCCACTTGCAACCTCAGGACAGGGGACTTACTCCAAGGAAGCCCAGTGTCCCTGTCCGCAGCACGCCCAGCCCTTGAGAGTCCTCTCTCTCCTCTCTCCCTCTTTCTCTTTTTTCCTCCCTCCCTCTCTTACTCCTTCCTTCCTCTCTTAATCCCTCCCTCCCTCCCTGTCTTCCTATCTTCCTTCCTCCCTTCCTACCTTCTTCCTTTCCTTCCTTCCCTCCTTCCTTCCTCCATTCTTTCCCTCGTTCCTTCCTTTCTCTTCTCCTCCTCTCCTTCCTTCTTTTTCTTGTCCCCCTTCTTCCTGCCTCATCTTGACCAGGGACATTTCCATCCCCCAGTCCTGATCGGCGCTGGCAGAGGCTTGAGGACGCGTCACCCTGCAGAACACGAGTCTTCGCCATCACAGACGCCTACTGTGTGGAACGCAGGGTGAGGATGCGGGGCCCCGTCCTCAGCGTGGTCTGACCACACACCAGCCACGTACCTGTTCTTGCTTTGAAAACTGGCGGGTGATGATCTCCACCTCCTGCGAGTCCCCCTTGAACACTGGCCGAGGTCACGTGGCCGAGGTGTGGACTGGGCTGTGCACATTTTGCACAAGCCGCGGCCACACCCTGCCCTTTCCATTCCCCCCCCCTCCCCCGTCATAGATGACTCTGTCCCTGCAGCGCCCTCCCGGCTGCTCTGCACGCTTTACAATGCCATGAAAACGCAGGCGGTGTCCTCTGCCTCTGAGCCCAACCCTCACCTCCCGCCCGTGGTCCTCACCTGGTGCCAGCCCCAGGTGGTGCAGAACCCCTCAGCCCCTCCGCCCTGCTTCCTCTGAATGAGGTGACTTGGGCCTCACGCAGAGGAGTGGCTGAGGCTGGAGTGTCCCCAGTACCTGCTCCCAGCCAGGTGCCACCCCTTGCTGCGGTGACCGAGGGCGCACCGCTCAGCTCCGGCTGCAGTCTGCGTGGGACCAGCCCCCGGCGTCGCCCCTGGTCAGGGCTCCAGGCACCCTCGCGCCCTCGCCCTCTCCCTGTCCCCACTCCTGGCTCAGGACTCGCCACGCCGTCTCGCGGCACCTTTGCCTCTCTCGGGCTCGTGCCCCCGTGAGCGCCAACTCCCAGGTCCCTGGAAGGTGGAGCTTCCACTGTGTGCCCGACCTTCTGGGGCCCAGGGAGGAACGCCTGCTGTGACCTCCCCAGTGGCTGGCCACACCAGGCTCCTAAAGCGGGAACGAATGTGACATGGGGTGGATTCTTCCTGCTCATTTGCCTTTCAAAGCAAGGCAGGAGGACAGGGAAGGGCAGGAGGGAGGTGTGTCCTGGGGGGAGATCGAGGGACCCCTGGGCCTCCACGGTGGAGTCCCCTGGCACTTGAAGTTCTCGACAGCCCTTCAGCATCTCCGTCTCTGACACATTATATTAATATGGCTCGTATTTATAACAAATGCCCACACAGAGCTTTCAATGTGACAGAAACCGCGATCGCTTCTTGACACAGTTCAAGTGCTTTATCCTTATTTCACAGGTGCGGAACACGAAGCTCAGAGAGGTTGGCCAACTTTCCCCAGGTCACACAGCTAGGAAAGAGCAAAGCTGGATGTGGACCTAGGTGGCCTGGCGTGGGAGCTGGTGCTCAGCACCTCTCTGCTCCGTGGCCTCTTCGCACAAGATCAGCTGTGCCGGAGAAGCAGGAGAAGCCAGAGAAGCTGGAGAAGCCAGAGAGGCCGCTTGGCTGCCTGCCCAGCAGACTGGGGTAAAAGAGGCATCACAGTCGCTTTATTTGGTGACTGAATAAATAATGCACGTAGCACGAGGCAGCAAGGTCCTCAGAATCCCCGTCTCCTCTTCAACCTGTGAACTCCATGGACCCGACTCGCTGGGTGGCCCTGGTCCCCAAGGGCAGGTGGGTGAGGGGCAGCGGGCAGCTGGCAGCGGTGGTGGAAGCCCCTGGCCCATGTAGACATCCACAGTGGACGTGAAGTGGAACATGGGAATCGAAAATCATAGACCAAGAATGGCAATTTGTTTGAATAAGCAAAAAGATGGGTTTAAAAAAAAAAATAACTAACATTTTGCTGAGTGAGGGCTGGGACCAATTTTACCAGGAAGTAGAAATCAAGTCGAGGGCTGGGATATAGCTCAGTTGGGAGAGGGCTCGCCTCGCACGCGCATAAGCCCTGGGTTCTATCCCCACCACCGCCCCAAAAAACAAAACAAACAAAACGCATCACCTCGAGCTTGCCTGTATCGTGGAGTACGAATGCAGTGATAACAAGAGAGAAGATGAGTTTAAACAGGAGGCCACAGAATTTACTAATTATTTCTCCTACTGAGAACTTCTGTCAACTCTAGCAAAATTATTAAGAATGTTGATCTTGACTTCAGACAAATGGGCTTTAATTGTTCACTCTATTGATTGACTTTGGGCGCTCAGTCTCTCTAACCCTTAATTTTATCAACTGTAAAATGGAAATAATAAAAGTACCAAACCCGTGAGGTTGTGTGGAAATTAATTGAGATAATGCACAGAAAACATCGTGCATGTGACCCCATAAAAAATTATCAGTAATTACCATAAACACGTATGTGTGTATATGTTTATAACTTTTTTCCAGCTTTTTTGACACATAAAAATTGCATTCAGTTGGGTGTGGTGATGCACACCTGTAATCTTAGAGACTTAGGAGGCGGAGGCAGGAGGATCCCAAGTTCAAGGCCAGCCTCAGCAATTTAGCAAGGCTCTAAGCAACTTAGTGATACCCTGTCTCAAAATAAAAAAATTAAAAGGGCTGGGGATGTGGCTCAGTGATTAAATGCCCCTGGGTTCAATTTCCAGTACCAAAATAAAAAAAAAATGATCTATTTATGTTTCACAATGCATTTCGAACTATATATCGAAATCCATAGAGACAGAAAGAAAAAAAAATGGTGGTCACCAAGGGTGGGGGGGGAGTGGGGGAGGAGGGGAGTCAGTGATCAATGAAGGGAGCGTGTCATTGTGTCATCGTCACCATGCAAGAGGGGTGGAGATAGGAGGTGGTGACGGTGGCACCTTATAGACGTAGTTAATACCCTTGACCTGTGGACTTAGACGATGGAGAGGGAAAATTGTAACTGAAGGAAAGGTAGAGGCCGTGGCCTCCCATCACCAGGCCACCGTCCAGCCTCGCCTGGAGCCTTGGAAGCCCTGGACCAGTCCACATGCAGGAGAGCTAGAACTGGAGGAATCTGCGGAGCTGCCCGTTTTCCATGATCAGTCTCATCTTTCTCTGACTCCCGTCCCTGCGACGCCTGGGACAGATGTATAAGAAAAATGGGCTTTGCCTCCACGTCTCCCATGTTAATTCGGCTTTGGCAAAGAATCTGCTGATATCCAAATTCTCTCAAGGTGGGTTATCTCGTCTCTCAGGGCTATTTCTTCCCCACCTCTTGAAGGCAGGGTCTGGGCCTATCAGGAGGTCCGGGCGTTCCTGGGGAAAAGATTGAATAAAATACCCGTCCATATCCTGTACCTGTGTGAGAACCTAACAAGGAATCCCAGTATCGTATGTGATCACAATGCGTCGATAAAAAAATATGGGAAAAGAAGAAATTCAGGTGTTTCCAGGTGAAGGAAAACACAGGAACTGTCTCCCCTTTAGCCTCCACTATAGGGTGCTGAGTCTCACCTTGACCTTGGGTGACCTGGGCTGGTGACCACCGCAGAGACCGCACCTTCCAGAATGACATTCTGTAACCACAGAGCTCCGCCGCTAGTCCTGGCCCCGGGCTTTCCTCCATGATCTCGTGCTCCTAGGCCAGTCCTCCTCCGCCCTGACCATTTCCTTGGAAACTCCGGGCCCTTCTGGAAGGAAGGACGCAGGGCATCTGACTGCTTCCCACAGGACGGCTACGCCGGAGCAGTCCATCAACACCATCGTCTGTGTCAGGAGACGGCCAACTACAACCCACGAGGCAAATCGGGGAGCCTGTCACTGGATTTTGTGAGTCAAGTTTAATTGGAGCTGAGCGTCACAGGTCACAGGGTCACAGGTTCTCTAAGCTGCAGCGACAGAGTCGAGATTTGTGCAAACACCGCACAGATCTCAAGGCCAGAGTCGCTACTGCTGGGCCCTTTGCAAGAAAAGCCTGCTGACTGTGTCAGAGTGCAGAGCTGTGCAGGGCAGGGCCTGTGTGACCCTCTGTGACAGCCCAGGCCGCAGGAGGTGGAACTAAGAAAGGGCCCCTTTCAGCCTCTGCTGCCTGAGCAGGACTGTTCCAAACCAGCCTGGGGACACCTGCAGAAGAAGGTGCTTCTTGGATTTCAGTTTCTTCTCCTGCCGTTTAGGCTTTCTCTCTTCATGCCGAGGGACCTGACAGTTTCTTCCTTTCACTTTCTCCTAGAATTTTCTCTCTCCTGTGGTTTCCCCAGTTGCGCCCCACCCCACTTGCCCAGGACTAGAGCTACTTCCTTCTAAGAGGCAGGAATTCTCTCTGTATCTTGCAGTTTGCAGTACATTCCTACGCTCAGATCTCCAAAGGTTGCTTTAGAGTCGATCTGGAATTCAGAAGTCTGCCTTTCTTTCTCTACGAAGCCTAGATTAAGGCTGTTGTCTCAATGCCCAAAATAGGGCATTGAGAGCCTATTTTGGGACTCATAAAGTGTGCATTAGCCAGGCGCGGTGGCACACGCCTGTGATCCCAGCGGCTCGGGAGGCTGAGGCAGAAGGATCACAAGTCCAAACCCAGCCTCCGCAACTCATTGAGGCCCTGAGCAACTCAGCAAGACTCTGTCTCTAAATAAAATACAAAAAAGGGCTTGGGGATGTGGCTCAGTGATTAAGCGCCCCTGAGTTCAATCCCCGGTACAAAAAAAATAAAAAAAAACAAGTGTGATTGCTCCTTTCTCTCAGAGTTTCCACCATAACTACACCAATGTCAATTGGGCCAGTTGTGGTGGAGCTTGTCCCGAGACTGTGGATGCTGTGACTGAGGGGGTGGGGCCTTGATATATTTCAAAAACATGATCCCTTTGGACAATCGTAATGATGTCTGGCACAGGGCCACAGCAGAGTAGCTGATCAATAGCTACGATCTCTTTCGATCAGTGCAGAAGATCTCACCAAAGAGCTTCAGCATCTAGAAGCCTGCACCCAAGATGAAACCCGTCCAAACGGAATGAGCTATTCCAAAGAGCCATCGTCTGCGGCAGGACAATGCCTTGTAGCCCTGGCAGGAACCTAAAGCCCTGACTTGACCCAGGTGTGGCCAGGCTGCTGTGGAACTCCAGGACGGCTCAGGCGATGGTGACGTCTGCACCTCTGCTTTATTTGACATTCAGCTGCTCGTTTGGGGGTAGCCTGCTCCGCCCCAGGCCACTGCAGCCAGCCTACAGCGGTCCTCTCTCTTTGAAATTAATTGCTCTTTAGATTCCTGATTCTCACTCCTGTTTCCTGGGGGAAGAGGCAGCAGGCAGCCCCGCAGGGGTTCCTGATTCTCCAGCTGGAACTTTGGAAGGACATCACAAGGCCACTTCAATTTCCGTTGCCTCCCGACCCTCTGCTGTGCTCCGGAGTCCCCCTCTCCTCTCATGAATGAACCAGGTGGGCTCCCTACTGTCACTGGGCACTTGCTGGCAGGTGTTCCGAGAGGACTGGGTGGGCTGTGGGGAGCGAGGCTCAGGCTGGGCTTAGCTCTGCAAGCTCAAACTCAGAACACGGAGCCGAGCCATCTGAGGCTCCTGCAGGAAACAGGTTGGACACATCTCCCTTCTCCATCTCGGCACTCATGCATATTCATAAGGAGAATAACTCCAGGCTGAAGATAATGATTCATGCAGGAAGTACCATTCTGCACATTATTATCTGGGAGTGACAAATGAATTTCTAATTTAACATGTGTATTGCACAAATAGATCACAAGAACTTTAAAGTCAAAAGCATCCTTGGGAGTCCTGCAGCTTGTGTCGGAATGTGGCAGAACATGAGAGAGGAGGGAGGGGTCTCCCGCTGCCAGGCTGTGCATAGCGGGTCCCTTCAAAGCAGAGGAGAAACGGAAGGGGGTGAGATTTCAAACTCTGCTTGATTCCACAACAGAAGCCTGTCACAGTGACCAGGAATAAAAGAACAATGGCAAAAACATAGGCAGCAGGAGCAACACCATTGTCTTGGGTCATTTCCTGGGGATGAGCAGAACCCTCCTTTTCATCTCTCTTGCTGACATCAGAAACGGAGTGGAGACCGGCTGGGTTCATTGGTCGCTCAATAGGCATCTGAGGCCAGTGACTGCAAGGCGGGACTGAAGAGGGAGCAGAGGAATTGATTTGAGCTGCATTTCAAGATCAGTTTCATGTTGAAATGCTAATTTATAGCATGGTAATGTGAAAGCTACACCATCGGGCTGTTGGCAAAGATTGGCCACCTGCAGCCTTGTCGAAGCTGACAGTCAGCCCTAAAATGGCTACTGTCAAGGAGTGGCAGCTCTTTGAAGACTAGGTCATAGCCATTTCTTAAAGTTCTCTATTTTTGTCATCACTGGAGTGCCCCACCACCCCAACCTCCCCCCTTTTTTCTGAACGCTAGAATAAGCTGAATTTCCATCCTCCTATGTCCTGCCTGCACCCCTTGCAAAAAGCCCTATTCTAGAGCCTGGACCCAGATCCTGGTATTTTTTTCTTTGTAAGTGAATGCAAACGCTTCTTGACTTATGATGAAGATGCATCCCGTTCAGCCCATTGCTCACTAAAAATATCACAAGTTGAAGGTGCAATGCACCCAATCAGCCAGTCACCTTCTCTTACCTTCTCTCAGCATTAGTGAGGATCGGTTGTCTGCCCTGGTGATCGCTGGTTGACAGGGTGCTGCAGCTCACTGAGGCTGCCCAGCATGGAGAGAGGGGATCCCTCTGCATGTGGCTAACCTGGGAAAAGGCCCCAATTCAAACTGTGAAGTAGGATTTCCACTGAAAGTGTACCAATTTCATACCAAATTCAAAAAATCGTAAATGGAACAAGCATAAGTCAAGGACTATCTGGAGTGTATTTTAGGATATTTATTAGATGCCAGCTACTGAGATAAAGCACATCACTTTTACGACCTTATTAAATTCTCACAACCAGTGATAATTTACTAACAGGGAAACCAAGGCTCTGAGGGGTTAAGGCGTATAACCTGTGATGGAAAGAGGCAGGAGAACCGGGTCTGCCTGGTCTCTGAGACCCTCTCTTCTCTACTAAACTGTATAGATTTAATACTGGGCAGGGCTGTCTTTCAAAAGATGCTTGACCATCCCAGCAGCTCGGGAGGCTGAGACAGAAGGATCATGAGTTCAAAGCCAGCCTCAGCAATGGTGAGGAGATAAGCAACTCAGTGAGACCCTGTCTCTAAATAAAATACGCATAGGGCGGGGGGTGTGGCTCAGTGGCCAAGTGTCCCAGAGTTCAATCCCTGGAACCAAAAAAAAAAAAAAAAAAAAGCTTGATCAAATCACCAAGTTGAACCCTGGTGAAGGATCTTATTTAAACCTGGACAGTCAGGTCCCATGACTTCCTCCAGCTGCTTTCCAGCCGTGGGAGGAGGTGTCCACAGGACCCAGGGGATGAACCTTGTGGAACCCAGGTTTGCACTCTGACAGCTCCTGCCCAGCCTAAAGGCTTTGGCGGTCTCCCAGGAGTCTCAGTTCTGATTGGGTCGCTTGCCCAGAATTCAGCCAATCGTTGATGCCGGGGAGAATGTCGTGCTCTGATTGGCCAGGCTGAGTCACATGGCCCCTCCGGGAGCTGTTGAAGCTGTGGCTGGAGAGGAAGAGAAAGGTGCAGACAGGTGTTCAGAGCAGGGTGTTGGGACGAGAAGAAGGGGAAAGAGGTGTTGACCAGGCAAACCCCAAATGTCCACGGCTGCTCTGGCTTCTGAGGACTTTAGGGAAGGGATTGGCTTGCGATGCACAGAAGGAACAAAAGACAAGAGGGAAAGAAAAGGATCCTTTTAGAGATGTTTGCTCAGAAACAGAAACAGAACTTGGGAAGAATCAGAAAGAACCCCCTTCAGTGTCCCCACAAGAGAGAGATCACTACAGAAGAAATGCTTTCAAAGCCCAGTTCAGTCTGATTTCCAAATCCAACAGCACGTGGACCAGCGGGCTGCCATTTTTGTTCTGCAGGGGAGGGGGGAGGACTCTGGGAAATCTTGCCATCCTTCGCAGGGTCTTGGGGTGGATTCAGAAGGAAGCTCAGTGGGCAGAGCTCAGACCCCCTCCAGGCTCCCTCCAGAACATTCTCTTTTCGTCTCTTTTTCTGCATTTTTTCATTCTGCTTAAGATCTTGTTATGGGAGGGAAAAAACAGGCTCCTTTGCCAAACAGGGCTGTCCACTAAGATATTCTCAAGAACAAAGTCACCTTGTGTGCCACTCTCTGCTGGGTGCATGGTGCTGTGCCTGATACACAGGAGGTGCTTGCCAAGCCCTCAGATGGAGCTGAATGACAACCAAGAAGGAGTGAGAGGAGACATCAGGATTTGAAAAACCCTAAATTATGGAAAGGAAGCGAAGGGCTTTCAGGGCACATGGTGAAATGACCATGTCCTTCATGAATGTGTGACTATAGACAAATGCTTTTGTACCAAGGCTGCTGACCATTTCCTGCTGCCTTTTTGGCTCAGACATAACTCTAACTAAGCAGGCTTAATGTCTGTGATGGGCCACTGGTTAATAATAACATCAGTCTAAGCATCTAGCAGGAGCCAAATATTTGTGCATTATCTCATTTAACTCTCATAATGGCCCCCAGAGGTGAAAGCTGTTATTATAGTGCTCACTTACAGGTTGGAAGAGATTAAGCATCTCAGCCAAGGTCATGGGGCAAGGCCAGGGTATAAATCCACTTGTCTGACTTCAAGGTTCCAGTACTTACACACTCTGCCATTTGCTTACCACCTGAGTGTGCAATGGTGTTGACCTTGCAAAAACCAGCTTACAACTTAGAGTTCAGACAGCACAGCAAGAGCATTGATGAGCATCTTAGATGGCCATGGGGAAGGAGATGGAGGGATGAATAGAGAACCAAGGAAGGAAGAGACTCTATTAAGAATAAAAGGATGCCTGGGGACTAAGAAAGCCCTTTAGACGTCTCAAGGGCAATTGGAGAAAATATGAATTAGATTTGTTTGGGGATGTTTCAGGGGAAAACTAGAAACATCAAACCTTTTCCAGCTTGACAGATTTCTATGCAACATAAAGATGAGATTCCTAGAATTTTCTTGAATTTTGGGCACAAGTATCACTCAGAGAGATTATTAAAATGTGAATTCCTGTTCCTTCGCCTTGCAGATAGAGCTTGATTCCATACTTCAGATATTATACTGATCCCTGAGCCCACTCTTGGAGTAGCAATGCCCCAGACCAAGGGGCAACAAATGTCTCCTGTAAAGAGCCTGATGGTGAAGAGTCTGGGCATCTGGCAACTCTTCCATGCAGTGCAGAAAGCAACTGTAGATACAATGTAAGTGAACAAACGTGTGTTTTGATAAAGCTTTATTTACAAAAACAGGCAGCTAAGCCTTAAAGCATCCATTAGCGGTATGCTTAGCTGCTAGCAACAGAAATCACCAACTAGTTTAAGGAGGAAAGGAATTTTTAGCGCCTCCCTTTGGCAGGCCACCACTGAGTCCACTTCCACATGGGACATCGCCTCCCTCAGCGCTACTGGTGCTCTAAGAACACCCTGTGAAGGGCAAAACATCACACCGGGGACAGCCGTGCAGCCAAGAGACTTATTCAACAGCCTTCGTGGCTGGTAGCAGAACCGGAGAAGAGGTGCTCTGGTCGAGGGTCGAAGAGGTGCTGGGAGAGCAGAGTCAGGGAGAAGGGAGTGTGCAAGCTCTGGTGGGAGAGGGGAGTCAGGGAGAGGGGAGTGTGCAAGCTCTGGTGGGAGAGGGGAGTCAGGGAGAGGGGAGTGTGCAAGCTCTGGACAGAAGGTGGGTGCTTGGTCGCACTGGCTGGGATCTCTGGAGCTATCAGCTAAAGCAGCTGCTGTCTGGCTGGAGGCTGGAGCTGTCCGCTGGGAGTGGCCGTTGGGCTGAAGGCGATGGGTCTGGAGCTGTCGGCTGGGGCAGCTGCCATTGGCTGGAGGCGACGGGTCTGGAGCTCCTTCAGTGGCTTCTTCCTCTCCGCAGAGTCGAGCTGATGTGTCTTGAGTGGCTTCCTCCTCTCAGCAGCGATGAGCTGATGTTGTGTGTCTCTGTGTCTCTGTGTGTGAGTCTCTCGAACAGGGCCCTATATAGGGATTTCTGGTGGGAGGTGCACCAGAGCAACCCCAATGCCATTGGCTCTTTGCCCATGGAACAGGGTGACCTTTAAGCCTATTGGCTCTTGCCTAGGGAAAAGAAACATCCTGTCCGGGGAAGAAACATCCTGCCTGGAGAATGAAACAAGGTTGCTTCTCTCAGGATGTGGAAAACTCTGGGAGGGGGGAGGGTAGCCCATCTATCACCCTATCACCCTGAGTCCTATTTCTGCGGAATCATCCCTGACCTGCATCTTTGATCTCAGAAGAAAAGCAGAAAGAGACAGGTTCTGTCTGCGCCTGCGTGGTGACTGAGGCACAGGACCAGCTGGAAGCTGGGAGATTTGAAGCTGGGAGAGGTCTACACACGTCACTCAGGAGGGGCAGGGCATTGCATCTGAGTGATCCCCAGGCCTCCTGCAGCACCACGCCACCTGGATCTGCTCTGTACGGAAGTGGTCAATCCAAACAGTTATGCAGGTGCTGGGAAAGGCCTGTCGCCCAGTCTAGAAGAGGGAGCTTACAACTTGGTCAGACTCGGGGACAAACACAAGTTTCTGCGATGTCAGGAAATCCTGAGGGCCAAGAAGTGAGGCTTTACAAAGTTACTTAATGAATTATTTATTTGGTACCGGAGGTTGAACCCAGGGGCACTTAACCACATCCCCAGCCCTTTTAAAATATTTAATTTAAAGACAGAATCTCACTTAAGTACCTCGCTAAGTTACTGAGGCTGGTTTTGAACTCACGATCCTCCTGCCTCAGCCTCCTGAGCCGCTGGTATTATAGGCACGCGCCAATGCCCCTGGCTTACAAAGTTAATTTAACTGATCGTTTGAGATCATGGTGGCTTAGTGACACTGTTGGTTGTGGGACCAAATGTGGTCTCTGAGATAGAAGCTGGGTCCTATTTCATGAGGGAGCCGATAGCTATTCTCTCTCCAGTGAGCTCCTGGGTGGCCTCATCCTGCTTTTACCACTAGTAACCTGTCTCCCCCACCCCCATCCACACACGGGCATGAATTCAGGAGCATCCCTGAGGTCACAGTGCAGCCTTGTACTGGACATCCCACAATGGCCACCCTGGGCCGGACACCCGTGTCCGCTGCCGGCCCGGGGCCTGGGTGCTGTCCCCAGGATCTCCGTCTCTGCCATCTCTGGAAGCTGGGCATTGCTGCTAGCTACCTCTCTCCAGGGTGGATGCCAGGGGCCAAGAGCTCTCACTCCAAATTCTTGCATTGGTAGGAGGAGCCTGTGCCACGCCTCTGGCTCTGTGCAGGAAGCTGGGGGAAGGAGGATTCTAAACTTCTGCCACAACAGGGAGAAATCTCCAAACCAGCGAAAGACAGGCAAAGGAGCAGAGGGCTCAAAAAAAGTCGTTCCGCTCCCACATACCTCTGAAGACAGCCTTTTGAGATTAAACTCGATGCATCCAGGCTCCTGATCCAGTACTTTTCTTTCTTCCCATACTAACATGGAGTTTCCACGCCAGTCTTATATATTCTTTAGTCCGAAAGATGCACACTGAATCTGCGGTTGCTCCCCACCTCGGGAAGAGCTTAGCTCCTCCTAAATAAGGAACCCCAATTTTTTTACCAGTGCAAAACTTGCTTTTTTTTTTTTTTTTTTTTTTTTTTTTTTCTGGAAGGAGTTCTTCAGTTTTTGAAAACGCATGACAGAAGCATTTTTTTTTTAAATTATTTTTAATTTGGGAGAGCACATGAGTTGAACGATGCACCTGAGAACATGAAGTCAACTTCAGCTTGCCTCCGAATCGAAATCGGAAAACAAGTTGGTCTGGGCGGCGGCGAGGGGGCCTTCTGCTTCTCAGGCGTGTGGCAACAGGGAATGTCTTGCCGGGAGGTCTCTGGGGAGTTGGCGGGACCGCCAGGGTGGCTGGCATCGTTAGGACGTGGCTGGGGGTGGACATGGAGAGAGAGACAGAGATCGGATGGCTCTCGCATGTCCCTGCTGGCCTCGGTGAACGCTGCTAGTGTGTAATCACCAGCTCCGGGGCGTGAGCGCAGAGCAGAACATTCCAGAAGGTCCAGGCGAGCAGGTACGTGCCTGTCTGACGGGGCAGGCAGAGTCCGCCGCGACCGGCTCTGGGAGAAGGGCCGCCCGCGGGCCCGATGCAGCCCCGATACGGTCTGCAATTACCGGAGGCAATGACGCCGTCAAAGAGAAGTTGGGGAGTCCTCTGCTGTGTCCCCTGACTCTTACTTAAACACTGGCAACTTCTCTGAGCCTATAAACACGACGGTTTCTCTCTTTGTAGTCGATGAAAATTAACCCAGTCCGCAGGGGCTGCAATCACCGCCAGGAAACCCCAAGTGGGGGCTCTTCCTCCACACCGACAAAAATAACAGTTAATTAGGCTGCAACACCCAAAGGAAAGGGACCTCACGCCGCCAATCGCAGGGCGGCCAGCGCAGCGTCGCTATGGCAACCGGCAGCCACAGCTCTTCAATTTTAATATATCAAAGGCTGAGCAGGATTTCCCAGAGAGACTACAGGGGGCGGATCGCTCCCCTTCCTCGCGTCTTTTGCCAGCGCTGGCGGTCCCGGAGCCCGATTCCTGTGGCAACAGGTTTGAAAGGAAGAGAAGCCTCGGGAGAGCATCAGACACCTGCTTGGTGCTCCCGGGAAGGTGCGCCCCGCCCCGGGAGGCCCTGGGAGAGGAGCCGCGCGCTCCAGCTCCCGAGAGTCTGGGCGGCCTTTGCAGAGCTCAGAGGCAGGTGGAGCAAGGGCCCTGTGAACCTTCCGCCTTGATTCAGGTGAACTCTCTGTTTCCAGGACAATCCTCTCTCCCTGCTTGTTTGGTTAAGTGCTGACGGTGTTCTAGGCACCTCGCAGACGTTTATTCGTCATGATCCAGTTGTGAGATCAATAGTGCTCCTGTTTTACAGACACAGACGATGAGATTAAGATAGACTGGGTACCATCATCATACAGTCATTTGCATAGCCTGTGTGCAACTAGGTCAGACCTCACAACCCAGGACCCCCTCCTACTTTCTTCAGCCTTCTCTGCACTACTGAAAGCCACTCTGTCTGTGTGGACGTAGATGTGTTTGTTATTAATAGCATTGCCGTTGTGATCATGTATCAGTCAGCTATTGCTGCATAACAAATACGAAAATCTCAGTGGCATACCATCCCAGCAATCCATTGCACTGTGGGATAGGTTGGCTCTGGTTTGTGTGTTTATCCTGGGGCCCACGCTGATGGAGAAGTAGCCACCCAGGGGAAGCTGTTCTCATGGTAATGACAGAGTCACTAGAGGGTGTGCCCAGCCACACAAGTGCATTTCAAATCCCTCTTGTGACACATCTACTAATATCTATTGACCAAAGCAAGTCACATGGTGGAGCCTAAAGGCAAGGCTACCAGTTCTCGACAGGTATGGCAGAATTGTATGGCCAGGATGTGGTGAAAGAGGGATGGAGAATGGGGGGCCATGATGGGGCTCCGTTCTACTGCCATTATGGTCCTCACCGTCATTATCGTCTTCACCAGCCTCACAGTCTCTACATCAGACCTCTCTTTACCTTGATCTAGATGACTAATAAATGATGTCTTTATAAAATTCTTCAGGCAAGAAGGGCAACTTATATTCAATTGGAGCAAAATAAGAATAAGTGTTATTACTGAGCACATGCTACTCCAGGGACTGCTCTGGACCTACGTGGGTGGACCGAACATCTCATCTCTGAATGACGTCCTGGGAACCACAGGCCTGTGCAGGCACTGGGAGGGGAGAGAGAAAGCCCATCACACGCATGCCCAAGCCATGCCAAATGGTTCCTAGAGGGGTGCTTCTCAGATGGGAACGTGCACCCACCTTACTTAGGGGGCCTTGTTAAAATGCAGATGTGGGAACCCACTGCCGTCCGTGTTGGCTCACGGGTCCGGAGTGAGCCCCGCGTCAGCACCTGTGAGCGGCTCCCTGTGGGCTGGTCTGCCTCTTAGGACCCCCGGCCCTGCCCCCTGAGCCCCTTGCCCATAACGATGGTCAAAGTGTAAGGAAGCAAGCAGCAACCGCACAGACCCGGCTCTCTTCCTACCCTCTTCCTGGGCCACTCGCTGGGCCTTGGATAAGGTGTCCAGCAAGCCCCGTCTCCGGGCACGTCCGTGATACTGGGAACTTGGAGCCACACGTGATGAAAAAAGACACAGCAACTTCTTCACGTCCCTCTGGAGAGGTTTAGAGGGACCTGGGGCTCCAGTTTCACTTTGGTGGGGGTTGGAGTCCATCCTGTTGAATCCTAAATTAAATCCTTCATAAAGACCCGGATCATCACCACACCCTGGGGCGAGGTGCTCTGAATCCATGTGGGGCAGCTGATTTTAGACCAGAGAGTGAAGGATCTCACCAGTGGTCACACAGCGAGTAAGTGACTGAGCAGAAATGAGAGCCAGGTGTCTTTAATTCTTTCTTAGGCTCCTATTCTAATTCCACAGCCCGTGAAGCAGAGGATCTTGGACATATTAACTTAACTTGTTTGAACTCCAGGATCCCCTTACCTTTAACACAAAGATTACAGGATTTCATTATCTAGAGTTTCTCTAGTTAAGTATACACAAAGTGCTTAAGCAGTGTACAGGACAGCAGCGAGCACTCAATAGATAGCAGCAGTTATATAGAAACATAGGTGGCAAACCCTACTGGGACTAGTTCGTACTGGTAACCTTGTTATCAAAGAATGGAAGTGCCTATCTCTTGACAGTCATTAGTGGTATCTCAAAATAGCCTAAAACTCCCCGCTTCTTCAAATTTACAGTAGACTTTAGATACACATTAGGTCTTGCTATTTAATAAGTTAATGAGGAAGCACCATGGTCAGGGGAGAGACCCACAGAAAATTCTGGAATGATTGAAAGATTCCTAATTTTTGTATGGGTGTGTGTTAACAAAACAATATGCCTTTGCCTATGACGCTCAGTTCAGAATAGTATATGTACTTTTTGCCTAAAAAAATAATACAGCTGATGGGGCTGGGGATGCAGGTCGTGGTAGAGCCCTTGCCTAGTGTGCACAAAGCGAAGCCCAGCATAATAATTATAAGAGTATTAAGCTAGGCACCCTGGTAACCCCAGTGATTTAGGAGGCAGAGGCAGGAGGATCACAAGTTCAAGGCCAACCTGGGAAACTTAGCAAGACCCTGTCTCAAAACAGAAGTTGAGAAGTTGGGTGCGGTAGCGCACGCCTGTAATCCTGGCCCTTGGGAGGCTGAGGCAGGAGGATGGTGAGTTCAGAGCCAGCCTCAGCCATGGCGAGGCACTTAGCAGCTCAGTGAGACCCTGTCTCTAATAAAATACCAAAAAGGGCTGGGGATATGGCCCAGTGGTCGAGTGCCCCTGAGGTCAATCTCCGGTACAAAACCAAAACAAACAAACAAACAAAAACCCAGAAGATGAAAAGCAATGGGGGTGTGGCTCAGTGCTCGAGCACCCCTGGGTCCATCCTGGTACCAATAGTAACGAGGATAATGAAGCTGAGGGTGGAGAAGCCAGGGAGGTTTTGATGAAATGAGAACAGAAGACCCCAAAGGCTGCTGAGTCTGGGTCAGGGGAACTTGAAGTTCCTGATACTGTGCTGTTTGCTGTTTGCAGTTAGAAGTTTTCCACGATGAATTTTTTTTTTTAAAGAACCTCATATATTTGTTCATTGCAATTAAACACTATTATAATAACTGCAATTGGATAAAGTTAGTTTCTTTTGAATTGCCACACACAGTACTTCATACTCTGAAATCTGCTTTTCTGAGATGGGGTGCAATCAGCGGAAGGTTCCCTTGACACTCAGCCTTTAAGACCCGCGTCTTCTGAGCACACCTTCCTTCATATTATACCTGCATAGCTGTGGGAGCCTGCAGATGATTGCTGGGGAGTGCAAGCTGGTTTCTATAATTGAGACATTTATCAGAAATTTCAGTATCTGCAGCTAATAATTGAGGGTGGTCGATTTTACTCTGAGAATGATCAGAAAACACAGAAAAATGGACGTGTTTAAAAAATTTAAGTAAAAACTATTTTTCCTTTTATGCATCCTCTAAATACCTACCTTTGTAAATCTCAAAATGTTGAAAATACTCATTTAGAAACAAATCAGGGCTCAGGAAAATCTTAAATCGTGAAATACATTAAGGACTATTTCTTTTGGTCTCTGCCAGCTTATTAACTAGAGGCTCATTAGAGACCTTTAGAGATCTGAGCAGATCAAGATGAAAAGCATCAAAACTAGCATATCAATTTTGTCGACAAGGAAACAACTACAAAATGTTCTAAAAATGTTTGCTTAAACTTTCCCTTGCCATTCATTTAGACAAGCCTGGAACTCAAGGAAAACATTCGTTTGCCCTTTTTTATTTTTTCATAGTCTTGTTTGACTCTATATCCCTAGAAATCAGCCTGATATCTGAAACAGGATCTGCTCAATAAATATTAAAGGGAGGGAGGAAGGAAGGAAGGAAAAATTGGGGAAAGAACAAATCCCAGTTTTGCAACAACAGCCTCGCTGACTCAAGAGTTGGAGTCTGAGTTTGGGCTCTTTGCAGGCAGCTCTGCAGAGGGAGGGAGGTGGGGGAGATCTGAAATCAATAGAAAAACAGCCAGGGGACGGCCAGGCTGGTGCAGTGTCACATGGGTACCTTACTGTTATTTGTTTTCTCTAATACAATGTGAAATGTGCTAATGGGATTAGCCTTTTGTGATGAATGCTAATATGATACGAAAACAAATGCTAATATACAATGTGAAATTGCTAACAAAGGAGAAAATTGCTAATAAAATTCAATGGACCTCAGTGACAAATGCTTCCCCCACGTGCCAGGTCCAGCCAGGACCGTCTCAGTCTCCTAGCCCAGGAATGCAAGGAAACTGGGGTGGGGGGGACTCGCAGCTCGGGGGTTGCTTGGTGATGGGTGGGTTTCAGCTGCTTCCTCTAAAATTACCTCTGTGTGGGAGGGAACGTTCTGTGCCTGCTGGGGCCTCGGGGAAGCCGCAGGAGGAGCTCCAGGAAACCTAGGGGAGGGGGTGCCGTCCACTTTTGCACTGGGCCTTTGCACTTTTCTGGAACTGTCTCCTGTCCTCTGGGCTGGTCCGCTTCACTACAACCTTGGGTGATCGGCTGAGCAGACAGTCACGTTCTCAGTCGCCCTAATGGACGAGCAGACGGAAATGGAAGTCACTTGCCTACAGTCCCAGACACGGCAGGCCTGGACCAGGCCTCATATTCAGGGTCTTCCCCAATCTCCTGTCCCTCCATCTTCGCTCCTCCCTCCTCCCCTCCCGCCTCCTCCCTCCTCCCCTCCCGCCTCCTCCCTCCCCGACCGTCTTTACCCATCATGCCCCACCTCCTGTGCTTCCTCTCCCACCCCCCTGCGGTTCTTCTCCCCATCTTTCTCCTTCTTGGCTCCTATTATTCTTGTCCAAGCGTCATTTGCGACAGCGAATGCTAAAAATTATATGAAAATGGACTGTAGTTTAAGTGGAGCCCATTTTTTCCCCCTCTTTTCTTTTATTCTAAGTTGTTATATACGACAGCAGAATGCATTACAATTCATGTTACACATATAGAGCCCATTTTTACATATCTCTGGTTGTACACAAAGTATATTCACACCATTCGTGTCTTCATACATGCACCATCTTTGTTTTTGTTTTTTACTTACCTTTTTGCCCCCTCCTGTCCCCTCCCTTCCCATTGGCCTTTCTAGTGTCCCTCTAATCCTCCTATGCTCCCCATCCCAACACCACTGTGAATCAGCCTCCTTACATCTGAGAAAACATTCGGCATTTGGATTTTGGGGATTGCCTAACTTCACTTAGCATTATATTCTAGGGGAGCCCACTGTGGAGGGAAAATGCGGCTCAACTACTCACCAATTCTGCAGAGAAGCCCAGCTTCTCTGAGCCTCAGCTTCCCCGTCCATAAAATGGGGATAAAGACTCTAACGTGAACTGTAATTAGAACGATTCACAAGTGGGCAGATGTGGGGAAGGTAGCCAGGAAGGAGTGTTGAAAAACTAAAAATAATCTCTCAGGCTGGTTTTCCCCCCACTTCTTAGTAATGTTCTTTAATAATGTGTCATGGTGTTTTATGTGTCCCTGCTGCCGGCCCAGCGCTCCCTCATTATAGCTAACATTTGGGGACATTCTCTTAAGTATTCTGAAATGAAATTCATGGATTTATAAAATTCACATACACACATAATTTTGTAAAAAATTTGATGGAACGAGCTAACAGTATTTGTGATAAAGAAAATGAAAGGAATTTGTATAAAATGGTATGTATTTCAATAGGTAAATGCTCAGCTGTGAATAGAAAAGACAAGTAGGCAAAAGCTTGCACCTGTCTCTAGAATCGATGGCCGACCGAAGGCTATGGAGGCGTTCGGTTCAGGTGTGATCTAGTGACAACTGCAGCCAGCATTGTCGATGAGGATGGGTTTTCTGAATCGGCAAATTCTGGTCAAGTTCCAAATAAAAGAAAGTGAAATAATTGCTACCAAGACACAGTTGCAGAGGGGAGTGAGTGCTGACTTCTCCATAGCACAGCAGAGGGGACTGGAGTTTGTAACAAGTGGTTACATATTTCAGGAAAGCAATAGAAGAGTGGGGTGCAAAGTCGCCAAACCCAAGGGAATGATAAATGTTTAAGGAGAAGGAAAAATCGATGACGGATCTCATCATTGCCTGTCGTATACATGGATTGAATGGTCACACTGAACCCCAAGCACAGGTATAATTATTATGTGTTGATTAAGAAAAAACACACAAAGTGAGATTCACAATTTAGTTTCAGAAGTGCAGGTTTCAGTGTGAAGACTGAGAAGGGTCACTTTGTGTTTGTAGGGGAAATGACGTTTATCACCTACGTGCATACCCAGAGGGACCTGAGGAAGTCAGCCAGAACAGGGGGCACAATTCTACATGGGCTGACGTGGCCTCTCCACTGCTTGGACCCAATCTGCTCAATGGCCACCGTTGCACCATTGTCAACCAAAAGCAACTGCCGCATTTCCAAATGCCTCCCAGGAGGTAGAATCTTCTTTGATGAGGCCACAGACATATGGTTTAAAATATTCAAAAATCTTAGCTGGGCGTGGTGGTGCACACCTGTCATCCCAGCAGCTCGGGAGGCTGAGGCAGGAGGATCGCAAGTTCAAAGCCAGCCTCAGCAACTTAGTGAGGCGCTAAGCAACTCAGCGACACCCTGTCTCTGAATAAAATATAGGTTAAGTGTCCCTGGGTGCGATCCCTAGTACCAAGTAAAAACAAATAATCAAAATATTAATGATAAAGTACGCAGAGAGGAAGCCACTTTGGGAGGCAGAGGAGGCTCTGGGTCAGCCTGGGTGACCACAGCCACGGGGAGCACAGGCGAGGACAGTGGTGCTGACCTATGTCTAGAAGGTTGTCCCTCCACCTGACAGGTTCCACGTCTCTCCTGTCACACTTTCTCTGCCCTCAGAGTCGCTGAACGGAGTCTTTGCACAGATGTGTGTCCTTGCTAATAGGATTTGTCTTAGACTAAACCTCCTTGTGTTTCCTGAGACCACAGCGGATACTCCTCTCTCCTCCCTAAGCCCAGCTTCCTTGTATTTCTGCTAATAAAATAATTCCCTGCCAGATGGTGGGGGAAAACATGGCCCCTGGGAAAAATGACAGCACTGTCGCCCAAGGCTGGGCTGGTCAGTCCTTTGGATGAAAGCCAGCTGTTCCTAAGGTGAGTGCCACAGGTGGGTTTTGTTGGATTCTAGGCAGAGGCTGCACCTCCCAGGCAGAAGGCCACACCTCCCCAGGTGCCTTGTGAAAAACTACAGCTCCCAGGATCCTCAGCGTGACCAAAAAACCTGACCAGCAAGTCCCTTGTCCACTACCCCTACCCCCCCACCCCCCGACCTCTGCTGGCCTATAGGACAAGGACTCACTCCAAGGGGGTTTTATGGCCCCTACTCTATTTAAGCCAGCCCCGGACTGAACTCTGCCCTTGTTCCTGCCGCCTTTTGTTCCTGCTCTCTGTTCGTGCTTGCCTCGGTTCCTGCCCATCCCTTCCCTACCCCCCCTTCCCTTCCCTTCCCTACCCTTGCCCACGTGGCACCCCAATAAACCCTTTTATTTCACTAACACGGTGTTCCCAGATAAGTTAACTATGTTTCAGCAGTTTTCTAACAGGTTTGCCATGGGCGGTGCCACCTGGGCAGGGCTCTGTGGGACACTGGATCTTTTTTCCATGCAACAGGCCCGTGGGAGACTTTCCTCACACCTGTGTGAACCCAGGGGCACTTAACCACTGAGCCACCTCCCCAGCCCTTTTTATATTTTATTTAGAGAAAAGGCCTGCTAACCTGCTTAGGACCTCACTAAGTTGCTGAGGCTGGCTTTGAACTTGAGATCCTCCTGCCTCAGCCTCCTGAGCCTCTGGGATTGCAGGTGGGCACCCGCTGTGCCCCACAGAGCTGGGAGAGTTTAAACAGGGCTTGGGGATTCCATGGGGAGAGTGTTGCTCAAGTTGAGATTTTAATGTTCTTGGAGAAAAGCTGACTGTTTTCTCCTGCACCCCCAAAGGAGGCTAAATTCCTCACTCTGAATCATTTCCTGAGCTGTGTTATCTTCTGAGCTTTTTCTAATTCCTCACTTAAGATTTTGTTTTTCTGTTCTTCTGTCTGAAAGGAGGGAAGAGTTCTAGACATTTCTCTTTCCTCCTCCTCCTCCAAAATAGTTTCCTGCAATAGTTCTCCATGACCTCTTCCATCAATTTAAACATAATTCATCATTTCAAAGCCAGATTCCTACATCTGAGGGGAATGGTCTTGACTTTTCCTTTGCATGAAATTCTGCTGTATCTTCCAGGATTTGATGTGAGATTTTTCTTAGTGTACGTCCTAAAGCACAGCTTAATCAGTTGTGCAAAAATCATACTGCATTATCTCTGATGTTTTTCTTCTACCTGGAAAATAGAGTGATAGTGCCCAGCCTTTGAGGGTTATTGTGAAGATTAAATTGGATTCAGGAGCACCACTGCGGTGCCTGACTTCTAGTGTCAGGGGACAGAGAGAGGAGAACGGTGGGAACACGAGGTCAAGAGAATAATTCTACAAAACGGGCCCACGGTGCTGACCCCACATGCTTTCTTTTCCAAGAAGCAATTTACCTGCAGCCCTGCCTGGCCTCCGCGGACAGGCCGTGTCACATTCCTTGGCAGACTCCCTGTTCACTGCAGGAGAAATGGAGGCCTAAGATAATGTTGATAAGAGGGACCCCAGTGACCCCGAAGGAGGAGATGTTTGTGACCAGATCCTGAACCTCTAGAAGATAAAGATAGTTCTCCTAACCATCAACTCTGTAATATATAGTTAAGAATCCAATTAGAACTGGTCAGCAGGGGCCAAGGTGACACAGAGTTGCCATGACAGTGGGGACTTGAATGTCATAGCTCTTGTGATTTGCTGATGTTTTTTATTTCTTTACTATTTATTGTCTCTTGGTTAAATGCAACCTGGAGAATGGGGATGTTGTCTCTCTAGTTCCCTGTCCATCCTCACCTCCCCGGGTCTGATTTAACCCATGCTACCTACTCTCCAAATATCTATGGACTAAAATAGGTTGACGGGGAGGCCCTTTGGCCATGGATTATGCAGCCATTGATTAGTTATCCTGGCTACTCATCTTTTCCCATAAAACCTTCCATGATCAGGAATCAGGTCTTATTCTGACTCCGAAGATTCCAACCAAAGCTGGCTTGGAGGACACAGGGCTTCTTCCCAGACCTGGTATGCTTCGTCTTAGTGACCCCCTTGTTTAAGTTAGGTTTGATAAGCACAGACCAGCAAGTGATGATAACGAGAGGTTCTTACTCAACTTGCCTACAAGGTGTCATGGTTCCACAATATCTGGGGCCGTAATATGCATGCTCCCCCTGCCTGCGGAGGATTGGACATGCCAGAAAAGCAACATTGAAAATAACACAACAGGATCATCAAACTAATTAGCTGTCAGCAGCGATTGTGCAGGATATGGTTCTTGTGAAGTGGGGCTCGGATTGCATGTTAATGAATATTTAAGTCCTTTGGAAGTGGGGCTGAATGGAGAACCCTCCTGACCACGCGGTTCCTCCGCAGCCCATCCCCCACGAGGCAGGATTTCTTGGGGCCCAAACAGAAATCCTCTTATCACATGCAACCCAGACTGCAGGCAGGCCCTGCTCTTGAGCTATTTGCATTTCTATAAAGGATGGGCTGGCCATTATGCAACTGCTTGTGGGTGCAGAGGGCTTCTAATGGGTCTCCTTTGTACAGTTTCTTAGCAACCAATTGAAGTTTGTAAGCTGAAACAAAGAGACTCCATCACTCCCATCGCACATTCCTCTGTGTCTAGCCCGACACTCAGAGAGCTAGCCTGGGGAATTCGCGCCTTTTCTTCCTTGCCAAAGCTCAGCGATCCTTGTTCAATCCTTGTTTCTCCTGGGAACGAAAGAGCAACCAGGAGGTGGGCAGATAGGTTTGAGAACCAGCTATGCTCTGTCTTTAAAACTTCAACTGAAGCCACTAAAACTTTCCCAAGAACTGACCTGCGTGCCTTCATTCTAAAAAAGAGCGAATACTGCTTGACACGCAAGAACGTTCTTTTAGGGTCAAAGGAATCCTGGTTCTGTACCTTACTAGCTGTGTGTTCTTGGACAAATTGCGTTACGTTCCTGTGCTTTGGTTGCTTTGTTGTGCCATGCAAGAACAAAAGTGGTCCCTTTGTCATTGGTTCGCTGGGAGCATTAAGGTACATCATTAATTTAACAAATATTTATCCAGGGTCAGGTAGGTGCTGTCCCTGGTGCTGAAGGCACAGAAGTAAATAAAACAGAGAAAAGTCCCAGCCCATAGACACCGTGGTACCATGGAGAGAGATAGGGAAGCTGATGGTGTGTGTTGTGGGGTGTTTGTGGGGGGGGGATGTCCTGTGAATTGTATGATGTTGACGAGTATCCCTGGGCTTCTCCCCACTATTCCCTGAATCTCCCCCAACCTATAACAACCAAGTATGTCACCAGCCATTTCCAAATGTCCCCTAGAGGACAAAATTGTCCCCAGTGGAGAATCTCTAGTTATAGGAACACCGTCCTCAGGCAGGGAAATCAATGCACCATATTTCTCAAGAAAGGACATGAATCCAGGACTTTAATTTTAGCAGTGATAGAAGCGGTTTGTAACATGTTGCTTCCTGGAGATGTAGTCCGTGCGCTGGAAAGCAGGAGCATCCTGGCAACTTTTCGAAATTGGAAATAGAATCTTGCCCCACCGGAATTCCTTTCCTCACCTCTGAGACTGGTGGCTGGTTCCCCAGACACCCCCAAGGCTGCTGGAGCAGCGGCGTCAGGAGAAAGCAGTGAGTGGAAACTCCAAACCTCGGTCCTTGTGCTCCCATGAAAGAAAATCTAAAGTCAGACACAAAAGCCATGCGAGAGAACTTTGTTATAAGTGAAAATGAGGCAAAAGGAAAGTGAAAGAGAAATGACAGCACTCTCAAGGGATAGAGAGGGCTGCCTCTGAGCAGAGAATGACAGCGCTGGCTGCACGTTTGTCCCCGTCGGATGTCTATGGGGAGAGCTGGGGACCCCCTTCTGCACTCTTTTCCAATCAGGTGTTCGACTCCTCCTGCAGGTCGGGAGGTGGAGTGTTTGACCTTGGTCGGTCCTCTCTGGAGCTGTGATGGTGGCCTTCCTGTTTACAGGGGCTTCTTCTACAAGTCACTGCCATGTTAATGTGGGCGCTGGGCTCAACAGCTGGTCAGAGTTACCTTAGTGCGCCCGCGCTACTGAAGGACTCTTCCTTCCCAGACAGAGGGAAGCACCCACAGCCACAATTCCCAGCTTCGCACCAACCTCAGCGGATGGAGCCTGTCAAGATTTAGCCCCATGAGTCCTTTTTTCTTGATGTGTTTTCCCATTCGCTCCTTTGCTTCTGTTTATTTGCTACAAATTAACTACCACCCTTTGCTTTCTCGTCTATTTTGAAGGTAGTCTAAAGAAGACCCGAAAGTAATTGAAAGAACACTGTGACCTTGCCGCGTTCCACTGCTACCGCCTAACAGCAGTGATGGCAAAGAAGTCCCCACTAGCTTAGGATGCAGGCCCAGGTGCCTTTGGACTCCTGCCCTGATTTCACTGGTGACTCCACAACTACAAATGATTCCTGGGTGGTGCGACAGTGAGGAGACTTCGCCTCTAAGGAATCCTGTCCATATCAGCCATGTCACCAGAGCCCCATCAGGCATGGCCGAGGCCAGAGCAGCCACCTTGGTCAAAGAGCATCTCTCAGGGTCGACACCTTCCAAGGTCAGCTCACACGTTCATGCTTACACACTCACACGCACTTATACACACATACACTCACACACACACATAGACATATAGAAACACACTCACATATATATACCCATTCACACTCATGCACACACATACACACTCAAACTCTCACACACTGACATCACATACTCACACACACTACACATGTATGAATTTCCATTTTATACACACTTATAAACACTCACGTATATACACGCAAACACACTCATGCACATTCACACACATACACTTATATAACACACACTCACATGTATATACACCCATACACACTCATACACACATAAACACACACATAAACACGACACGCACATACTTGCACACTCACACATGTACACTTATACACATGCGTGTACATACCCATTCACACACACATTCACACTCACACATACTCACTTGCATACACACATACACGTATACCCACCCTCACATACACATACAGACATACATTCACACACACATTTATACACATTCACACACATACACTATAAAAACCCATACCACTCATGCAAATTCATATGCATTCACGCACACCCACACATACACTTATACACACTCACACACATACACATACATATACTCATTCACACTCATGCACACAACATGTGTAACACCAATACACTCATGCATATGCATGCACACACATTCACACATACACTTATCCACACACACATAGCCATGCACACACCCACTCACACTCATACACACTCACTCATACACATTCACACACATGCACACAGGCATACACTCTCATATACACTCACATGCATGCACACACACTTACACACTTATGCACATATACACACCTATTCACACTCAAACACACTAAAGCTCACTCAAACATACAATGCACATTCACACATGCAACACATGCACACTCATATATACACCCTCCGCTCTCCCACACACTGACATGCACCTACACATACGTACTCACATGTACACACATACTTGTGTACAGATTCACACACTTATACACTCACATGCACTCACACACACTTATCAACACTCACATGCTTTTACAAAAATCACACCCATTTATACTCACACATACTCACACACACTCACACACACGTATACACATCCACACATATGCTCATGCACATACAGTTGTATACACTCTCACATGCCCATTCACATACACTCACATGCACACATGTGCTCTCACACTCCCACACACATACAAACTCACACACACAGATACACATATACCCACTCTCACATACTCATATACAAATCTCCATACGCACTCACACACATGCACACTCACATATATACCCCCACACCCATATATACTCATGCACACTCATGCACACATGCACACTCATATACACACATTCACGCAGACATGCATGCTCTCACTCAGACATGCACACATACACACTCACATACACATACATAACACACTGCCCACAGACACACTTGCACACATGCATTCACACACATACACATACATTCACACACACTCATGCATACATACACAAACACACACATGCTCACTCACACAGGTGCACACACACACATACACACACAGGCTCTGTAAGAAAGGCTCCAGGTGCATTCTCTTGTTTCACACGCAGAAGTTAATTTGCAGGTGAGGGACCCGGGCTCCAGGACGGTGACCAGCCTAGGTTGGAGAGCAGAGGCCAGTCAGGGTCCAGACGTGGGTGTGACTTCCCACTTCCTGCCAGGGCGCCTCCGCCAGCTCTGGGCTCCCGAGGCGGGTCCCGCTTCCTGCTCGCTGCCTCTCCCACGGCGGGCGGAGCGTCCGCTCCTGCTCACCTCCGGGCCCACGGGAGGGTGGCAGGCACGGCCCCAGGAGGCGCAGCCAGGAGGGGGCCGCGGGGCACTCACCGGCTCTGGCTTCACCCAGTCTGAGAAGCCCTGGTGCGCACACCCTCCCATCCTGACACCTGTGACAACAGCGTGGCCGGCTGCTACAAGGTGACCTTAAACTGCTACCAGCTCCCCAGTCCCCACCAGAAGAGCCCTTGCCCCTCAGGGCTGAGAGGCCAAGCAAGTTTTTGCTTGATTTCCAGTGACTTGTTCTGCTGGGGAGCTCGTGCCTGCTTGGCGGGGTTCACGAAGGCTGGGTCAGTGAGCGCTGATTGGCACGTGCTTGGCGGGCACACGGGCTGGCGGCCAGCGGAAGGCAGAGGAGCCCTCGGGTGCCATGGTCGGCTCCTAAATCCTCTGGGAGTTGTTTCTGCCTGAAGCCAGGGCCACAGACAGGAGGGCAGCTTCACTCGGACGGCTCTGCTGGAAGACACTCTCACCCCCAGAGCTCTGAATGCAGGAGGGACACTCTTCTAGGACACAGAGGACTTGCTTCAGATGGCTTGGTCACAATGTTCATTCATTCATTCATCTATTGCTTTCTGAACAGTATTTTAGTAGGCTTTAGTGTCACTGTGACCACAGCACCCCATAAGGACATTTAGGGGGAAGGAAAGTGTATTTGGGCTCCTGGTTTCAGAGGTCTCAGTCCATAGATGGCCAACTGCGTTGCTCTGGGCGCAAGTGAGGCAGAATGTCCTGAAGGAAGGACCCAGTCGAGGGCAGCTGCTCAGCTCCTGGTGGGGTCAGGATGTTGGACCCAATTGGCAGGAAAAAAGTTTCACAAGCCACTCACGTAACAGCCAAAGGAGACTTTATTCCAGCCGGGGCCACCAATTACAACCTGCACAAAGCAGGGTGGTAGGAAATGGCGCCCACTCACAGCAAGGGCAGGGTTTATAAAGCACAGGGTTAATGGGCCCTCGGGTGGAGACGGCTTAAGGGTGGGTTAATACGCCCATCTCCAGATGGTTTAAGTTGCCTCTGCTTATTACAAGAGAAAAAGAGACTGGTGGGGGGGGTTGTTAGGGACTGCAGAGAAGATGCAGCCTCCCAGAGACCCGCCTCCCCCAGCCTCGCCCCACCTGCCTCCGGTCACCGTGCAGTCAGTCCGGTCACCTAGGATGGGCTGTTCGGTCCCAGCTCTCAGAATCCAATCACTTCACCTCGGAACATCCCTGCAATTAGCAGGAGCTTTGCGGGGGATACCTCACCTCCAAACCCTAACAAACACCTGCTATGCATCTGGCTCTCTTTTTGAGCTACAGAGAATCAGCGGTGATAAAGCCAGCCACGTGTCGTGGTGGCAAAGCTCGCCTTCCAGCTGGGCTGGCAAATGATGACCAAGTAAAGACAGGATGTGACCTAAGGCCGCGTCTTCATCTGAAACATGTATGTTCCCCATCAAGTGTGAGAAAAGGTTGTTTTTTCCCATGTGCTTATTTTAATTCTTTTAAATAATATATTCAAACACAAAATGTGTACATATGAATGGGGTATCACGTAATGTTCAATACATGTTGCATTGAATAATGTTTAAAATGGGTTATGACAGATTTGTCTCTTCAAGCATTTATCATTCCCTTATGGTAAAAACTTTCAAAATCCTCCCTTCTAGCTTTTGGAAATGCGTTACATGTTACTGACACCTGTAGTCACCCTACTGTAGGGTGGCACACCCAGCATTTCTTGTTCCTATTGAACTGTAACTTAGGACCAGTTGATCTACTTTTCCCTATACTCCCTGCTACCCCCCTACTCCCAGCCTCTGGTAACCACCATTCTACTCTTCACTTCTTTGAGGTCAACTTTTGTAGATTCTACCTATGACTAAGATCATGTTGTACTTGTCTTTCAGTGCCTGACTTTTCCACTTCACATAATGTTCTTAGAACTCCATCCATGCTGTGAATGACAGGACCTCATTCTTTTTGACAGCTGCATAGTACTCCATTGTAAACACATACCACATTTTCTTTATCCATTCATCACTGGATGGACACTTTGTTTCCATTTCTTGTCTTTTGTGAATAATGCTGCAGTGAACACACGAGTGCAGATGTCTCTTGACATATTGATTTCATTTCCTTTGACTCAATACCCAGTCGTGGGATTGCTGTATCATATGAAAACTCTATTTTTATTTTTTTGAGGAACCTCTATGCTGTTTTCCATAATTTCTGTCATAATTCATATTCAAGGTTGGGTTTTTAAACAGCTTTATTGAGATACAATCCACACACCATAGACTTATCTGGGCTGCTGTAGTTGCCTGGGCTCTGGGCTCCCCATTTCTTATATTTCTTGTTTTGTTTTCCTTCCAGCCTGTTTTTGTCAAGATTCCAAGAAAACATTAAAAGCATGACTCTGGCCACGTCACTCTTGCACTGGTGAACATCCCCCATGGCTCTAAGAAGGCCCACGCTCTCCCCGTGGCCCTAGGCGGTGCCTAACCTGGGCCCTACCAACCTTCCCGTTCCCCCTCACTGAGTCCCTTACAGATCCTACACAGCATCACACGCCTCCCAGCAGGCGTTTGCCCTCTCTGGGCTGCTCTGTCCTGCCTACGCTGCCTGGCTAGCTCCCAGGTGCCCTTTGGATCGTGGCTTAGAGGCTTGTTTCTTGGCAGAACATCCCTGTTTCTTCAGGATGTGGTTAGGCGCCTGTGTTAGCTCTCTCTTGCTGTTTAACAAACCACCCCAAAATTACCTCACATTTTCTGTGGGTCAGCAATTTTGGAGTGGCTTAGTGGACTGTTTCTGGCCCAGGGAATCTTTTTCTCCCTATTTTTTTTATTGGTGCACTATACTTGTACCTAATGGTGGGATTCATTGTTGCATAGACATTCACACATACAGTTTTAAAAATATAATTTGGTCAATATCACTTCCCAGTATTACCCTTTGCCTCCCTTGTTCCTCCCATCAGTCCATTTCCTCTACTCTACTGGGGTCCCTTCAATTTCCAGGAGATCCCCACCATACCTTTCTTTGCCTTTTTCCCCTCTAGTTTCCACGTAGGAAAGAAAAATATGACCCTTGACTTTCTGAGTTTGGCTTACTTCACTTAACACGATGCTCTCAAGTTCCGCCCATTTTCCATCCAATGACACAATTTCATTCTTCTTCACGGCTCAGTAAGACTCCTCTGTGCGTATAGACCCCGTCTCCTTCCACTCATCCACCGATGGACGCCTAGGCTGGCTCCGCAGTTTGGCCGCTGTGAATTCTGCTGCCACAAACATGAAGACCAGGGAATCCTGGGGGTCACATGCATGCTGTTGACTGGGACTGTCATGAGCCCCTGACGGGCTCGAGGGTCCACTTTCGAGATGGCGCACTCACGCGGCCGTGGCGGGAGGCCTGGGCGCCTCTCGTGGGCGCCACCACGAGGCGGCTTGAGTGTCCTCGCCGCACGGCAGCTGGCGTCCCCTAGAGTCAGTGACCCAAGGGAGGCAGCGGTAACACCATCCACGTCCTAGTCTCCGGAGTCACACACGGTCCTTTCCAGCATATTCTATGTGTTAGGATCAATCCAATGAGTCCAGGTCACAGTTAATAAGGGGGTGGGGGACGGGGTTTAAGTTCTACCTCTTTGAAGGAGGTGTTTCAAAGAATTTGTGGACACAATGGAAGTCGGGCACAGTGCCCCCGCCAGGCGCCCATGGCTTCCTGCACCCCCCCATGCCCAGGCCATCTTCCACACCACGAGGTCCTCAAGGAGAAAGACTTGCTTCCTTCCCAAGTCTGCTTCTGAATTCTGTCCCAGTTGGTCACCTAGTGCTCGGTTACTATGGGTCAACGACCTGCTGTAGACACCTACAAGGTACAGATGGGGGCTGCTCGGACTTCAAGGGTGCATGATCGCGCTTCGCTCCCGTGTCATGCAGAAAGGACTGTGCTCGCTCCTGGGGTCTGGAGGGAGCCTGGGATGCTACTTTCCCAAGGGCCCCCAGGCTGGCGCGTGCTCCACGGACCACACTTGGAATAGAAGCTCTAGAAGCCATGACCCCATTCCCAGACAAGCCCACCAAGCTGTCGTGGGCACATCTGTGGTAGGCTGCCCGCTTTCTTTGGACCAGCCCAGATCGAGTGAGGAGATGTCAGTGAGTGGCAGCCAGCTGGGGTCTACATAATGCAGGGAGGCTCCTGGAGGGGCAGCTCATGCTCAGTTGCACGTGTGTGCACAGGTATTGTGTACACAGGCGAGGACCAGCAGGGAGTTGGGAAAACTGCCTGCAGGGTCTGAAAGGAAGGTGGGCTGAGAGGCAGCAGGTGACGGAGTGCCACTCCAACCCCGGAGAACTCGTGTAGCCCGGTGTGCCTGGGACGGCTGAAGCACAACTTCTCCTGGCATCAGGGACTAGGCTAAGGGACATCCTTGTGCTATTCCTCCCAGTTCTTGGGAGAGGCAATAGAGTCTAAGTCTCACATTTTAAAGAAAATCAAGTGAACCTAGAATGCTGAGTGTTTTCTGTGAATACTGTGGATCTCACTTTTGTCCCTGTGGTGATGGGCACTGGGGGACGTACAAGAAACGTGATTCCCAGCCAGGCATCCCTGACCTTACAGAGAGGGGCTGAGACCCAGCGTGGTGGCGCACACCTGTGATCCCAGCAGCTCAGGAGGCTGAGGCAGGAGGATCGTGAGTTCAAAGCCAGCCTCAGCAATGGTGAGGTCCTAGGCAATTCTGTGAGACCCTGTCTCTAAATAAAATCCAAAATAGGGCTGGGGATGTGCTCAGTGGTCGAGTGCCCCTGAGTTCAATCCCTGGTACCCACCGCCCCCTCAAAAAAAGAGAGGCTGAGGTCAGGGTAGGGTGACAGTCATGATCCCCAACATCCACGGAGTGGCTTCACACGCCGTCAGTCTTAACTGCACATTGGAATCACTTGAAAGCTCTAAAGATTCCTGGTGCCTGGGTCTCACCACCAGAGGTTCTGACTTAATTGGTCAAGGGTTTAGGTGGGCATTAGAACCTGCAAACCAATAGATGGTTCTATTGTATGGCCACAGAGGAGGGGAACTGGTTTAATCTCACTTGAACTTTTCACTGATAGGTTAGGCAGATAAGATCTGACCCCATCCCCCACTTTTAAAAAAGTGACTTGTCTTAAAGCCACACAACCAATAAATGGAAGGGTCGGAGCTCTTCCCTTCAATCTTATCTTCCTTCTGGCCTAGGGGGGGGGGGGCGGCTATGTTATGGCCTATCACAGAGGAGGGGAGGGAGAAACCTGGCCTCTGGAGCAAGGCCTGACTCCGAGTTAGAGGCCAGTCAGGTGTCTGTGTCCCTAATGTCCCTGGATGCTCCTCTGTCCCTGTTTCCAGTCTTCGAAGCTAAGTCCAGGCCAATGCCTGTATTAGATGAATAAATCCTAAGCCTCTTAGTGACACAGTTAGTGTCACCATCCGCTGATGCAAGCTGCGAACGCTCAAGGTTGGAAAGTGAACGCTGGCAGGAAGGACTGTCCTTCCTGCACCCAACCCTGGAAGGCCACCGTTCTTCGTTCTGAGCCATTTGCCCTCCTGGAGTTCATTCAAGTTCATCTTTGGACACTTGCAACCCACCTGCCTGGTGCTCATCCCCAATTCACTGATAGGACGAGACGGAGGCCGGAGACGCTGAGGGAACTTCTCCCGGTGGTTAGAAGCCCCCAAAGGTGTTACAAAAAGTCAAAAGCTTTATCCAGGGAACAGGGCCAGAGCAGACAGATGTCACTTGGCAGCAGGATCGTGTTGAGTCAGAATGATGGGGCGGGGGAGGGGGCATTTAGTGTGGTGGCTGTCCTAGCTGGCACCAGAGTCCCTCTTAGGTGGGGACTAGGGAAGGAATGGGCAGCTCTGGGGACCGGTTGGTCAAGACGCAGCAGGATGAAGCTAACGGGGAGCTCTGGGGGGGTGAAGGGCGGCAGTTCAGTGGAGACGGAGAACAGGACGTGGAGACGGGGAGACGGACGGGAAGCTGGAGAGGGCGGGCAGGCGGCTGCTGGGAGGCTGCCGAGCCCGCTGGGAACGGAGGCACCCAACGCCAAGTCCTCAGCCATTTGAAAGGCTCTCAGGCCACCGTCACGTGACAGCTTTGGTGGCTCCTGCTGTCTCCCTGGCACGGAGCTGCAGCAGTATGTGCAGGCACGAAGGGACCAGGGTGCTTTAGGGAGGGTGATCCAGTGCAGAGAGGGCTAAGGAAGCCACAAAATGGGAATGTGATCTGTAAAAACGAATCAACTCCGTGGAAATGGGAGGGAGGGTTGTAGGCGACCTTGACTCTCACCCAGGACCTCCAAAGAAGTGGGGAGCAATGTCGTTTCCTTGTTTTGGGGCATTTCAAGGAACTCTTTCTTGGCTCTCGGAGGTCCAGGTGATGCTACCTTGTTACAAACAGAAGCATGAGGAAGACACCAAGTCTCAGAAGAGAAGGAGTGTGCAGGCTGGGTCCAAAGGACCTGTCCTTGAGGACATTATGGGCGAGACGACCCCCAGTTCATTCACTCATTTATTCATTCATCAAACCCCTGCACACCATCGTAGGTGTCAAGCTGAGAACATCATCTCTGCTCTTCAGGAACTTTCACCTTTGGGATATGAAGGCAAGGGGAACTGACCTTTATTGAGCTCCTCCTGTATGCAGACACTGGGACACGTACTTTGCATGTACTGTCTCTTTAAAAATTCTCCCAGCAGTTTCGTAAGTAATTATTACCTCCAATACACAGATAGGGAAGCTGAGGCTCAGGGAGGCCAGGAAATTTGAATCAAGCCTGATTTAGCTAATCCATGATGAAACCTGCGCTGATTTGATTCCCAAACCGGAGGAGGGGTGGGTCCCGATTCTGGTGAGAGATGCGGGGAACTGGATCTGGTAAGTGGACCGGGCTTGGTGAGATGATTTAAAAGCCTTCCTCGTGTTGCTCCTGAGTCTCACCCAATCTGCTCTGAAGCCTGAAGGCCCACCCCTCCCGGGGCCTTCTACCACCCCTGGGGGAGAAGGAAGGGGGCGCCCGGCCTTACCAGCTCCACTTCCAGAAACTCACCACACCAACCCAGCAGGCCTAGTGCGAGCCATCTGGGTCCTGCTGCCACAGGCCGGGGGAGGCCCAGCAGGGAGACTGCGCTCCCAGACGGAGCCAGGCGCAAGGACAGAGGTGCTCCTCATTGGGCAGGCCCTGCCCTCTCGGCAAGTTAGAAGCAGCCGCCAGAAGCAGCCAAGGGCAGTTCCACGGGCCTTGGTCACACGGATCAAAGGAGCAATCCGGCACGCCATCCCTCGGCATAAGCACTCCCCGGCTAATTAAGACGACGTCGCCTGCGCCATCCAGGTGATATTTACTTAAACTGATTTGCTTAAAGACAGCTCCAGAGCCCTTCCCTGCAGGGAGGTAGACAGGAGCTAGGCGGGGACAATTTGGGCACTTGAGAAGCAGAAACAAATCGGACTGGGCAAGCTGGGAGGCCACCTGGGCCTGGAGTTGGCCGCAGCCCTGGAAGGACATCTGTTGTTTTTGTGATTCAACACGGTCTTCTCCCTCTGGGGATCTGCAGCTCCTCGGATTGGGATGGGCCTGCCAATCACAGGTTTCTACCCAATCCCCTGGCCACAGGGGCGGGACATGGGAATCCAGGCTCAGCCAATCATAGAGCCTTGATTGCCTGCCCTCAAAGGTCCAGAGTTAGAGCCATCTCTTTTGGCAAGGAAGGCGAAAGATGCTGATTTTTTTTTTTTTTTTTTTTTTTTTTTTTTTATTATGGAGTTTGAAGGCCAAGAAGCATGGGCTTGTGGAGCCTTATTCCTCTACCTGGTGGAGTCTGCTCTCCGTCCGAGAGACTAGATTCCAACTGGGGCCAGAAAAAATGGAGAAAGAGGGGACTGAGGACTGAGGCTGTAGCTCCAGTTCTTGTGTCTACCCCACGTCTGCCTTGGTTCTTGTACTTTGCATTTTAATTCTGCTGTCTTTCACAGTTCCCTGGTTCAATATGTTCACCTTCTGATTAAAGCTTCTGTGAGCTGGATTCCTGTAACTTGCCAGTGAAAGAACTCTAATGCCCACAACGGACAGCAAACGTGGTGTGTTGGGGCCATGTACTTGTAACATTTCTTTCTGGTATCTTTTTTTTTTTTTTTTTTTGTTTTTGGTACCGGGGATTGAACTCAGGGGCACTCGACCACTGGGCCACATCCCCAGCCCTTTTTTGTATTTCATTAGAGACAGGGTCTCACTGAGTTGCTAAGTGCCTCATCATTGCTGAGGCTGGCTTTGAACTGGAGATCCTCCTGCCTCAGCCTCCCAAGTGCTGGGATGACAGGTGTGCGCCACCGCGCCCAACTCTTTCTGGTGTCTTACAAGCCCCCTGTGAGTGCTGTATGGGAATTGGATGGTGCAGCTACATGTCTGAACTTGAAGGGACCCCAGTGGTCCTTGGGGGCCCCCTTATCTCTTTCATTTATCAGTTGAGAGGACTGAGACCTGTCCTGAGAAAGAGAATTGTTATGATCACACAGCAAGTCCCTGCAAAACCAGGGCTCAGGAGCAACCAGGTCTTGGTTCTCAGGTCAGTACCTACCAGCTGTGTGGCGAAGAGGAAAAAGAACCGTGTTTGCTAAATGGCAAGCCAGTTGGGCTTGAAGAAACTGTGCTTGGTTAGAAGGCAGTGCCTCCTCACTGTCTTCCAACAGAGCACAGTTTCTTCATGCCTAACTGGCTCGCCATTTAGCTATAATAAGGGTTTAAGATCATAACTTTTGGCCCATCCAGGGGCATCCCTTCTAGGAGGGTGTTGCAATAGCCCCGCATCTTATGATGAGGTGCACCCAAGCTAGGTGTTCCCAGGAAAAGCCCATCGATGGCCTGTCATGCATTTAGTTGGTGTCTACCCTCACCGGGGCCCCAGCTGGGATGATACATTATATAGTCATCCTAGTTGTCGTGGTGCAGGTGACAAGAGAATATGAGATTGCGGCAGGATGCATGACACAGCCCCAAAACCAAACGACTTTGTTCAATAAAGACAGCATTTTTTTTTATTTTAAAATTCTGCATCTGAAAACACAGTATGACAGAAAGCATCTATATACACCTGCAGTGTTTTTGGTATGATACAGTATTTAATACATCCACTGTTTTCTGCAAAAGATTTTGCTTTGTCAGACAGAAACGAACTCCCCTAGACAAAAAAATACAGCTAAGGCACAATTTCGTTGTTGTTTTTCTGCTAAACGAAAAGACAGAAAAGGTGCAAAAAAAAAAAAAAAAAAAAACTGGGCAGGTATGCAGTTGGTTTTGAGAATGATATTCTACCTTGAGGACAAGCATTCAGATGATTAGAACTTTGATTATTGGTCAAATTTCAGATAGTTCAATCTCTCTTAAAATACTCCTTTAAATAAATAGCAAAATATCTACATCTTTCAGCCTGTGCCAAGTGGATTCTCTTTTTTTAAAACTTTATTTACAGATTCTCTCTTTTTCTTTTTAAAATCAATACATTACAAAATATTTTTTTCTGTACAGTTTTATGCATATTATGATCTGTAACAAAATAGTTATTTTTAAAAACTATATCACCACATGTCTTTGAAAACAAGGAGGGAGACAGTAATAACTTATCGTGAGGCCTCTAAAACAAATACCCCAATCGATGCTATTGACAACTGAATATTAAAAAAAAAAAAAAAAAAAAAAAAAAAGACAGAAAGACTACAAAGACAATTGAACTCCATTCCAGTGAATTTCCTATGAACACCCTGGGGTTGTCTTTGGCCTCCACTGGCGCTCGAGACGCTGTGACAAGGGACTCAGGATGGAGGCTGAAGGTGGGGAGAGGAGTACCCCTTAGCGACCGCGCCCCATCCCCTAGGAATATTTAGTGCTATCACTTTCCAGGCAGGAAGGATGAAGAGATCACTGGAGATCTGATTTACCCTTGAATGAAGTCCGTAAAGTCACCCAGTCCTGGGGGAAGGGGAGGGCCGGAGAAACGCCATGAGCACCCTGTCGCTAATGAAGCCAGTTTCCCCAAAGAGCCGTGGGGCTCAGGAGTGCTTCACGAGTCAGTTGAGGCTCAGACAAGCACCCCAGCCTTCATTGCGCCCATAGGAAAAACAGGAGGACATTTTTTTTTTTTTTTTTTTTTGTCTTAAAGACGACACGCGTGAGCAATTTCTATTGCATCTGCAAACGGCAAAGTGCCCGCCTGGCCTCAGGAGGCTACAGGGAGGGCGTGGCGATGCGCTCACTCCTGTGATGGTGGTGGACACTCGAGGGAGAGAGGATGGTGAGCTTTCCAAAACTAATTTTAAGGCCACATTTCAAAAAGGAGAAACCTAAGGCTTTTGGGGGAGGGGAGGGTGCAGGGATGTGAGGTTAGGAGAAGCCAGTCGGAGGAAGATGCAGAAAGGAGAAGATGGCGTTAGGCATGGGGTGGCGAGGGCAGAACCCGCTTCCTGGTGGTGTCTGTGGGCAGAGGCAGTTGGAGTATTCCCAGCCAAGTGGGGAGAGAAGAGGCCACTTTCTCCCTGCGTGGGACTTGGCAAGAACAGAACCAAAGACAACAGGAGGGGTCATCACAGGTGGTGCAGGAATGCCCTCCTCAAGTCTAAGAGGGTCCTATACAGTATCTTGTTTGCAAGGTAAAAAAAATAATACTTCCAAGTTAGAGAAAGAGATAGAGAGACAGAGATACACACACAGACAGAAATAATTTGCATAGATCGTACATTCAGCTCCAGCAGATTTGGACACCTTCCTCCCCCCACCCCCAGGTAAACTTCTGAGCAGACACAATGAGGTAGCGCCTGTGGTTGACCCATGGGCAAAGTAAGGTGACTGAGGCAGAAGCTGGAGGACACCCCTCGAGCAAGGACCGCTCAGTGTGGTTTCTGCTCAGAGGAGCTCCCAGAGGTGGCAAGATGGCGGCCAAGACTTGGGATGTGGGGAGAGACGGGCTGTTTCACGCACCACCCTCTCCCCCTAGGCCCTGTCCTTGCCAGTTCTGCCTGGTCTGATGGAATCCTATCAGGTGTGGACCCAGGGGGACGGGGACCTTACATGTCCACTAGGGACAGCAGTCGAGTTCCAAATGGTGTTCCTTGTTCCCTTCTGCACAGACTGCCTTGGGACCGGGATTGCGGAACCTCCAGCCCTCCTCTGTGGGGGGGTCAGTTTAGGGGGAGAATAACCAGCCAGAGGTCCCCATCCCCTCCAGAACTCAACCCCAGCTATTCTGTCTGCCTTTCTCCAGTGCTAACTCTCTCCCCCTCTCCCTGGGGGGCAGTGTTCCCCTCATTTGAAGAAGCCACCTTCCCAGAGAGCGGAGATGGCTGGTAGTGCATGATTGGAAGGATGGAATTTTTTTTTTTTTTTTGACCCACACTCTGTTTAAAAACAAAAACATAGGCGACATTGAAAAAAAATCAGATTTTCTCAGAAAAATCTGGATTTCTGGCTGCCCTGACCAAATTGGAAAATGCCACCACACGGTGCTGGTATTCTTGCGTGCGACAGCAGAGTGGAGCCCAGCCACACGCACGCCAGACCCCTGCCCTCACCACCGCCTGTGACTCCCACCGATGGTCTCACTCATCTGTTCGTGTCCTGGACCTCATCAAGCATGCGCGACCCGCACAGTGGGTGCCTCTGATCTGGCCAGCCTCTCGGCCTGCTCGCAGCTGCACCCCTTCGCTTCTTGGTAGGAGGCTGCTCGAGTCTACCTGCAGACTAGACAACCCCACCTCCACCATGTGCCCAGGGTGGCAGGACTCTGACCCTCGGGGGGTGGGGCTGTGTGCTGGGGCTCACCTTCCCTCAACTCCTTTTGAATTTTAAAAGGGACCATGAGAAATGAAGCCAGGAGTCCTCATCCCACCAGGAAGGCTGTTTCCCAAAGGGAGAAAGGAGTGTCCTTACAACAAGGGGACCTGGGGACGGCTCACCTCCTCCGTGGAGAGGTTTACGCCTGGTCTGCGAGGTGGGAGTCAGCGACACTGCCCCAGTGTCACTGGTGGATGCTCCTCGCGCAGAGAGCTGCAATCTCCCATCTCTTCCCTGTCCTCAGGGCTGACACCCAAGTCTCAAGGTCCCCGTCAGTGGCTGACCCCATAACTTCTTGCCTCTGAGAAGGTATCAGGGTCCCCAGAGACCACTGCTCCAGGCCCTGGAAATCTTCAGGCGGGGGGGCCAGGGGCCTCCAAGAAAGAAACCATTGTCAGGCAGGTTTAAAAAAAAAAAAGCAATCAAAACTCTTTTCCTCCTCTGGGAAAACATCTCCTTTTCGCAAAACGTACTAGGCTTTGTTTGGAATTTTTTTTTTTAATCAGATGTGACAGCTGCAACATGATTCTCAGGATCCCCAAACAGCGGAGACAAAAGAACACCCTGTGTGACTTCTCAGCCCCCAGAATCCACTGCAGCAAGTGGGAGGGAAGCCTTGGGGAGGAGGGTGGTCCCGGAGCAGGCCGTGGCCGCCTCTTCCACTTGTCCAGGGTGGAGAAAGAGTCAGAAATGTCAGTGGGCCAGGAGGGGCCGGGCGCTTGAGTGTGTCACTTGCTCTGTATACAGTGGCCTGCCAGGGCTGAGTCCCTAAAGCCACTGATGATAACACTGCAGAAAGAGTCCTCGCAGCTGGGCAAAGAGGGCAGGAGAACCTCCCAGGGTTTCTGCAGCTCCAGAAACCCTGGCCTGAGGCAGAGGTTGGGGACAGAAAGAGGCCCTGTCACTCGCCCCGCGGTCCCCTTGGAGTGTGTGAGACCACCTAGGGATTCTACAGGCTTTCTGAGAAAGTGGCTTAGGTTCCCAGAACCACCCTGGACCACAGCTGTCTCTGGCCTTTCCTGGCTAGGGCTGACCACGCCCAGCCCCCTACGAAGGAGCCTGTTCCTGTCACCTTTGAGATCAGCCTGGGAGTCCGCCATGCCCAAGCTCCCTGAAGCCAGCAGCGCCCCCCCCCCCCCCCCGCCCGTCTTCCAGCTGTCAGGACTGTGCTCAGAGCAGGGGGCAGGGGCGGCTCAGGGACAGGTTGGGCCTAACACCTCAACAGGGAAAAGCCAGACTCTGGTGGTCCCCAGGGCCCCCACCCCCTGCTAGGGGATGACACTGGCTGAAGCTCTCCGGTGGTGTCCAAGGCCCTTGCTTGACTCTGAGGACAGGGAGGATGTAGGCAGACCCAGAGAGAGAAACAGAGAGAGACAGACAGACAGACAGACAGACAGACTAGGGGTGGTCAGGAGGGGAGGGGCCTTTCGTGAAAGAAAGGCAGCTTCCACCAGTAAGAAAACGTCATTGACAGGCTGTGACCACAGCACCTACTGATTAATCACGGACTAAAACATATAAATAATAAATATCCAGCGTCCCTTCTCCGTGTCCTCCATTGCCGATAGGACATCCTGCCTTGCTGGGCGGGAGGGGGCCGTGTCGCGGGAGGTCGCCCAGGTGAACCGCAGAGCCTTCCCGGCTACGCCAGGGGAGATGCCAGGACCAGCTCCCCGTGGGAAGAACAGGAGCCTCTGTCCCCAGGGAACCCTGTCACTCAGGAGAGGTGGGGTTGGAGGAAGAAGGGGGGCCTCGGGAGAGGGCTCCCCCAGTTAGCTGTGTGGGGGTGTCCTCTAGAGGCACAAGACAAGGAGACCCTTCAAGTTTCTGGTAACTCAAGCAATTTGAATAATACTATTTTTAAACGTCGGGACAACCTTCCTGCTTTTGAGACTCGACCTTCTTGTCTCCACGTTCTGCATCCAGACCGGCCCGATGGTGGCGTGGGTGAGGGAGGCCGCGGGATTAATCGGTGACTCCGAGATGCATTTTCCTGTGCCTCTGGTCCCCCGCCCACAGCACCAAGTGTGCGAGTCAGGAAGGGTTTGGGCGCCTGACCTCGGAACGGAAGGGCTGCGGCAGGTAGGGGTGGGTATTGCTTCACTGCCCAGCTCAGCAGACCTGCCTGGCCCTGGTCCCCACCGTTCCCTGTTGAAGGACCTAAGAGGTCACGGTCTCCATGTCCCAGAAGACCAACTTTTAGGACCCTTGAGGCCCCTGCTCACCCACCTCATTCCATTTCTATCACCCCGTGCGGCAGCCTCGAGGGAGGGTGGCCTGGACCAATGGCCAGCGGGCAGTCACACTTCCTGGCCAGGTCACGTCAGCAGGCTTTCCTGCCTCTCTAGTGACCAGGGAGATCAGCTCATGCCTAGAAGAGCCGGAGGGAGGCTCGGGGCCTTCCTGAGCCCCTCTCCCTTGGGCAGCCTGAGACGGGCTGGCCACGTTAGGCTGGCAGGGGATCCCAGCCAAAGGAGCGGAGGCTGAGGCGGCAGGGCAGCAGGAGGCCAGACCCCCCTCTGGGCAGTGCTTGTCAAACTGGGTTTTGCAGAGCCCTTGGGTTTGGAAGAGGGACCTCGGGAGATGTCCTGGGCAGAGGGCCAGCCTGGCGGGCTGAGCCTGGGAGGGGACCTCGCGCCCCTCAGCGTCACTTGGGCAGCCGGGATTTCTTCTGCACCTGAACTTCAACCTACCAAGTGCTGAGTGAACCAAGCTCTGCTGCTCAAAATAAAAGTGTGAAATCACTTGTGAGGGATGGGTGCAGGTCGCAGGAGGGGGAGGGGAACCTGCGGAACGTGGGGATCTGCCAGCAGAGGCGAGACCCCCCTGGTGCCCGGAGGAGCCACCCGCAGCCCCGGAGGCCGGCTGGCCAGGTGCAGGCCGCTGGGCTCTGACCTCCAAGCCCTCCGCCTCCTCCATCCAAGGGCCAGGAGACGCCCTGGCACGAGGGGCGCCCCCGGGGAGGGAGGCCAGGGTTCCGCTGCTGCCCGTGGAGATGGCGCGGCCCTCGCGGCCAGTGCTACCTCAGCCGGCCGTCGGGCTTGACGGCGCCCAGCTCTGACTTGGGGTCGGGGCTGAGGGAGCTCCAGGCCGTCTGGCCGCAGGTCTGCATGACGGGGCAGGCGGTGGCGCCCGTGGCGCAGACGTCCATGGCAGTCCACATCCCGCCCACCAGCGAGTCCAGCCAGCCCTCGAGCGCGGCGCCCGCGGAGGCGGCGTTGCGGCCGGCCTGCTCGGCCTGGGCGGGGCTGAGGGGCAGGCTGAGGACGGGGTTCAGGCTCTGGAAGCTCTGCTCCATGTAGGCGCCGCGCGGGGGTCCGCTGTGCAGCTTCAGCGCCTCCTCTGAAAGCCGAAGGGGACAGTGAGTACCAGAGCCGCCGGGCCCCGGCTTCCTGGGTACCTGGCGCGGGGCACCGGGCACCATCCAGGTAACGCCTGTGACAGTCTCAGGAAGTGCTTTCAGCAGTCCCATTGCACAGGTGGCGGAGCTGCCCTACAGGGACAGCCCACTTCACGCAGGGGACTGTGCCGCCCTGGATTCAGTGGGCGTGTATTATGGGTGGGTGGTCTGTCAACACGTGGGTTTTTTTGTTTGTTTGTTTTGGTACCAGAATTGAACCTCAGTGGTGCTTAACCACTGAGCCACACCCCCAGCCCTCTTTTGTAGTTTTCGATTCAGAGACAGGGTCTCAGTGAGTTGCCAAGTGCCTCACTAAGTTGCTGAGGCTGGCTTTGAGCTCATGATCCTCCTGCCTCAGCCTCCCGAGCTGCTGAGATTACAGGTGTGCACCACCGGGTCCAGCCATTCAACACATTTTTAAGCATCTACTTTGTGCAAAACATTCACGCAACACTTACTAAGCATCTATTATCTGCAAAGCATTGATTGACTGACTGACCTATCAGACAGAAATACAATAAATGCCTATTCTCCACTCTAGGTGGTGGAATGCGGCAGAGAGAGGTGATGTCACCATGGCATCCAGGACTGACAACAACAAAATAAACAATCAGACAAATGAGGTCATTGCAGGCAGTGATGAGTGTCATGAAGACCATAAACAGGGTATTGGGTCAGCATGGACCACAGACAGCCCGTGGGCCAGATCCAGCCCGCCATGTGTTTTTATAAATAAAGTTTTATTAGAACACAGCCACGCCCACTTGCTCACATATCATTCATGGCTGCTTTTGTGCCACCATAGCTGAGGTGAGTTGGGATAGAGACTGTTTAGCTTGAAAAGCTCAAAATATTTACTACCTGCCTCGCCCTTTATGGGAAAACCGTGCTGAGCACCGTGTGTCTACCCACGTAGGGCGGGTGGGGGACCTCGCTGGGGAGGTGACGTCTGAGCAGACTGCTGGTCGCTGTGCAGGAAGGGAGAGCTCAAGATTCTGGGGAAGAACTTCCGGGTAGAGAGAGCAGCAAGGGCGGGTGCAACCTAACTGAGCACCTTCCCCTCCGCACAGAGGTCACAGATGTTGAGCCCAGGTCTGTCGACCTCAGAGCCCGAGGGGAGCCCAGCTCTGGGCTGCTGAGTGCCCACCGCTGACCTTGGACACGCCGGGCATTGCTCAGTGGGAGGCGTTGGTGTACGAGTGCCCCACAGCCACGTGCCCCAGGGAAGCAGGAAGCAGGAGCCGGGGTGGGATGGAGGGGACTGTCCTTGTGATAGCTCCGCCTCGCTGAGCACCTACTATGCGCCAACTGCTCTGTGAAGTGCTTCATGTAAGAGCCCGGGTGCTACGGTCTGGTCTGAATCCCCACCTCCCGCAAACCAGGTGTGCGACTTCTGACTCTGACTCCTGGTGCCTCTGTTTCCTCACCCGTAAAAGGAAGAGGGCACGAACGTCTCCGGCAGCACTTTTGTTTGTGAGGATCACTAGGCTGGCTCAGAGAGAGTGCTCAAAATGGCACCAGACTCATATTCCATGCTGGGCTTATTACTGTGGGTGTTTGGTTAGTCCCTGATCCTCCCATACACAAAACTATATATACCATCCCAATTTCACAGATGGGGAAACTGAGGCTGCTATGGTGAGACAGATCTGGGCTTCAACCCAGGGTGGGCTGAACTGAAGCCATGCTTGCCACTGATTATTTATTTACTTATTATTGGTACCGGGGATTGAACTCGGGGGCACTCGACCCCTGGGTCACATCCCCAGCCCTTTTTTGTATTTTATCTAGAGACAGGGTCTCACTGAGCTGCTTAGTGCCTTCCCGTTGCTGAGGCTGGCTTTGAACTCACGATCCTCCTGCTTCAGCCTCCCAAGCCGCTGGGATGACAGGCGTGCGCCACTGCGCCTGGCTCATGCTGGCCATCTCGAACCTCCATGCCAGACATCACCAGCTAGAAGCTAAAGCAGTGGTTCTGTTCATTCATCTTGGAGCCAATCTTTTGAAAAGCTGCCCATCTGTTAAATGAGGATATGGACCTTGGAACCAAGCAGACCCCCAGGGCCAGCAAGGGATTCCACTGGAAGTTCCCATGCTCTGCAAATGGCGAAGTAAGGTACACACGAGGGGAACTGTCCGTCCTTCCGGGGATTAACCATGAGGAGGCACAAAGTTTGGGGTAAGCGAGAGAAGCTGGATGTTCCTGTCTGGAAGAAGTTCACATCCGTTGCTTGTTTTATAGCCAGTGACAAGCACACATTTTAAAAAAATCTGTTGGCCAATGAAGCTGATGAGTTTTGTTTCACCAATCAGGTTTGTACAGCCATGATGGCTAGGATTAGAAGATACCTCCTTATGGGACAACACAGGGCTCAGAAGACAATGCTTCCTTTTTTGCTTGCCAACAGCTACCCCCACTAAGGGAAGCCAGGAGAACCTGCTACAGCATGCTGTCTTCTTCTAATATGTGGGTCCTGGGTGGAGAAGGAGGAAGCAGAAAGGCCCTACGCCTGCCTCATTTCTAAGAGCAATGGGAATTCTAGCTGAATTCGAAACATGCATCGACCTTGACCAACACAGACAAGGATGCCATTTCTTCAATTCCAAATGGCCCTGGAAGCACAGGGGCTGGACCCTGTGGGGAGCCAGTGGGGAAAGAGGAGACCAGAATGCGTGGAGCTTTGCTTAGGGTTTTGCAAAGCTTCTCTCTCTCTCATGGTATTAGGAGCCGCCATGCTTACAAATCTGGTCCCAGCCCACTTCTCCCTGATATTGGCAGACAGGGTGGACAGTGCCAGTGCCATTTACCAGGAGAACAGAGCCTTCTGTCTTTGGTGCTTTCTACCAAGTTCTCTAACCGAGTAGGAGGCGGTGGTGGGATGCCCAAACCGACAAAGGGCAGCACCTTCCAAGCGGAAGGAGCAGTGAGCAAATGCGCAAATGTTGGAAACCCAAATCGTGGTTGATGCAAGAAACCCTTATGAAAAATGAGGTTAATGTGGGGAACACTGTTACGGTATCAGCTCATGATTCTCGCCTCTATAATTAAATTTTCCTCAATTCCACCTCATCAGATTTCTTCAGATTACTAGGGACGCATCAATAGCAAATTACTCGTGATGAATCATTTTACAAATTGGATTGCTCCTACCTTCGTGTTCCCTGTCGGGAGAACATCGTTCACACATACGGTTAGCCACAACGGGGGTCCGCTGTTGGTAGGGGGAAGACGACCCCTAGGTCTTCCTGGGCGTGGGTGGGAAGAGCTCTGACTTCCTCAGAAATTCCAGCAGAAAACACTGGAAAGACCAGGGTCAAAGTGCACAGCCGGACTCTCCTGGGGTGGGCAGGCTCAGGGACATTTCTGGGCTGTCCCATCAGAATGCCCAAAGCACAGAGGATGCCGCTGATCACATCCTTCACCTCCATATCTGACAACCCTTAGCAATGCCAGGAGTGCAGCTAATCAACAGGGCGCCTGGTTCCGGACTCTGCCCCCGTAGCCCAGAGCAGAAACACACACCCTGCAAATGAATGCGTGTGGCTATGTTCTTGTTTTTTTTTTTTTATTTGCGCCAATTAGTTATACGTGGCTATATTCTTATAAAACCATATCAACAAGAACACATTGTGCCGGGCGTGGTGGCACACACCTGTCATCCCAGCACTCGGGAGGCTGAGGCAGGAGGATCGCGAGTTCAAAGCCAGCCTCAGCAAGGGCGAGGCACTCAGCAACTCAGTGAGACCCTGTGGTCTTGTGTTTGCCAACCTCCGATGTATGGATTTCCTTAGATATTCTGAACATGAATACTTTTTAAAAGCAAATATCTTCCACCGGTGGGTGGTATCTGTTTTTACTGAGGGTATTATATTTTTGATGAATAGAATTCCTATGTTAATTATTGTTTTCTAAACAGCAAATAAGGCATGCTCAAGCCTGATCTCATTACTCACCTTGTCTTAAACACGCTCAGACCTCCTGCAGTCTATGGGGAGGGGACCTGATAAACAGGTACCAGGGAGGACAATCCCAGGTTCTCCAGGACAGACAAGTAGGAGAAGCTACGGAGGGTGGAGGGGAAGGCTGTGCACGCTCTCCGCCAAGGAGGAGGACCCTTGAGGTCCCCGGGAGGGACAGTTTCCCCCGCGGGGACTCTAGAATGCTCACCTGGTTTGATGGGCTGCCTGTTTGAGAAGGTCAGAGGTGCGACTAGGAATTTGGTCTCTGCAACCGGCACCCAGTGGTGGAGAATTTTCACCGTCCAGACCCCGGGCCTCAGGGCAGGTTCAAAGGAGGCTTGTAGTGTGTGAATTCAGCGGTAGACTCGATCAGGATGTCGTAGGTGGCGGCGATGACATTGATGGGGTCCACCCAGATGACGGTCACGGTCACGTTGGGCCCCTTGCCCCACTTCTGCATCCCCACCGGCTCATCCATGGGCCCCAGGAGACCCCCGAAGTTGCGGAACAGCCGCTCCTTGGCGTCCCACTCAGTGCCCACCTGGAACAGGAGAGCGGGGCGTGAGCCAGGGTGCGGCGGAGGCTGCGTGGCAGGTTTCATGGGCCCATTTCACAGACGAGGAGACCGAGGCTCTGGCTAAGTCACCTATTCCAGCTGTCACTGCTGGTCAGCAGAGGACCCTGTGGGCCCTGCCTGGGGGACCCCGAGGCCTGCGGTCCTCCCGTGAAACCGCGCCCCCCCCCCTGCTCCCCACATGGAATGTGCCTGGAGACAAAACCCCAAACAGGCCCTGCCCGCAGGCATGACGAGTGCGCCCTGCCCCTCCCGGGGGCTGGCTTTCCCGGGGTCCTGGGTTTTCCAACTGCACGCGGCCAGTCAGCGTACTGAGCGCGAGGGGAGCTGGGGCTCGGAGCCCCCCTAGCAGAAGCTGGGGGACGGGACCCGTACGCCCGGCCCCCATCCCAGGAGCGCCACTCCTAGGAAGACGGCTTTGTTGAGGTAGCGGGCGGCCTGGGGCCCGGGAGTCAGTCCGTCTTCCCCAGGGCATCCTGAGCCTCGCCCTGGAGGCGAGACGACCTCCGCGGCTCCGACCCCAGGCCCTGTTCTCGGCTTCCGCCTCCCACCCGTGGCACCTGCGATTCCTTTTAGGACAGACCGTGTTCCACGCCCTTGCACTGCTCAGCGCCGCTCTACCCCCCCGCTCTGAGCTAGCCTCACCGCGGCTAGGAGGCCTGGCCTGCCCTCCACCGCCATCTCCGCGGCCTTCAAACCCATCAGGCCCGCTCCCGCTCCAGGGTCCCCCCCATCTGTCCAGCCTGCAATGCCCTCACCTCCCAGCACAGCTGGCCCCTTACTCCAAGGTCCCCTCAGACCCTCCCTGACCCCCAGATCTAGGATGGCCCTCGGTCACCGTCACTGGGGCTGCTTATTTGCTGAGCGTGACCTGCGAGCCGCTGGTCATTCCCCACCCCACCCCCTTGCCTCCTTGTCGGGCTCTCTGTGCCTTCTGGTGCCTACTACTGGGCTCGGCACACAGCAAGTGCTTAAGCAATGTCTGTCCAATGAATGACTTGACAGGAACACGGACTAACTATATAGATGGCCAACACTGGACTTTGTGGCTATTTCAAATCACATTAAATGGGGGGTTTTCTAATATGAAAAAAATAAATAACTAAACGGCATCTCCCTGGTGAGGACTGGTTGCAGACGCGGCTGGTGCGCATGTCGGTGGCAGAAGGAGCACCCCGCGCGTGCGCACAGGGCGAGGGGCGCTGTGCACGGCCGCACCCTCCTGGAGAAGAGGCCTGGGTGCAGCCTCGGCCTTGCCTGGAGTTCCGTCCGTTCTTCACCCCGGACACGGAACCGCAGGGCTAATACAGACGGAGGGCTTAGGGCGCGAGGGGAGCGCCCGGCCGCGTGGATTCCTTCCATACCCTGACTCCAGGGAGGGGAGGGTCCCTCAGTGTCCCCGCGGCACAGAAGTGCATGACTCGCTACGGTCAGAAGCGCGGGGCCAGCCAGTGTGGCACCCAGCAGCTGCGAGTGGCCCCTGTCCCTTCACTCACTCACCCAGCATGCACCAGCCAGGAGCCCCCACCCACTGGCAGGGTCCCAAGAGGTGCAGCTTGAGCTGGGGGAGGGGCCGCCGTGGATGGACCTCCCTCCTGGACTCGTGAAGGCCCCACCCCTTTCTGGCCCTTCCCTGGCTAGTGCCGGCCCCGCCTCAGGCACTGTGGAGGGCGCTCAGCCTCTCTCGCCAGGGTCCTCCATCTGCCGGCCTCTCCTGCTCCAGCATCCAGACTTTGGCCCCGAGGCTGCACCTGCTCGGCAGCTCTTCCCCAGGAGGGGCGCCTGGCTGGAGGAGCGCAGGGGACCCTCACCTGTCAATCATCTGTCTTCTATGACCTACCCATTGTCTAGTTCTCATCTATACACCTCATCTGTGTCTGCCTTATCTATTCTCTACCTACCTACCTATCATCTATCAACCACTCACATGACTGTCCATTATCTCTCAGTCTTGCACTTGAACGCAGGCTGAATGGGCAGGGCTGAGGACGGGGCTCCCTGGGCACCCAGGCTCTCCTGGCTGACTTTCCAACAAACTAAAGGGATGAACAGTCACAGAACCACCCTGAGGTCACACGTAGGGAAGGGATTGGTGATCAGTCAGGGGACCCTGTAGAGCACTGTCCTCGGACTCACCACAGAAATGGGGATGGAGGGTTGTCTGAGATCTGAGTTCTAAAGCAAGAGAAGGCGGGCGGGAGTTCTGGGGAGCAGCTGGCAGAACCCCTGGGTCTTGCTTCCAGGCTGAGAAGGGGGCTGGGGTCGGTCTGAGACAGAGCCTGCCATGGTCCCATCCACTGTGACCTCTGAGATCTAGTGGGCCTCAGTGTGGAAGTCCACAACCATTCCCTGCAAAAGGATCAACCGAAGCCCGGTGCGGTGGTGCATGCCTGTAATCCCAGCACTCGGGAGGCTGAGGCAGGAGGATGGCGAGTTCAAAGCCAGCCTCAGCAATGGCGAGGCACTTAGCAACTCAGTGAGACCCTGTCTCTAATAAAGTACAAAAAAGGGCTGGGGAGGTGGCCCAGTGGTTGAGTGCCCTGAGTTCAATCCCAGGTACCAAAAAAAAAAAAAAAAAAAAGGATCAACTGTCCCAATTTAGACACGTGTTCAAGTTCAAACCTAACATGATGTTCCCCAGCTTCCAATCCCAATCCAAAGGTCCCCATCTGGACCTTTCCAGGGCCTACAAGACCCTGTTGCCTCTTGAGACCTGACTTCCTCTCACTGTGCTCTGGCCACACTGGCCTGGCTGCCCATCGAGGATGCCACG